>JACERP010000150.1:0-241662 GCA_014080715.1 Scenedesmus sp. NREL 46B-D3 | reverse complement strand
AGAGTCGCCTTATGTAAGCGTGATGCCCGTGAAGTGGAGACGTCACAGACCTTGACCCAACACAATGCTGCAAAACATATCCTAAAGGCAGCCTTGACAAATCAAAGGTGCCGCTGCATACAAGACAACGCTGTGTGACACCAATCACAACGCTGTCATCACTGTGAGCCCACGGGCGATGATTCAGCCCGCAAATGTCATAACCAAACACCATATTAGCTACACAATCGTGATCCAGCCGCATATTGTATGACTCGGACAGGTAATGTGCCTACGAACCTTGTTACTTCTGTCCTGTCAACTTGCACATTTGGTTGGTGACGACATTCACCCTAAATAGATGCCCTTCAACACCACGGTACTCAACACGTTGTTTAATCGAGGCCAATGCGTGGCGTGTGCCAACACATACATACAACACATTGCTCTGGCGCCAGGCAGTGACAAGGTTGGGGTCACCGCTGCAATCCAGGGGTCACCAGATATGCACAGCAGCCGGGATGGCAGTAGTGCAGGTGACCACCTGATCTGCGGGACCACCCACTAATTATGAACAGCTGTAACCACGTCCAACTACAGAAAGGCTGGACCCCCAGCCTAAAACATAGTGACATGCCATGCTCACTGATGGGTGCACCTGACACGTTCAGCTGCACAACCTCAATCTGAGAGGGCACCCACAAACAGTCATGCTTGAGTTGACACGCATTAACTGCATGCTTGCCGGGTCTGCCCAAACGAGCCAAAGGAGTATGCTGCTAACCAACATGAGCTGTCAAGAGCTGTCCGCCCCTGTCTGGCAGGGGTGACGCTGCGGGCAACCCAAATGCTGCCTTTAAAAAGGTACCGCGCACAGGGAGTGCCCATGGCGGTGCTGCCAGGTGCAATGCGATTTTTTTTTAAATGCAAATAGGTGTCATCATCGCTATACAGTAATCGTCGTCAACATGCAACCATGCCATGCACAGTCCAGATCAGGCACATGCATGCAACACATACGCAGGCTGCAGCAACATCAAGGTGCTGCCGCCTGAATGGTTGCAAAGCTGTCATCCCGCCAGCAACCGGAGCGAGATAATCAAAGTGATGTACATGTACACCAAGGTAAAATGCGTGAAATACGTTGGGGCATGCAAAGCGTCGGCAGCCTAGGTACGATGCTGCTGGGATAAGGTAACACACTGGTCTACTGCCTATGCATAGTATGCTGCTTGAACAAGGTAAATACCCTGGTTGCATAAGGAACCCGAGACATATAAACCTCAAACCTCAAGAGTCACGCCAACAGTGATGCACTAGCGACAGCCCTTGTGCCACCAAACACTGTTGACAGATTATTGCCCCTCCCGTCACAGCAAGGCAGGCGCCGGCTGCCAACTCAGTTACTCCGTGCCAGAGACAATCCCTCGAAACTGTTCACAGAACATAGTAGAACTGTTGCTGCGACGTGTGGCAGCACGTGTGGACACGTGCTCCAGTGTCTCAGAAGGTCAACCGCTGCGTAGTGCCCGGTACTCCGGCCCTTTGCAGACGGAGTGTCACCAAACCCAAATTTTTACTTTTGATGTACTGAATACGGTGTGATCCGTGTGCAGTGGACTGCCCAGCGCTTCTTGTCGGCATCTTCGATCACGGCCTGTGACTGATCTGGCCCCGTGTAGCGTACCAATCGATACGGACCCTCAATACTTACGCCTTTGTGCATTTTGGTGGTCTGGGGTGCTCGCATCATGACGAAGCTGCCTGGGGGCATTGCTGCTGATGGCTGTGTGCTGTGATGCCTTCTTGCAAACTGGCGGATCTGCTTGCCTTGACTGGCTAGGATGTTTTCTTCAACCTGCAAGGTAAGCTCCTGCTCCCGCTGCGCTCTGCGTTCCACGAATGCACGTGTACCTTCATCCAGTATGCCAATGGCAGCAGCAATAGCAGCAGCAGCAGCTGCAGGAGGTCCTGCTGTCGCTTGCCGTGGTGCTGATGCCCTGTTAGGCAGAGTCCCTGTTGCTGACAGCAGCATTGAGGTGGAGCGTGGGTCGTCCGCCGGTGATTGTGGTTTTTGGCTGCGCGCGCCTGGCACAGGAGTCATGCTGATGGCAGCACTTGCTGGGCCAACAGCGGCAGCAGCAGCAGCAACTGCAGCGAGAGGGTGGACATCTGCAGGGGCGGCAGCTGTAGCAGCTGCTAACGGATGCCGGTGTTGCGCGTCTGGCAGGGTTCCAGCGCCTTGATCCTCAAAAGGATACGTGGTGCGCCACAGGTACTCCAGGTCATCCTCCTCCTGTGCTGCAGTGTCAAGCTCTTCGTCTCTGATCCCTGTGGCGTGCACGCCAGGTGAGAGGCTTTTCTCGCTCTCCACTCTGTCGGAGGAGTAGGCAGCTGCCGCGGTCATAGCGCCGGGTGGTGTGTGAGCAGGCGCAGGCACTGCTGCTGTTCGGTCACCTGACAATGCTGTAGGGGCAGCAGCGTTGGCACCAGCAGCAGCGCCTTGCCGGCGCCTTTCTGTCGGTAGGACAGCCAAGCGACCAGTCATAAGAAAGTGAGGGGTATAGCCCGTTGCAGTGGCACGCAAGTTGCGTAGGCCCATTAGAGCTGTGGGCAGTTTTTCATCCCATGTCTCAGGTTGATCTTGGACGGTGCGCTGCAGAGCATGGAGCAACTGCTTAACCGCACTCTCCGCTGCGCCGTTGCCTTGCGGGTGGTACGCAGACGACCGGATGTCTTGAATGCCAAGCTCCTGGAGCATCAACACATACTTGGAGGTGAATTCACGCCCGTTGTCTGCCACCAGGCACTGAGGGGTACCCCATGTGGAGACGAGGCGGTCCATGACGAAGGCGCAAATACCTTCAGCTGTGCAATCTGGTGCTGCTATGGCCTCACACCAACGGCTGGTTGACTCGATTGCCAGGTAAATGTGTTTGTTGCCGCTCCTGGTTGGGTTGTATGGTCCCATGGTGTCGAGGTGCCAGCGTGTGCACAGCTGGGATGGTGGGATTGGCTTCAGCTGTGGCTGCTGCTTAAACAGCGCGCGGCAACGCAGGCAGCTGTCGCACCTAGCCACCAGCTCCTTGGCCATCTCAATCACGCCGGGGAAGTAGTAGCGCTGGTGCACTGCATGGGCCAGTCGAGCAGCGGCAGGGTGGCCCATGCTCTCATGTAGCTGCCAAACGATGCACTCTCTTTCCTCAACTGCTGGCACCTCCCTCTCTAGGGGGTGCCTGCTTGTTGGTAGCCGGAACAACTGGTTTGTGACAGCATCATAGCGGTAGTTGCTGGCGCGCTTGCGTATGCGTTTCAACTCGTTTTTCATCGAGGCCCTGGATGAAGAGGGCAGCAGGGTGGCGTCATGGCGGCTGGTTTTCAGGTAGTGCAACACTGCTGCATCCTCCCAAATGTCCCTGACTGCGCTTGTCTTGTCTTCCTCCTCATCATATCCAGCATCATCATCAAATTCCTCTTCTGTGTCAGCTTGTGCTTCTGCATCTGACGCAGAACCGGCTGCTGCCGGCACTGCCGCCGCAGCAGCAGCAACAGTCGCAGCAGCGGCCCTGGTGGCGGCAGCAGTGGGGGCGGCTGCGGCAGAGATGCCTGCCGCATGGGTGGTTGTTGCCACCTCAGCCGAGGCGTGTTGGCCAGCAGCTGCCGGGACCGTCGCTGTTAGCGACAAATGTGTCACACGTTGACGCTGTGCTGTCTCTTTTGCAGATGGCGCTGATCTGGAGGTCGGCGTGGTCTTAGCCACAGGGACTGGCCTCTTGCGCTTGCTGGTGGTACGCTGGGGTGGCTCATCATCATCATCGTCATCCTCATCCTCAGTGGGGTCATACTCAGAACTACTGGGTGAGCTCTGTAGCAGGACCTCCACCGGCGCAAGATAGGTTTCAGGCCAGTAAGGGCGTAGCCGGG
This sequence comes from Scenedesmus sp. NREL 46B-D3, assembly GCA_014080715.1. Classification (NCBI taxonomy): domain Eukaryota; kingdom Viridiplantae; phylum Chlorophyta; class Chlorophyceae; order Sphaeropleales; family Scenedesmaceae; genus Scenedesmus; species Scenedesmus sp. NREL 46B-D3. The sequence continues at coordinate 237,759 of JACERP010000150.1, read as the reverse complement.
GCGGACAGCACGTCTGGCACTGCCAGTTCCCATGTGGGACAAACTGCAGGCCTACGCAAAAGGTGTGGAAGCCTTCATTGCACTTGGAGCAGATGATCATCACGCGTTCGTGTGTCTCATCGCCACAGATGGTGCATGCCAGGTCAGGGTCAATAGAGGGATACCTATCCCTCTGCTGGCGAGCTGAGCGTTTCTGTTTTTGCTGCTCTGCAGGGCCCATCATGTTGAAGTGTGGGAGATGCTCGCCTTCCTGAGGCGTGGTGCCCAAGGGTTGCGACAGCTCCAGGTGAGGGATGCTGCTAGCGAGCCGCATCGTGGGGTCAGCTGTCTGCCTGAACGGCTCATGCTCAGCTGCTAATGGCTGAACTGTGTTCGTGTAGAAAGCAGGCGAGGGGGACTGCAGGCCACAAGTCTGTAGGGGCCGCAGCCTGACCAACCTGATCCAGCCATCCAGAGTGTATGCCTCATTTTTAAGGCTGTCCCTCCAGTCGTACTCGTTCTCCCACCTGCCCAGCAGGGTCTTGGTGGCTGCCATCTCGGTGTATCGGTTGTGGGTGTAGATCTCTGAGTCCACGTACACTGCTTCAGTACCGTTGTCATGAATCTGTGCGATTTTTATGGAGTGTTGAGCTTTGCGTGGCACTATCGCCACCTGAATGTTGGCTGTGGGGCCATTGCTGGCCCAAGGCCCCAGGTCCGCATACACTTCCAGCGCATGCCTGTGGTCAATCCGCAATTTGGGATTGACTGGGGTCCCAAAGCGGCGTAGGTGCTCCTCTTGAAACTGGCGCGAGAACTCAAATGTGCCTGGTCCGTTCTGGAACAACACAGGCACCTCCATCACTGGCTGGTACAAGAAGCCTAGGGGCACTGGCGCATATCTGTAAGGGGAGAGGCGGGCCCTGCTCTGCGTCGTAGCTGAGTGCGGTGGGTTCCCTTCGTCACGGGCTGTGGAGCCTAGTGATGTTTCTCTTGTGGTTGGGGAGGCAGGCGTCCTGGGCTCAGCGCTGTCGAACATCAGGATGTGGCCTGGGTACTCACGGTGCACGTCAGGCCCAGCAGGGATAGTGACGGCTGTGGCGACGCGAGGCAGGTGGGTGTCGGTGAATGTCCCGCTCCTGGGCAGGTAGAAGTCGTATAGCTGTGGTTCGGCGCTCATCAAGTCGTAGATGGCTTGGTGTACATCAGCAAACACCGCATCTGGTGGCCGATTGGCATCAACCTGTATGCAGGTTCCAGCGAAGGTACCAACGGCTCCCTCGTATGCATTGTGCAGGGACTGTAAGTAACTCAAGGTCATACCCTCTTCGCCGGCGCGCTGTCGGCTGTTCACCCTCTGGAGACAAGCCTCAGGTTCGGCCTTCAGGTAAATCACAGCAGTAGGCAATGCCTTGGTAAGGGTATCACCCATGCAGTGTGCTGCATCGTAGACAACCCTTTCAAAGGCGTGTGGCAGCTCCTGTGCTGGCAGGAACACTGCAAGCGATGACCAGGGACCCCTCTCCATCACCACCCAGGGTGCTTGGTCTTGTGTGGGTGTCTCGATCGAGTAGGCACACAACACTTGCACTTGCAGCAGCGCTGCCAGGGCTTCTTTGGCGTTGGAGTGTAACGGGGCCTGGTAGAAGGGGGCGAGCAGGTCTTCCCAGTGCAAGATAGGCTCCGTCATCACCTGCCATTCTGACAGCGGTAGCGTGTCATACAACATGTCCATTATAGTGGACTTGCCGCTGCCAATGTTGCCGTCAATGCAGATGCGCAATGGGCGGCGCCAGCTGGGGCCTGAGTCAGTGCGAGGCAGCCACGGCACAAATGGCACTGGCGGCCCGTGTGGACACGGTGGAAGACCGCTGAGGGGTCCTGTAGCAGCTGCCGTGGCGAACTCCAAGCTGGCGCTGTCGGTCCGGGATGGAGTGGGTGACGCAGGCCGCGGTTGCGGGTGGTCTGCTGACTGCAGCAGCGTTGCCTCCTCAGCAATTGTGTGGCGGCAGGTTGGTGCAGGGCAGGTGTTAACCTCAGGCTCCTCACTGTCGGTTGGCTGCAGCGTGTCATTTTCCTCCAAGAAGTAGAGGCAGGCTACGCCGCTGACGTCGCTGTCTGCGTCGCTGCGTATTTCGCAGGGAACAGCAGCGGGGTGCTGCTGCTGCTCTGTGGTGTTATAGCCCAAATGCAGTGTTGCATCATTGTCTGCAGCTTCCACGGACGCGCTGCTGGCTTTCATCAGGCAGCACACTGGCACCACTGCAGCTTGCTCATGGTGCGCAGCAGGCTGGCACGGGTCCAGTGGTCTTGCAGCAAGTAGGCTTCCGTTGCGCAGGGGCAGGTTGCCGTTCGCCTGGGGTGCATCGTCTGTGTCGAAGGTTGGGTCTCTGGTGAGGGCATCAACGCTCTGGTGCAGACTGCCCTTGCGGTACTCCAGGGTGAGCGGCATGAGCTCTTGCATGCGCAAGCTCCACCGGGCAAGACGGCCGGTGAGGTGCTTGGATGTGAGCAGGTACCGCAGCGCTGTGTGGTCTGTGACGACTGTTAGGCCGTTGTGTCCCAGCAGCACATCCTTCCATGCATTGCACAGCGCATCCACTACAGCATAGCACTCGAGCTCGCTGATGCTCCAATTTTTCTCTGACGGTGTCAGTTTTTTGGAGTGGTATGCGCATACATATTCTGCTGCTGTGTCCGGGTCATGCTGGCAGAGGATGGCACCAATGGCTTGTGTGGATGCATCAGTATACACCTTAAATGGCAGGCTGAAGTCTATCCTGCGTAACACAGGATAGCTCATGAGGCGCTGTTTGAGTACCTCAAATGCCTGTGATTGCTCCTCATCCCACACCCATGGCTCCGTTCCACGGAGTAGGCGTGTGAGGGGTTCAGCAATTTTGGCATAGCCCGCAACGAAGCGGCGGAAGTAACCAGTAAGCCCTAGAAAGGAGGCAACCTCCTTGGGGTTCCGGGGCGGTTTACGGTTTTCAATGGCTGTCAGCAACCGTGGGTCTGGGTGCAGGCCTGTCTGGTCTACCACAAAACCCAGGAATGTAACTTGCTGCTTGAACAGGCTGCATTTTTTGGGATTGATTTTCAAGCCTGCTGATCGCATCTTGTCAAATATCTTGCCCAAATGCTCCAGATGCTCCTCAAACGTGGAGCTGTAGGCAATGAAATCATCTAGATAGACGAAAGCGAACTTGCCGATGAAGTCACGCATCAGGTTCTGCATGATGCGTTGGAAGGAGGCTGGGGCACCTGTGAGTCCAAAGGGAGTCACCAGCCACTCGTAGAGCCCCCAAGGCGTCACAAAAGCGCTGGTTGCCACTGAGTCAGGGTGTAGTGGCAGCTGCCAGTAGCCGTTCATGAGGTCACAGCACGATATGTACCGCGCTTGACCCATGTTGTACAGGATGCTGTTTACGGTGGGCAGAGGATGGGCGTCCTTCTTACTCCGCGCATTGCAGGCCCTGTAGTCGATCACGAACCGTGTAGCACCTGGTTCACCCTTGGGCTTGGGTACCAGGTGGGCAGGGGAGGCCCAAGGCGAGGTACTTTCGCGGATAAGCCCTAGTGACAGCAGGTAGTCGATGTGCTCCCTCATCTGCTCATATTTCTTGAAGGGCATCTTGTAGTATGTTTGCTTCACAGGCTCCGCGTCCCCAGTGTCGATCACATGGCAGCCCACTGTGCAGCGGCCAAGCTGCTCGGGAGACAGGCAGAACACGTCTGCATTGGTGAACAAGAAATCTTGTGCTGCCTTTCTTTGCTCGGGGGTGAGATCACTGTTGTCGGAGTCGATTAATTGGGATAGGGCTTCGATGCCGTGGTGCTCCAGTGCATCGTCTTCTGGAAAGGAGCACGGGTCTCCAGGTGCGTCTTTTGGCATTGGCAGGACGATAAAGTCTTCGTCTGTACCGCTGTGCCACTCGGGCTCGTAGTGCAGTGGGCCTTCGCGGCAGAAAGGTGGTAGTGCAGCCATAGCGTCGTACGCCTGGTCAGCCTGTGCTTGTGGCTCGGAGCCTCGAAAGTAGATCACCTGCTTCTCGCGGTTGTCGAGGCTGTAGGCAGGGTCCAGATCAGCGGAGTACAGATGCCTGTCAGGCACAGCAGCAACCCCACGCCAGTAGCTGGGGTGGACACCAGCTGTTGGCAGCTTATCCTCACAGTCATTCCCTTCATCAATATCAGGGAGTTCGTTGTCTGAGGCGTTGGTGCCCTCTTTGGTTGCGCCGGCACCAGGCCAGTCAACGGCTGAGGAGACGGTGAGTGCCGTAGAATCCAGGAAGGCCAAGTACTTGGACACATCAGGATGCATGTCTTCGTAGGGGTGTTGAAGTGCATGGATGCAACTCAGCACCGCAGTTCGTAGATTGGGACTGAGGGTTGCATCCCAGCCTGGTTGCAGCTCCGGAATTAGCGGGTCATACGTAGAGCTTGGGTCATCAGTGGACCAGCAGGCAGGGTCAATGTCATCTGCGCTGCAACACTCGCTGCTGCTGTCAGTGCTGCTGTCAGTGCTGCTGTCGCACAGAGAGGGCATGTCGTCATCTCCAAGACCATTGCAGGTGTTGGCAGCCGCATCCAGCTCCAGGAAGTAGTTCAGAACCGCGCCACACATGTCGTCATCATCAGTTGATACCTCACTGCAGTCGTCGTCGCCGCTGTAGTCATCGGCGCTCATATCAAAGAAGTTGGGATAGTTGCTGGCATGGTCACCGCTTTTGATGTGCTCAGCAGCGAGCTCTTGCATCGACTGGATGCGGTCATGCAGCGTGGTGAGCAGCTGGGAGTCGTTGACATCCACGAAGTGTAGCAGTTGCTTCTCCCACCCATCAATGTGATCCGTTCGCTCGTCCATCCAGCGTTCGTATTTGAGGCTGTCGGCCTGCTGAGAGTCAGCAGAGATGCAGCGCTTCCAGCCAGGTACGCTGGGCGGCTGAGGGGGTAGGTAAAAGATAGCATCAGCAAGGCACGTCCAGGTCGCGATGAACCTACGCTGCTGCTTCTTGTCCCAGCCTGGGGGGAGATCAGTGTGACTGTAGTATGCGGCAGCCCTTTCAGTGTAGTTCCCAGGGTCGTAGTTTGAGTCGAGGGACTGCACAAGGTAAGTAGTCGGCCGGCGGCTGTGGCTCATGACCAGGGGGATCTCCAGCCAGTCATCTGCTGCCTTTTGGATGGTCAGCGTCTGCGCACCCACATCCACCTTTGCTTTGAGCAGCTCCAGTACGTCATGACCCAATAGCATGTCATAGGACGTGGCGGCAGTTATGGTGGGGCAGATGACAGTGTCTTCATCTCCGATAGTCAGCACAAGGCCAGGTGCCTGGCCGCATCCTTTAGACTTACGGCCATCAGCATTGATGTAGGTTGTAGCCAGATCTGCGCGGAGGTAGTCCAGCAGATCAGCACGGTGTAGGTAGTCCTTGGTGATGGCAGAGGTACATGCGCCAGTGTCAACCACTGCCTTGACTGCCCTGCCGTTTACTTTCACCCATACTGTGCAGGTGGCGCTCTTGTGGCCGGCGTGGCGCAGTTGGCGGGCCTCATCAGCAGCCGCTGCTGCAGTGAACGCAGGACCTGGCTCAGGTTGGGCCAAGTGCATGGTGGTGGCAGTAGGGTTCGCTCGCGTGGTGCTACGTTTACCAGGGGACAGCTTGTGCACCACGGTCTCAACTTGGCGCGCCATGTTTTGGCCCTGCTCAATCAGGCGGGTGTCACTGGCCAGGTGTCCAGCCAGGCAGGTGAGGATTGCTTGGGGCACCACAGCAGTGTCACGGCAGACTTCAAACTTGAGGTTCTCTCTCATCTTGGTGGCAAGTTCTTGGCCCATTGAATTGGCCAGGCGTGCAGCAGTTGACATGCCGTTCGCCGCGGCGTTGTCCTTTGAGGGCCCAGCAGCAGCGGCAGCAGCAGTCGTGGCGCGCGCAGGGGTTTGCGCTGCCGGTGTGTGGGGGGAAAGCCGGGCACTGGTAGGGGCGCCTTGATAAGGTGGCACATTGAAGGCGGCGCGTTGGCGTGGCATGCGGGCTGTAGCGGCTGCTGCCTCGGGGTTGTGTGCTGTTGGCGGGGTCACCGGCGGGGGCGGGGGTGGCCGCGCCTGGGGCACATAGGGTGAGGGGCCATCCACCTGAATGGCTTGGCGCTTGTGAGGCATGCGCTCATACAGGCGCTCAGCATCCCTCTTGCTGAACATGTGGCCCAGCAGCTGGGACATGTATTCGGGGTCAATCGCCTCTTGTTCAGGCCAGATCTCGGTGGAGCAGGGATCCATGTAGTAGGAGTCACCTGCTGGGTTCTGGCCGTCATTGGCAGGAGGGAGAGGCTGGGCAGGCAGCTCATTGATTGGGTCACTCTCAAGTGTGTCTGATAGTTCATCAGACAGCTCATCGCCTGGCTCCTGGCTGTCGTAACTGGGGTCGGTACCATCAATGTCGCAGGGCAGCATGTAGTTGACTGCTGCCGAGTTAGCTGCGGCTTGCCTTTGCTGCTGCTGTAGCAGGTACCTCAAGTGGCGTACTTCCTTGTCCTTCTCCTTCAGCTGGTTGTCTTGGTCGAGCTTTAGGCGTTCAAACTTCTGGGTCAAGCTGTCAATGTCAGGTGAGGGGGCTGGTGCAGCAGCAGTTGACCTGGCCGGAGGTGGGTTTGGGTTTCTGCCAAAGTTGTCGCGGTTTGTCGGCCGGAAGGGGCGGTTGGTCCAGGGGGCGCGCTCATTGAAGCGGTTGCGACCGCTACCAGCGCGATCAATGCTGTCGTTGTAGCGGTTGCGGTTCTCCGGCCATTTTGTATCTGGCTCAGGGGCCTCGTTGCGACGGGGCTTGTAACCCATATCGCTCTCTTCCTCAAACCTCACCCTGCGCCTAGGGCTCATGGCGGCGCCTGCATTCTCAAAGCTGCTGAACAACATGTTGTCATCAGCGGTTGCGCCCAGCCAGTAGTTGCAGAAATCCACAATTTGTTCAATGCTCTGTGGTCGCTTGCGTGCTGCTTCGTTGCGCAGTTCAGGGCGAAGGTGGCGTAGGAACTGGAACACCAGGGCCTGATCTTCTACCCTGCCAGCCCTCTCAGCATCCTCAAGGAAGCGGTCAGCGAAGGTTTTTGGTGACTCGTTAGCTTTTTGGAAGCAGCGGCTCAGCCTGGCGACAGCGCTCTCCCGTGTCTCACCGAACCGGCGAGTGAACTGCTCCTGGAAGTCATCCCAGTCATGGAAGCGGCGCAGGCTGCCCCAACGCTGGGCAGGTCCTGACAAGCGGATCTTGGCTACCCGCAGGCACACTTCATCAGACCAGTAGTACAGCTCCGCCAGGGTGTTGAAGGAATCCAGCCAGGCATGGGCATCACCCTGGCCGTTGTATCTCTCCACTGCATTCAACGCTTGGGGTGTTGGCAGGTTGCGAGGGTTCTGAATCTCATCTCCTGCCTGGTTGATCGGGGCAGCAGCCGGTTGGTTGCGGCTATTGGGTTGGGTGTTGCCGCTGAACACTGGTTCCACAGGTTGCTTTGCCTTGGTGGGGTCCATCATGGCTTGCCTTGGATGTAAAGACCTGGTGGAAGTAACTGCTTACAGGAGCCGTAGTCACAGGTGGAAGCAGCAAGGTGTGTTTAATTTTGCGTTGTCTCTCCGCTCTGTGCTGGCTGACAGAGGCTCTGACAAGAGTGCTATGTGATGTACTCAAGCTGGGTATGACAAGAGTGGTTTGCTCAGCTGGTCAACAACTTAGCTTGTTGCTGCACACGTCTGGTGTCAAGCTGATTTGTGTGCAATAGATGCACTTATAGCCTGCTGGTATGTTCCTGGTCAAGTCTCGTCAGCAGGGTTGCTCGCAGTGGCTGCTTTCTCAGCTGTGACTGTGCGCCGCGCTGTGTAGGTCAGCGGTATGTGGCGGTAGTGAGCAGCAGCGAACAGCTGTGGCAGCAAGGATGCTGACGTCAACGCCTTTTCCTGCGTTCAGTAGGAACTGCAGGGGCACAGGTTACGATGTTTGAAAGGCGGTGTGAGGCTTTGTTACTGCAGGCAGCGTTCTTCTGATGTGCTCCGCTGGCACTTCTCTTGGTTCTCTGCTATAACCGGTATGCAATTGATCAGCCTTTTGTGTTTCTGGCTTTCACTCAAACTGCTTCCTTCAACGACTGTAAATGACAAGGCTGTGCTGTCAGAATCGCTTCAGCCGTCAAGCTTCTGCAAGCAAAATCTGGGACAGTAGCAGTGGGGTGTTTGGAACAACCGGATAGCTCGGTTGGAGGGGTGAGTACGTAGCTTCAGGTAAAGCACGATAGCTGTGCGAGAGAAGGTAGGGGGATCGTTGCACGACGGCTCCACCAATTTACCGGGTGCCCTCTCCAAACAGGTGACCAGTCCAGAAATCGGGTGCCTGCGGGTCAGCAGTGAGTTGCAACACCAGACAACGCTCTACTAAACTCCTTTGCGCTACCCTGTATGCGTGCGGGTGCTGGAGCAGCGAGGGGCTGTGGGTGTGACTTGCTGCCAGGAGGGCCGTGTGGTTCTGGTTCGTGCGCTGTTTATGCCAGTGCAGGTCGTGTCTAGGCGCGGTTATAAGCGCTAGAGTGACGTATCTGCAGTGGTGGATGGGGTGCACCGCCTGTAATTAGCTAGAGGACAAGGGTCGAGATGGGGGTGCAGTGCGAGGCTGGTTCTGCTGTTCAGAGACCAGGGAGCAGCTGACCGTGCCCGTGACGGTTTATATACTTGTAATAAGTATTCTGAGGGATTTTGCGTCGGCGAATGGAAGTGCGTCCCAACCAGTGCCTCGCAAATGGCGATAAAGGGAGATATAGGATCAGCCTGTTACACAGGAACCGTATTTGGCACTGATCGGGACCACGTCTGGTCTTAAATGACCCAGAAAAGACCCGTGCCTTATATAGTGGTGGCAAATGAGTAGTTGGGACCGTTTGACAATGTGACAGTTTAGGGAAGCTGTAGGACGACAGATGGTGGTACGGTGTTGTACAAATCATCAAAACCACCACCTCAGGTCGCCGACAGCATCACATAACATATGGATAAATCCAAGCATGACGACTCCAGCACGTACTAAGAGCCAGGTGCCCTTCACAGAAAGTAGCACCAGTGGCACCAGTGCCTGCTGCCTTACCATGCTACGGCACGGACGGCTGGGAGTGCTGTCACTTGAAACCAGACTATAAACGTCGACCATAATGCTACCCAGCAGTGCTGTGGGTGTGCTACCCGTGTCATGATGCCCAACTGCAGTCAAACAGGCTTGGTACAGCAGACCCATACTCATGCTGCTGTTTGGCTTCGTCGTGGAGCTGAGCAGGAGCTGCTATCGGAATGGTATTAATGTCAAGTGCGAAAGCCGTAGCCATTGACATGCACAACGTACTATTAGTTGGCCTGGTGCTGTGCGCAGGTGGCCCAAGCAGCAAGTGCTGAGTCAGTCCACTGTTTCGTCTTGCTGCTCTCAGCACGACAGGAGTGTCGGCTATCCCGCACAATCAACATTGCTGCCAGCCACTGTGGTACTGTATGGGTACTGGCACACAAGTGGGGGTGCTATACCGTCCGAGAAGTGTCAGGGATCGGCCCACCCAGACTGTTGCATGTCACGGGGCCAGCCACTGTTGAAAACCAAAGAAAAGCCACAGAAACGCATGGATGCTAATACGACAACGTAGCAAGCCCGAAGCCTGGTGAGGGGTGAGAGGTGATGATGAGGCATGCCACCGGTGACCCGGGTGTCAGATTCGATGGTGCAAAGGGTGTAGAATACGGCATACAAAATCTGCACTGTTGACACACATAATCATAATGCTGAGTGGGCGGCAGAGTCGCCTTATGTAAGCGTGATGCCCGTGAAGTGGAGACGTCACAGACCTTGACCCAACACAATGCTGCAAAACATATCCTAAAGGCAGCCTTGACAAATCAAAGGTGCCGCTGCATACAAGACAACGCTGTGTGACACCAATCACAACGCTGTCATCACTGTGAGCCCACGGGCGATGATTCAGCCCGCAAATGTCATAACCAAACACCATATTAGCTACACAATCGTGATCCAGCCGCATATTGTATGACTCGGACAGGTAATGTGCCTACGAACCTTGTTACTTCTGTCCTGTCAACTTGCACATTTGGTTGGTGACGACATTCACCCTAAATAGATGCCCTTCAACACCACGGTACTCAACACGTTGTTTAATCGAGGCCAATGCGTGGCGTGTGCCAACACATACATACAACACATTGCTCTGGCGCCAGGCAGTGACAAGGTTGGGGTCACCGCTGCAATCCAGGGGTCACCAGATATGCACAGCAGCCGGGATGGCAGTAGTGCAGGTGACCACCTGATCTGCGGGACCACCCACTAATTATGAACACTGCTGTACTTGTAGGCAAAGCAGCCCATGCAATTTGACTAGTAAGCGCTTTAATTAGTATTTGTTTCCAGAAAGGAGTGCTTATTTGGGGCCAATGGTAAGCACAACTTGTTAGGTTGGAGTAATTAATAGGAGTTAGACAACTTTGCGTGAAGCATATTAGTATTACTACTATTGACAGAATAGTAGTTCTGCTTCACTTCATCCATACTAAACACAAACATATCATCCCTCTGAGCAGAAGTAGCAGGGCAATCAAACATGAAGTGTGACAAAGACTCAACTTCTGCACCACAACAAGGACATCCTGAAGTGGAGTTAGCTCTGCGCCCGCCAAACTGACTAGTACGCTTATGTACACACAGACAACCCATACGAACACGCAAAAGCAATTCAATACCACGTGGAATTGCCACTGAACGCAAGTACGGCCTAGGCCTCCTGAAACCCATAGCATCAACATGAGTGGGATACACATGAGCCACATACCGACTCAGAGTGGAGTGTTCCAACGTTTCACATGCAATCCTTTCAGCATGTAGTGTCCTGACCTGCTTGTTGACATGGCTCTTGCACGCACTGGCTCTGCCTTCCGCGGTCACAACATTCACACCATACTTGCACAGCAGGCTCTGCACATACTTGTGCCACGGTGTCACCGCCACAGCACCACTAGGACGCCTCCATTCAGCTGTAAACACTTGATTCGGCAGCCGAACGCCCTGCATACGCTGAATCCTGTAGTAGTACTCCAAAGCCCTCTGATGAAGCCACATATGCAACGGTTTCGATGATGATGTAATATGAAGTTACTTGCAACAGATAAATGAAGTGTAAGTTTACGCAATCTACAACACGAAAAGCTGGCTTGCTTACATGCGCAGCCTCGCATGCAAGGGTAGGGTGACATTGTTTGCTTGCTTACTTGCCTTTTGCTGCTGCGGTAGAGAAGTGTTGCTTCTTCACAACACTGCCAGTGCCTAACATTGGCTATGTACGCTGTCAAAAGAAGCAGCACTCTAACGCATGCTGCTGCGCAGCAGCAAAAAGGCAAGCCAGCCAGCAGTGTCTCCCTACACCTGCATGCGAGGCTGCAATTGTAAGCAAAGCTGGCTCCACCCACTGTACTGCGCCATGGTTGAACTGATGAACATAAAGCAAGTGAAGGCTAATGAAGCCGCTTCTGGGGCGCCAGCCCGTCCACGTCCAGGAAGCAAAGGTAGAGGCTACGCACGTACACCCTTGAACATCCCCAAAAAAATACCTGAAGCAAGCAGAAGTCCAGCAAACAAGTACAGTGTGAGGTGGGCCGTCGCCACCCACACCGTGATATGTATCTGCAGCACAAATCAAATACAGAGCAGAGCAACACAAGCTGCCAGCAAGCTGGCATTAGGCAGCAAAGTTGCATGCATGCACGTTACACTGCTGCGCCTCCGTGCGGCACAGTGCAGCGCTGTAAACAAGGAGTATTCCCCACCAGAAGCCCTCCCCCCCTGTTTTTGTGCAACCGAGCACCGGTGCAGGCGGTGATGTTACACACACATGGCATTTTGCATGCTGTGCAAAGCGGCAACATGTAAAGAGGATAAAGTGTGTTACCGCAGTGGCACACATCACCATTTGCACGTGCAACCATGCCCTGCCTTCAAGCTAGGCCAGGGTGTTGCTTCTTATTTTCAGCACTGAGTGTTGATGTGAAAAGACATGGCACTTGCATGCATGATGTGAAGCAGCAGCAGCACTTAGCATGTGGGACACTGTGGGATTGCCTTTTGAAAAGGCAATCCCACAGTGTCACCCTACCCCTGCATGCGAGCATGATGTGGCACTACACCTGTAAAAGGACACCTGTGGATGTGGTGCTGAGCACCTGGCATCGCTTGCATATAAATGGGCATAGGAAGGAATAAGGACACGTGTTTTTGTGTAGCAGAATGAAACATCACATGTGAATAGACGCAGAATGCAGAACATTATTCCGCAGCTGCAGTACACTGCATGCAGTGTGCACTGCACGTGTGAAACGACAGGGCATGTGCTTTGGTACAGAGCCAGCAGTTGCTGCAAAGAATTGTAAGGGACGTGGATACATTCAACTTTTACTGTAAGTTCCATGGTTGAAAGTGGTGCCACAGCACCCGCCAGCATCCGGCAACGGCCGTCTACGCATGCCAAACGACAATGATCAGTACGCCCAAGGATGTGCGTGGCTTGTGAGCACAGAGATCACGCACAGCGCACGCAACCTGCCTATAAAGTGCTTCAGCTTGCAAAGTGCTTCAGCTTGTAACCCATGACTGTCCAGCGTTGCATAGCCAGTTAACCCCACCCGCAGCGAGCTCTCTGTGCAGTTGCACCCTACAGCTTTCCATTTGGACGTCTTCTACTGTAACCGCAATTATACAAAGCACCATGAAGACGTTCATGGCATTTCTGGTTATTGCGTGCGCCCTGGCTTCGGGGCAGGGCCGCTCTCTGCAGCAGGCTCCTGCTGCCACATCCACCACTGTGACCGAAGCACTTGCACAAGACAACCGCCTGAGCACTCTCAGCGCCGCGATTCAGGTGACTGACAAGCTAGCTCAGCACCCAGCTACAGGTGCCGGTGAAACTTGGCAACTTGCCAAGACTGTGTCTAGATCTGTTGAGCTGGCGGCTGGTCTCCTGCATCCAATGATTGGCGCAGTCACTGCTCAGCAACTGCTGAGCACCAGATAATGTGTTATGCTGATCTGCAAAGTGCGTGTGCATCAGGTCACATTCTGCGGTTCTCTTCAGCTGCGTTGATTGACCTGCACTTGCAGCAGTCGAGTGCAAATATAATAAATGTGTCTCACTGGCTGCTGCTGCACTGATGTGTACTGTTGCTGCTGCTGCTACTGCTGCTGCTGCATTGCAGGCTGCAGGCATCGAGATTCCTGCTGACGCCTCATGGACCATCTTTGCCCCCACCAACGAGGCCTTCTCTGATGACGACCTCCGGGAGGAGACTGGCCTGACGGCACAGCAGCTGCTGCAGCCAGAGAACAAGGAGAAGCTGACACAGGTGTGACGCCTTTGAGATGGTTCAGCCTGTCAGACAATGCAGACTCTGCATAGCCCTAGTGCTGGCAGACTGCCTATTCACAAGGGCCCCTGCCCAGGGCTGTTATCGTCAGTGAGGTGCTTCTATCTCTCACATGTCATCGGCTCATCCTAGTTATGCCACATGCCGCATGTGTATCCACTGCCGGCTAACAGCATCGCATGCAGACAGCGCCCTTTTGGAAAGGTGTGTGGGCACAATGCATTGATGCTATGGCGCATTTTGCAGCACGACGTCGGTACAAATGGTGATGTTAATAAAACCTGCTGTGCCACAGTCGTGGCCGTTCCATCACCTGTGTGAACACTTGTACACCGCTATTGCTACTTCCAAACACTTGAGCATTGGCAACCACCAGACACTACTGCTGCTGCTCCTGCTGCTGCTGCTGCTGCTGCTGCTGGCCACCCCGCATGTTACTGCCACCTGTAGCTGCTGCAGTACCACATCGTGCCCTCTGGCGCGCTCCGTGCCGCACAGCTGCAGAGGGGCCAGCAGCTGACGACCGCCCTGGCTGGCGCTGCACCGCTGGAGGTGGGCACCGATGATGGCAAGGTGGAGATCAAGGCCCCTGGTGGCCGCGGGGATGATGATGGCAATGACGCTGACGTGGAGCAGGCTGATGTGGCTGCCGGCACCGTCGTAATCCATGTGGTGGATGACGTGCTGATTCCGGCAAGCCTGCGCACTGCTGGGTCTGGTTGAACTGCTGGTGCGTGGAATAAAGGCCAAGAGCATATAAAGGGTTTCTGGGAACAATGAGCAGAGTGAACGCAACATGTGGATGACAGCTGTTGTGCTTGGGGATGAGGGGCAAGAGTTGGAGATGGCACCGCACTTTACAGCAGCCTGTAACAAGAACTTACGCTTGTGCTTTGTGTGGGTGTTGCAGGGAGCATTCATAATGGTCCTGACGCACTAGCAGACCAGGTGTTGGTGGAGTGCATGTGTGTCTTCGCCCCAACAGGGTTTGAGTTGTGCGCATTGCCGCTGCAGGCTGCATCTATGTTGTGTTGTTCGCATGTTGTCAGGTTTCTGTGCACATCTGTCACCCTGCTTGTTTGCACTCATTTCACGGTGCTATTATGAATGCCAATCATATAAAATAAAGCAGAGATATGTTGCTTTGGATGCTACCTTGCATGCTGCCTGCAGCCGCAGTGTCAACACTGAATAATGAGTTTGGTCTTTATGTTGTGGAATCAATCTGCAGAATTAGCCTATTTGCCCATGTTGCCAAAACGGCTGCATTATGGGTTTTTGATGATCTCAGCCGCGCAAACACGCGTTCAGCTACACCATTCTACAGAGGGTACAGGCAGGGTTTGCTTGTTTGCGCATTCTTGCATGAAGGGGCCGAGCGGTCTGCTTAAGCAAAGCTTTCCCCTGCTCGCATTGTTTCCCTGCTAGGTTACAGTGCTGCTGCTTATACATTGCTGTGCTGAGCAGGTGTGCGGGTTGTCCATGATTCAGGTGTTGTCCCGACACAATGTCATCATGGGAGCTGGGTCTCTTGTTGCATTCATGAATGCAACATGCGGATCAGCTTGTTGTTGTGCAGCAGGCGTTGTGGGAGGACTTGTAGCAGCAGGCGAGACGAGGAAGTGTGCAGTGCAGGTGAAGCTGTTTGCCAGTACTGTATGGTGGGGCAAGGTTCAAGCAATGCATGGTAGTGATGAAAGCCAACAGTAGGGGATGCGGAGGGGATTACGCAGGAAAGCAGACCATTACTAAGCAGCAGCATTCGCCCAGGGCTCGAACCCACAAGTTGGCAACGAGACCATCCAGTTCAAAAGCCGTGGCCACTATCTACCAGGTGGCCGTCTAGGTCTGTTCTGGGACGGCAGGGCATTTTGGCGGGTCGTGACAAACCCTGTTCAGCGGCCGATGTTTCTATCAACCAGTCGAAGCCCAACTTGAGTATGATATTTGTGTAATAAGCGAAGCCTTTGGCTCCTGAACACCGACCCGTCGATGTGATTGCGAACCGTGACTGTGACGTAGCAAGGAAAAATTTCTTTTCAAGGTTTTCTTGAATCACCTTTTTATAAAGTTCATAAAGAAAGCAGGGAAAAACAGAGCCCCTGACCCCCTAGATACAAGCATACACACAGCAGTTTATCATTTGCATGCATGCAGTGCTAGGTCATATGAGACACAGCAGTTGCTGTGCACGTGCGGTAGTGTGCTATATGGACGGCAGTTACAGAAGTACATTTACAACATTGGAAAGTGTGCAGGCCGTTATATGGCGAGCAGTTTGGTTATTGGCCCGCACACTTGCTGTGCAGGATGCTGCATCTCCGGGAGCGTACAGGCAACTATCAGCCCAGCCTGTTGTTGCTGGCAGGCGGTATGCTCCTCATTGGGTACATTACAGTACGAGCTACGCCGCACAACACCAACCAATGATTCAGAAGGACAACAGTTGAAAGACGGCTGAAGCAACTACTCCCCCATGATGGTGATTTCATCAGATGATCAAGCAACGGCCTGATCACGCTCATGGAAAAGCACAAGGTGATACTATTGGTAATGACAGCCGTTCAGAGCTGGTATCAGCCTGTTGCACAACATGCTTCTGCCACCTGCTCTAATGGGGAATAAGATGATGATGCTTCTGCCACCTCCAGCAGCAGCCTGCTAGAGCAACTCTTTTCCGCAGCTGCCACCGGCATGTGTGCACTGCATCATGTGATAGGACGGCACTGCATACATTTGTTGTTGGCTACTTCAATCATCAACTTCTGATTGTGTGTATACGCTGCTGCTGCTGCTTTTGCTGCGAGTGTTATTGTCATGACGGGCTCTTGACATGGGGTCTACTGGAGACTACTTCAAGGTGGTGCGCAGGTGTCACGGGTGCCTCCCCGCCCGGGGTGTGCACTCGTTGACACTTCTGCCCTTCAATAACCTGCGCTACAGGTATGTTTGGATACTTGAGGCCTTGCTGCAGGAATGCGTGCCTGCATGGCAGCCCACTCGGAGCACCAGGCGAACTTGGGCGGGGGTCTCCTGGTCCAGCATTGCTTGAGGTACGCAGTTGTGCATTTACCTGGAGCCCAGGAGCCGTTTAAGCCTCGTTCTATTACATTGTATGATGTATAAAACACAGCACTGCATGCATGCAAATAAGTGCTGTAGATGTGCACTGCCCCAGTACGTCCTGTGCAGCCATGGCCAGGGCACAATGACGTCGCTTGCACCCGCTGCACCCATTTGCCAGGGGGTATTCCTACAGAAATGCGCAGCTTGCGACTGTGTACGCATGCAATGCATCATGGGCAGCACGCCATGCATCAGCATGCAGGACGCGGCATCGAATGCCAAGGCAGCTCATGGCAGGCCTGCCACCATCGCACTGCATGTGCAGCACTATGCACAACTGGCGCTTATATGCATGCATGCATGCAGTGCTGTGTCCTCATGCAACTGGCACAGATGGTGACTCACCACCTGCATAGATGCCAGGACACTCATCCCACACAATCAGAGCTGCTTCAAACATCCACAAGCGCTGCAGCCACCACATGCCAGCACAAGGAAAGCTAAGCTGTAGCATCAACCGTGTGAGGGCATGTGATCACAGACCCCCACATCTACATTTGCCAGCACAGCTGCAGCCCACCATCAGAGCTGCGCCACAAACTTGTGGCACCCTACAACAACCAGCGGTGGCAACACAACATGATCAGCGCGCTCACTCACCAAAGTTGAGGTGTAGCTTCAGCCGTAACTGTTTGTCAAGTTCGGCCGTGCTGGTACGCAGTTGGCAAGCCACATCAAACTCACGCAACTGCTCTGCACACTTGGCGCAGCCCTGTGTGCTTGCTGCATCAGCCAGCCGTGCCAGCTCAGCGTCGCCCAGATACTGCGGCGCCAGCAACGTGCACAACTGAGCTACGCAGCCGCCACTGCCGTGCTGCTCCGGTGACCATGAGTGTGTCAGCACACACGGGGAACTGGAATGATCAGCGTCGTTGTGTCGCATAGCTGCCTGCAGCAGCTGCAACACCTGGGCACTATCGAGCTGCGCTGCTGCTGGCAGCCTGCACAGGTGCTGCGTGCATACAACATTCTGCTGCTCTTCAGCTGCCTGCAGCAGCTGCTCCTTATCGTCTGTGCTGAGGTTGCTGGCGCCTGGTAGGCTGCAAAGCTGCTCTGTGCAGGAGACACTAGTGCTGCTACGTTGCTGGCTCACAGCTGTCTGCAGTGTCTTTTCTAATGCTCGACTGCTGATGTCTGCTGCTGCTGCTGGCACTCTGCACAGGAGCCGCACGAGCTGCAGCTTGTCCTCCTTGACAGCTGCCTGCAGCAGCTGTTCTACTGCATCAGCGCTGATGCCGCGTACTGCTGGCAGCATGCACAGAGCTGCTGCGCATTCCAATGAGTTCCGCTGAGCAGCTGCTTGCAGCAGCTGCGCCAGCAGACCACTGCCAAAGCGCTGAGCTGCAGGCAGCTTGCACAGCAGGCGTGTGGACACAGCATTGTCATCCTGGACGGACTTCAACACAACCCACGCAAGTGCTTTTGCGCTCAGCTGAAAAGCCAGCGACAGCACCTTACGCTGTTGCTGCGGTCCCAGCAGGTGCACCTGGTGAACTGTCAGCTCAATGAACACAACTTCTCGTGGCTTTCGATCCATATGGCATGTACTTGACGACACACCCAACATGTACACTGCTGCTGCTGCATGCTGACGTTTGATTGCTGTCAGCAGCAGCGTGCATGCTACATCTGGCTCGAGCTGTGCTGGCAACTGGTCGATTGCAGCTGAAAGCATGTCCGGTGCAACAGTGCTGCAATTAACAGCCAGCTGCACGAAATGAGCAACACTGGTGGACGGCACATCCTGGTTGACCTGCAGGAAAGCACCAATTTGTTGTCAGCAGTTAGTGTGTTGTGCATAAAACAATGGCGGTGTGGTGTATGGCGAAGCAACATGACGCATCTTGCAACAAATTGTGGGTCTCTTTCAATGCACTGCTTGAGCCAGATATGCTGTTGTGCAAATGCGTGTCTTTGTATGTGGTGTAGATTGGTGTAACTCCATGGTGAAACTATATGCGCTGCAGTGCGGCACAATCACAGTACCGCCGCCTTACCCAGATGCCAGAGCAGATGGCAACTGCAGCTGCAGGGATGTCTGTCTGGATGCCCAGCTGCTGCTGAGCCTGCACCCACACCTCCACTCCTGCCACCATGCTGTTTGCTGCTGTCAACAGCTGTGCGTGCATGGTGCGCACCCCAGGTGCCACCAGTTGCTTGGCCCAATACAATGGCACTGCTGGGCTGCACACTGTGCGCTCTGCCACACCTGCTGCTGCTACTGCTGTTGGTGCGTGTCGCAGCAGCCACGTCACTGCTTGCATATACTGCTGCAGCAGCTTGTGAGACGGTGTAGTACCTGTATTTGGAGACATTGCTGCTGATGCTTCGAGTAAAGCATGCTGCAGCAGCATCACGGCATCAGCACGAGCAGCAGAAAGGTAAGTGTCCTGCAGCTGCTTGCTGCTTGGTACAGGACAGGCAAGGCCGTGCAAGCCAAGCTGCAACTTGCACACGAAACAATCTTGTACAGAACGAGTGCATCGGGCGCCTCCATTGTGATTAAGCGTTACTCCTCCCTTATGGGCAGCCTGGTAGACAGAATGTGTACGCTGTTGGCGATGTGTGCAAAACTGTGCCACCATGAGTTTGAATATAACTGCCGTTTAGCGCGGCCCCACTTTGAGGCTGTTCGGAAGTGCCAAGGTTTGCCATTCTGTCACAGGTGTGATTGCACATGCATGTTGCAAAGTTCAAGCTGCCATACGACTTTGCCGCACACCGAAGGTGACCTGCACTAGGTAGAACCAGTGGTCGAGACGTGCTGCCCAGCACCGTGCTAGCAGCGCTGCAAAGCTATTGACGTTGGCATGCCTGGCCAGGCTGTAGCCTAGCTAGCAGCGCTGCGCGCAGTGGCAGCGGTTACCAGCAGCCTAACAGGCCGCCTCCGGCTAAGGCCTGCCCTTGATGACTCTCACAAAAATGTCCAAGGGCTGCTGCTTGCCCACTCGTAAGAAGCTGCTCTGCTTAGCGCACACTGCCTCTGGGCGTTGTCTTTATAAAGACAATGCCTAGATGCAGTGTGCGCTTAGCAGAGGCATTGTTATTACACAGCACTGCCTGAAGGTCACCATGCACTTCCCGGTTATGTGCAGAGTCGCTACAGGTTACGGTCCTGAAGCTATCACTGGCGACTTAGCTAAGTATACTATAGTCAGATCAACATGGCTGAGCCCTGCTAATGCCACACTGCTTTTTATGCTGCGCTGTAGCAGTAATAAAAGTTACGGCAACCACCCCAAACACGCACGCAAGAACGCGTCACACGTACAGATAAATGGTGAATTTTTAACTGCATACTCAGCAGCAGCAACAGAGGGCCAGTGGCAACGTCATGTTTCATCATCAAGTGATGTTACCAATCAGGACAAAAACCATCATCATGAATCAACTCACACCATGCCGTGTCTCTTTGCAGCTGAAGTTGGTAGAAGCATGGGGCATGCACAACTACTTGATGAGCTTTCACAACGTGCCATGTCATTCACAACTTCATATCAAGGCAAACAACGAAACTGTAAATGAACCAGCACCACCAGAGTCAGGTGGCAAACTGCAGGGCATGCAAAGTGGTTCTCAAAGAGGGAGCCACTTCACAGTCGCCTACTCGATGCAGCTGCTGCTTTTTTCTGCTTTTGTTTGCTTTGGCTCAGCAAAAAAAAGCAAAAAAAGCTAAAAAAGATAAAAAAGAAGCAATTTACCAGGGACAGGCAGGTCCCATCGCCCTTGCAACAACAGCCGTGCAGTACACTGTGCAGCAACGCGGCACCCTGCAGCATGTAGGGGCGCGCCGACCCAAGTATCCCCTCCTGCTTTGCACTGCCCACTGACAATGGTGTGGTACCGTAGTGGCTGAACACGCAGCTGTTAAAAAAGCAACAAACACTGTGTGCTGTTGTGCCACCCGAGCTCTGATAGGGCGGCTGCACATGATCAGCACAAACTTTGGCATGTGACAGGCTACAGTCGCCGGCACACCACCACCCATGCAGCAAACCGTGTGCTCATGGACATCACTGCTACTGTAGCTGTGCGGATGCTATATATCTCATGTCGATAAACGCCCACAGCTGCACAGGCAGCTGTTGCTGGCCAGTGGGCTGTTTGTTTCATGCACTGCAACACGTGCGGGCAGCGCGTACAATAATAATCAGCGCCCCCCAGGCACTCAACAGTGCTCACAAATGTCAACACACTGAAGCTCCAGCAACCCCGGCATTACCATCTGTTCAGCAACTGCTGGGAACTCTGGTGCAATGCTTGTGGTCCATTGCTGCTGAGCCTCCCACAACACCTAGCACATTCAGTTGCCACCACAACACCAGGCGTTGGGGACATGCCAAACCCAAGCTCAGGCTGCGATCCAAATTGTCTCGCCTGGGTGATGATCCATGCCGCTTCAGCAAGGCAAGCGCTGCTCAGGCGGCCTTTGTGACTAGTTGGAAGCCGTGCCACTCTGCAATCTGCGCCTTCAGCAGCTTGGTCACCAGCTGGTGCTGCTTCACAATGCTCATGCCTTTGAACTCATCTGATACCACTTCAATGCTGTACATGGCACCGCAGCCGCCACTGGTATCTGCAACACTGATGGACTGTGCTTTAAGGCCTGCCTGGATTTTGGCTGCTATGTTTTTCTCTGCCTCTGTCTCTGCCTGTACTGCTGCAGAGTAGCAGCGCTGCAAAGCTGTCCTGAGAGAGGCGCTGGTCAGAGATTTGCCACAAGTACGAAGCATATTGCCCGCGCCGCAAAAGATGTCGCTGCTGGCGTGGGTGGCAGTGTGTCACTCCTGCTGCCACTGCTGCTGCTACTGGTGCAGCTGCTGGTGCTTGTGCTGCTGTGTGGTGTGTAGTGTGGTAGTCAGCTGAGATCTAGCGCAAGACAGCTAAGGTTTGATCACGTCTGAAAGAAACTGTGCAGCTGCAAGGCAAGACTGGCGCCAAGACACCAGAGAAAGAGCAGTGACAAGGCACTGCACCTATGCCAGTGGCACTTGACTGTCATGTTATGTAAGCAGAAGCAGGCGACGACGATCGCTTGCGGCCACCGAATGTGTGTATTAATCCGTTGCAGATGCGACTTTCTTCAATCCCAGCTGCTGCTCAATCACACTTGCCAAAAGGAGCAAGCCCACCTCTGCACGGAACAGGTGCTTGTTTTTTTTAACCGAGGGCTGTTGAGGTTATGGCAGATGAAGATGATTTCGGAGCATTCGAGGGCCTGGAGGAGGACGCAGATGCAGGTATGCAACAGTAGCAGCAGCAGCTGTGGCAGCAGCAACAGTGATGCCTTTCACTCCTGCAGCACTGCGATCTTGGTACAGGTCCAGGAGAGGGGGTATGTGCAGGTGTTTGGATGGGGGGCGCTGTGTCAGCTACACACAGCACCACTGCTTGCTGATGTCCTCTAGCATTAGCGTCCTGCTGCGTACATGATGCATGCTGCAGGCAATGCTGCTGGCGAAGATGCAGGACTAGAAGCCATCAATCAGGAAGCAGACGAGAACATGCAGGCAGAAGATGCGCAGCTGAACGAGCAGCAGCATGACTATGAGCGTGAAAACCAGCAGGAGCAACAGGAGCAGTATGATGGCGATGGAGACCAGGATATGCAGGACCAGGAGCAGCTTCTGCAGCAGCAGCAGCAGCAGCACCAGCAGCTTAGCAATGAGGAGCATAGCAATGAGGAGCAGCCCTATGCTGACCAGCAAGAGCAGGAGTCGGACCAGCTGCAGCAGCAGCAGGACGCTGGTGTGCAGGACCTGCGGGAGCAGGAACAGCAACAGCAGCAGCTGGATGAAGAACAGCAGCAGCAGCAGCAGCTGGATGAGCTGCAACGGCAGCAGGAGGACGAGCTGCAACAGCAGGACGAGCAGTTCACCGAGCAGCAGCAGCAGCAGCAAGGCGCGCAGCCGCCGCCAGATGAGCAGCAGCAGGACGCTGGTGACGCTGCCGCAGCTGCACGCCACCTGTCTCAGCAGAACAGCGAAGCAGCAGATGACAACCTGCTGCTTGGCTTAGAGGATGATGACGCAGAAGAGCAGAAGCCGGTCACCCTGAAGCCGCAGCCCATCAGGCTGCCGCCGCCACCACAGCAGCCGCAGCCGGGCGATGAAGACGCAGACACTGCTGCAGCAGCAGCGGCCGGCATTTCACCTGCAGCGTACGGCAAGCTGAACGCACGGCAGCGACGCACGCTGGCGCGGCAGGTGCAGCGGGGCGGGCACACTGCAGCAGCAGGGCGCGGCGGCGGCGGCAGGCAGCGCATTCCGTCGTTTGAACAGGCGATGGGTCATGGGGCTGCGGCGAACGGCAGCATGGAT
Source organism: Scenedesmus sp. NREL 46B-D3 (assembly GCA_014080715.1). Classification (NCBI taxonomy): domain Eukaryota; kingdom Viridiplantae; phylum Chlorophyta; class Chlorophyceae; order Sphaeropleales; family Scenedesmaceae; genus Scenedesmus; species Scenedesmus sp. NREL 46B-D3. Next base: position 214,893 of record JACERP010000150.1, on the reverse strand, counting down.
GCAGGGGCAGCAGCAGGTGACGGAGGTAACGCAGAGGAGCAAAAGGTGCGGTGCAGTCATCACGTTGGGCTTGTTCATGAGCATATGCATGTTGTTGGTCGCGTGCGCCTGAGGATGCGTGCGTGGTTGGCTGGAGGATGGGTACTCTGTGGTCGAATCCTTCAGCATGCATGCTAGCAACTGCAGGGCTGTCAGGCTGTGCTACTTGACAGCTGTGTGATACCGCACCCGAAACATGCTGCCGGTGTTCTGCAGCCTTGATTTTCACACCAAGTGAGGTGTGATAAAGCACATGCATTGCCTTAGTAGTACAGGACTGAACCTGCCTCAGGCACTAGCCCAGCGAGCCGTTGTTCCGCTCATGAGGGTTTCTTGTAATTGTACCCAGTTTCTTCTTCATTGTTTGGGCAATCGAAACCACCCGCACAAATCCGTCAATTCCAGTTCCTTTACAGCCCAGCCACGGGCGGTTGGACTGGGATTTGAACCCGGGTCTCCAGCATACCATGCTGGTGTTCTACCACTAAACTACCCAACCTTAGAGTGCATCAGCTCGCCTATGCTCACCCTGCACCTTTGCCTGTGTCTGTTTGTCTGTGATGCGCATCCTGTGCAGGCGCCATCCTCGCCGAATGTGAACAACAACATCCTGTACATTGGCAACCTGCACTGGTGGACCACAGACGCTGCTGTGGAGGCTGCAGTGACAGAGTTTGGCCCCGTCACCAGCTGCCGCTTTGTGGAGGAGCGCGCAACAGGTGTGCGTGTCTGTGTGCGTCGTCGTCTGCGCACGCAGCGTAGCTGAACAGCATGCAAGCAACGTGTGCGTTGTTTCACCTGCATGTATCAGGAGGCGCTGCTTCAGCAGGACAATGCAACAAGCGGGCTGTACCTGTTGAGCAAGCAAGCAAGCAGACAGGCACCGCTGCTGTCGTGCTAGTCTTGCTGTGCGGCGTTGATTTCTGCAGTGCCGCCCTGCGTGATGGGCCGGCAAGGTTGTGCTGTGTGCTACTGCTCTCATAATTATCCAGCTGCTGCCGTTGTCTGCGCCTCCCTTCACCTTCTGCGCAGGCAAGTCCAAGGGCGTAGCTGTGGTGGAGTTTATGGACGCCGAGGGAGCGCGCCGCTGCAAGGCCGAGCTCACAGGGTGAGCGGAAGTGGGCAGCTCACACAGTTGGGCTCTCTGCAGCGTGGGGCAGCAGCAGCAGCAGGAGACGCCAGCAGCAGAGGTTGACGGAAAGGCGCCAGGCATGCTGACGACGGGAGAAGCGCACACTTGCCCTGTGGTCGACTGATGACAGCTGCATGGGGCGGGGACGGGGGTGCGTGCATGCACTTTGTACTCGGCATCACTGCGGCCTGTTCCACATGCTGCCGTGCAGCATCATGGCGCAACCCCGTCGCAGGCCTCTCAACTCGCACATGTTGCTGCTGCCGTGTGTGGCGGCGGTGTGCAGGCGCGAGGTGGACGGGCGCGCAGCGGTGTGCACCTGGGCAGCTCCCGGCCAGGTCGCGCAGTACCTGAAGGGCCAGCAGGGCCGCAACTTTGGGCTTGGCATGGGCTCCTGGAGCGGCGGCATGCAGCAGCACCAGCACCAGCAGGGCTTCACGCAGCAGCTGCAGCAGCAGCAGCAGCCGCAGCACCAGGGCGGAGGCAGGGGCTGGGGACAGGGCGGCGGCGGCGCCGGGTTTGGTGGGAGGGGAGGCGTGGGGGGAGGAGGGTTTGGTGGGCGGGGTGGTAGGGGCGGCAGCCAGATGCAGCGCGGGGGGCGGGGCTACGGCGGCGGCGGCGGTATGCAGGATGGGGCTGCTGGTGCTGGCATGGCTGCGCCCGGCGGGATGAACCCCATGGGGCACATGGGTGGCGGTTTTGCGGGCATGAACCCTCAGATGAACCCCCAGATGATGATGATGATGGCGCAGATGATGGGCCGGGGCATGATTGGGGGTCCTGGGGGTTTTGGCGGTATGGCGCCTGGGCACATGGGCGCGATGGGTGGCGGCATGATGGGGCCTGGAGGGGGTGGAGGGGGCTACGCCATGGGGGAGGATGAGCAGGACTTCAAGCGGCAGCGAAGGTAGATGTTGGGTGATGCTCTGAACCCACAACCCATGCGTCTTTTGTACGCTTCTCAAAGGGTGATCTGACGCACACGTGCAGAGCTTGTTGATGCTCTGCAGCGGGTTGCTGGTCAACAAGCAGTGAAGTGAGGGTGCACTGGCCCCGTTGCACAGCTGGCAGGGATGATCACCAACACCGCTGGTGTCATACAGCAGGGTCTATGCATGCGGTGCTATGTCGTTTACAGAGTTGCAGGACCTGCATGCGGGAAGCTTCCTGACGATTCACAATTTGGAAGTTACATGGGTAACTTCGCCTTGAATGGGTAATATGATGATGATGATGGGTAACTTCGCCCGTTTGGGGAGCCAATGACAGGCTCATGACACTGGAAGGACACAGCACTGCATCATGCGAAGGGGGGTCCTAGGCCTGACTGTGAGTTGGTACTGGTGCCCTGTTTCCTGACAGGGAGTTGTACTTGTGCCTCCCTTTTGTAACTGAAGTCGAAGTTTATGCTGGCACTACAAAGCGCCAGTGGCTGGCGATCGAGCTTTCGCTGCAAGCAGTACTGCAACTGTCAGGCTGTCAGTTCTTCTATACAGTGACTCTGTGACAGAGTGCACTACAGCTAGGTTAGCTGCCGGCTTGCTGGACGTTAGTCATCTTACAAATCTCAGGCATGCCTGTTGGTTGAGACATCAACTAGTAGCACGTCTGTCTGCTGAATCCGGTCGGTGACACTTGTGCACGTACAGCTGTTCCTGTTGCCGTGTGCGTCCCGTGCGTGGCGATTTGCCTGCAATACAGCGCAACTTGTCAGCCAGTGCAGCGTCGTACATGGGCTTGAGCCCCATCCGGGCAGTACGGATGCACCTGCCTGGTCAGCTCTTTGAGCAGGCCACAATATGAAGAAATCTCGCAGCACCGGGCAGCCTTGTCTCCACAGCAAGCCTGCTGGCATGCCACCGGGTCACGCAAGCCTTTGCAGCAACGAACGAGGACAGGGCAGCGGTGGGCAGCAAGCAGTACACGCCTGTGTCTGCGCATCTGCGCAACAGCAGCATGTGTGACTCGTTGCAGGCAAAGCCTGATACACAGCGGCAGCGACTGTCAGCGGCAGACAATGTCACCATTGCTACCATCCCAGTTGCACAGAAAGCAGGCACTTCAAACAGCGGCTTGGGCGCCCATCGAGCAGGAGGAGAGCATGCAGCAGCGGGAAACGCCTGGCACAGCAGCAGAGCTGCAGCAGCAGGCTGTTTCAACAGCAGCAGCATGGTAAAGCAGCAGCAACAGCAGGCCAGGGCTGTGAGCTGCAGCAGCAAGAGGCTAGGTTGTGCTGTTGACATTGCGAGCACTCCCCGCCCAAACCCAGCGCACCATATGGCTCTGTCTGCGTACGACTACTCAGCAGCAAAAGCTGAAGCTGCAAGTGCAGCAGCAGCTGGTGCTGCACTGACACCAGTAGCAGCCCGTTTTTTGCGAACAATTCACTCACACAAAGGGGTGCATGCAGTGCTGCCAGCAGCACAGCCAGCGCTTGCCAGCAGCTGATTCCAGCAGCCGACCTGCACAGCAAGCAGCAGCAGGGCTCGCGCCGTACAGAAGCAGTAGCAGCAATAGTAGCAGCACTAAAGACAGCTCCAACAGCAACAGAGCATTAATCAGGTCTTTCACCACTCCTGGCAGCTTAGCAAGATGTGCAGGTCTACGCAATCCTCAGCTGAACAGCAGCAGCAGCAGCAGCAGCAGCAGCCGTCAGTGCGAGCGGGTGCGGGGGCAGCTTCTGACCTAGGTACAGGGCTGGCAGCGTGCAAGCACGGCAGCCACATTGTGTGCTCTACAGCAGATGCAATCACAGCTTTGCAGGCCCTGGGTAACCCCAGTGCTGGCTGCTGCTTGGCAGGTGACCTTGCTGGCAGCCAGTTGCCAGCTTTGCAGGTAGTTGCTTCACCTGCTGCAGCAGCAGGAGTGTACAGCAGCAGCGGTTGACTCTAAATACCGTGCTGCCTTCTGGCCTTGTGGCAAGCAGAGTTGGTAGCAAATGCAGCACTAGCAGTAGTCAACAGATTAATAGCAGGTGTGTCAGCAGGAGCAGCAGTCAAAGCAGCAGAGTAGGATCAGCAGTTGCAGTAGTTTCACCAGCAGCGATAGCAGCAGCCGCAGCAGGACATCACAACAGCAGCTCAGAAATATGGCAGCAGCAGGTGCCACACAGCAGAGCACTGCTCTCAGACCCAGGAAGAGTAGCAGCGCGGCAGCAGCAGTGTATGCGAGCGTCAGCATGTCTGCTGACCCTGTCGTGTGGCTGCCACATCAGCATCCTGCAGTAATAGCAGCAATACAAGATGACGTTGCAGCTGGCATCATTTTAACAGTCGACAGTAACCAGCAGGCAGCAGAGCCAGCCGTTGGCAGCAATCAGCAGGCGGCAGAGCCAGCCGTGACCTCCAGCCGTGAGGCTGGCAGCAGCAGCCCAAACAGCACAGCGGCACTGCTTGCAGGAGCACACACAGGCAGCCTGATCGGTGGCAAACAGAAGCAGCAGCGCCCACTGCAGCTGCTGGTGCCGCAGTTCCCGGCAGTGCCACCAACGCTTGTATTTGCCACTGGTCAGCAGGAGCCGGGGGACCACAGCAGCAGGCGCAGCACCAAGACCGTGAGGTGCTGCCTCTGCGCAGTGTGGCAATGTGCGTGAGGTACTTTGGCGTCGCCAACAACACTGTGAAGCAGGTGGGCGTGCCACCTGCGAAGCACACCTGCAATTTACTGCGCTGCTGACTTGCTTGGTGCACATGCAGGAGTGCATCGCACGGTGTGCATGTAGCAGTCTTTGGCAGTTGCTGTCATCGCCCCGCGCCCACAGTGCCTGAAGCTGTTCGGCGAATCCAGCTCTCGCACCCATGGTGTTGCGCTGTGCCGGCTCTTGCAATTTTACCAGATTAGGCAGACTCCTGCAGGCTGCTGCCGTGGCTGCTGATAGTTATGCCTTGGCTGCTGCTGCTGCTGCTGCTGCTGCTGGTGCAGGTGTTCCGTGCGTCAGGCTTCAAGGTGACCAAGGGCAGCGGCTGGCACGTGCTGTGGGGCTCGCTGGCCCCTGCCGAGCTGCTGGCGGGCGTCAACCCCTGGCAGCGGCACAACCACTTCCCAGGTAAGCGGCGCGTGAGCTGCAGCGCAGTGGTGATGATAATTTTAGAACAATGCCCAGCATCGATGGTGCCTACACATCAACAGCCTATCCACAGCACGTGCAACCAAGAAACTTGCCAATCAGCAATGGCCAGCGATGCATGCGCAGCCACTGAGCAGTTCAAAGCTACCTGTCACCTTCGACTGGACATTGCAGAGAACTGCATGGTGTGAAGTGCTGAGCCGTGGTGCTGTGTGGGCGAATGGTGTGCAGGCACTTGGGAGCTAGGGCGCAAGGACAGGCTGTACCGCAACATTGCTGCCGCAGCAAGGCGCACACGCAACCCTGTGGCCTTTGGATTTGTGCCGAAGTGAGCGCGCAACTGAGTTGCTGCACAGTGCCTCAACTCCTTGCTTTGTCTGACTGTCACGCAGCCACGATGCCAGTGGCTAGTACTGTTGGGCAGCTGCACATGGCGGCCGCACGGACACCATCGGTAGTATTGCGCTTACCTTTGCCAGCAGCGCTACATCGCCTGTACCTTTCAAGCATGCATACCAGCTGCCGCACCTGCCGCTGCCCCTGCAACCGCTTTGCTGGCTCAGGTTCTTCATCCTGCCGGCTGACTTGGAAGAGTTCAAGCTGGACCTAGCACAGAACCCCAGGACCACGTACATACGCAAGCCCGTGGCTTCGTCGCGCGGCCGTGGCGTGCGTGTTGTCACGGACCCCCACGCTCTGGATGCCGCCGCACTCACCGATGTGATCCTGCAGCACTACATCCCCAACCCCTTGCTGATCGGCGGCCGCAAGTTTGATCTGCGCGTGTATGTGGCGGTGACGAGCCTTGATCCTCTGCGGGTGTATGTGTACAAAGAAGGTGTGTGTCGCTTGCAGGGTGACAGCTTGGCAGGCCTGCCGCTTCCCTATCTCTTCAGCGAGCTTGCCTGCAGAAGGAGTGAAATGGCAACGGCATGAAAGCACAGCTGCACAGAATGCTTGCAAGCACTTGTGGGCTAAGTTCAAGTTGCTGGGCATGTGCTGCTGTGCGTGCTGTGGCATCTTCTTGTGCATTAGGCAGACTGCCCTTCGCACCGTCATTAGAGACCATTTGGCAACGAGCTCTCCTGCCTGGGCCGTGCGCTGTCATGCAGGCTTGGTGCGGTTTGCCAGCGAGCAGTACAGCTCCAGCAAATCCAGTTTGAAGCAGGCCACAATGCACCTGACAAACTATAGCATCAACAAGAAGGCGCCACACTTCAAACAGCCGAACGGCGGCAGCAACACTGGTAGCAGCAAGCCACTTCAGCAGCAGCAGCAGCAGCAACCACTGCGGCAGGAGCATGCTTTAGCTGCTGGTGCTGAGCAAGCAGGCGATGGCGCTGCTGCTGCTGCTGCTGCTGCTGCTGCTGCTGCTGCTGCTGCTGCTGCTGGCAGCAACTACGACCGTGATGCTGCTGCAGGTCACACTGGCAGCTGTGGTTCAGAAGCAGCTGCCAACAAGTGGAGTTTTGGCCAGCTTGCGGAGCACTTGGAGCAGCAGGGACATGACTGGCAGAGTGTCTGGCAGCAGGTGGGCCTGGCTGACGTACAGACACCATAGCTGTGCCACAATCATGAACCTGCACTGTGCCGTGAGGGCTCGTCACACTCGAGACCCTGTTGAGCGCAGCCCAAACCAGCTTTTGGTGTGAACGCCCAAGTCCCTGTTCAGCAGGTGCAGCTGACTTTGTGACAGGTCACACCTGCCTGCAACGGCAACCCAACATATATGTCCAGCTTGAGCCACATGTACACGGCACGCCTGCTGCTGTGTACGCACACCTGAGCCCTGCGCCTCTGTGCGCTGCACGCCCGCAGGTGTGCAGCATCGTGACGCACACGCTCATCGCCACGGAGCCTGCCCTCAGCGCCGCCACCCGCAGCGCAGGCGGCCCAATCCTGCTGCGCAGCTGCTTTGAGGTTTTCGGCTTTGACGTGCTGCTGGACGCGCAGCTGCGCGCCTGGCTGCTTGAGGTGAACACCTGCCCTGCGCTGAACGCGGACAGCCCACTGGACATGGGCGTGAAGACCAACATGGTGAGCAGCAGCGCACCGAGCCAAACGAGGTGCTGCCTGGCAGCCTCTCGCAGCGCTGTCGTTCACCACAGTGAGGGCGGTGTGAAACTGCAGTGGGCTTGGGGGAAGCTGCTCTGCTTCTTTCCTCGATTGCTGGTGTATGTCTCTTGTCAACCACTTGAAGTAAGTTGTCTGTGTACACCTGCCGGTGCAACTGTGCTTGTGTGCAGGTGGCTGACCTGCTGGGCTTGGTTGGCGTGACGCCTTTTGACAAGCAGGTGTTTGAACAGACACAAGCAGCAGACAGGCGGGCACGCCTCACAGGCTTGCAGCAGCCGCTTGCAGCTGCCGCAACAGCGAGGGCAACCAGCAGCAGCAGCAGCAGCAAGGGCAAGCCGCCAGCTTCAGCTGCAGATGCGGCAGCAGGAAGCACAAGCAGCAGCACACTAAGAGCTGCAGCGGCAGCGGCAGCAGCAGCGGCTCGCACCATCAAGGGTGTGGGGCAGCTGCAGCTGCTGGCTGTGCCTCCGCAGCAGCTGCCAGAGGCTGTCAGGGAGACCGAGGCGGAGTGGCGGCGTTGCTGCAGGCAGCAGCATCGCTGGCAGCGTGTACTACCTGATCCGGACCCTGCAGCAGCAGCTGGGCAGTGTGCGCTGGTTGAGACACCGCGACTCAGCAGTACTCTGCTTTTGAAGTACTGCCAGGAGTTGCGGGTGCAGCAGGAGTATTGATGCTTGCCAACACATGTAGCTTGCAGCATGGCACATGCATGGTCTGATGGCAGCGTGCGAGGAAGGTGCGCAGCTGCCTTGGCCTAGTGCTGTTACAGCAGCAAGGCCCAGAGTTTGTGGTCAACGCTATCAGCATTCGCACTGACTGGCACCTGCGCAACGTGGCAGGACTCATCGTTTGCATATTAACCGTATGTCGTCGCTTTCACCGATGAGCTGCCGCACAACTGTCATCGCGTGGCAAACAGCCCGCCTCAGTTTGATTGATTCAATGCAGACCACCTGGGGTGACTGGTTGTGGTATGCCTGCAACTGCGGCTGCGATCAATGTTCAGCCAGCCGTGTGTCTTGAGCATCATTTCTGCTCAATGTTCAGCGTCTACCGGACGTCCTTGTGCTCCTAGCGCTGGCAGGTGATTGCTGCAGCGTCACGGGTTGGGAGTGGCCCGTGATGGCATGGCACAACCATGTTGCCAGAGACTCCTCTGTTCAAATGCTGCAGCTGCTAGAACTAACTGTTCAGGCCAAGCGCAGCTGTTGCATGCAGCTGTGCTTGTCAGCTGCCTGCACTGTCATAGCACTGCTGCTGTTGCTGTTGATGCCGCAGAGTGACCTGGCGCGTGCAGCGGCAGGTCTGCTCTAGCTGGCCATAAATTGCACCAGCGCAGCAACCGCAGCATTAGCAGCGCGCCGCCTGCCTGCAAAGCTTGAGCCAGATGTGGCATGCACGCTGCTGATCACAGCAGCATCGTGGTGCAGCAGCTTCGTGGTGCAGCATGTTGAGCACTTGGTTGGCTCGGCAATATGATGCAGCACCTTCAAGTCGTTGCAGCCACGCTTGATGTTGTGTTGCGGCCGTCGAACACCAATGTCCGACACACAGTGTTTGTTCCCGTCACTCCAAGGTTGCTGGACTAAGAACTATCAACTGGTGTCGTTGTTGGGCCAGTGGCTGGTTGGCACGGCTTCTTTTCACCTTGACCTTAGACCCCGCATGTGCAGGCATGTGCAAGCTGTGACAGCCCAAAACAGACCAAGGACAGCAGAACTTGTACATGATGATGAATACCTGCCTGGTTTTGGTTGGCCAGAGTATTATGCAGTCACTGCTGCAATGGTATGGTCGGCGTGCTGTTCTGGAACCCAAAAGTGCTATGCTTCCATTGTGCAGGCAGCATATGTGTGCCAATACCTGCAAGGCCGGAACATGTGCTGTACTTACCACTGCTGGTCATGCACACCACCATCCGCTGATTGTGACTATGGTCGTGCATGGTTGCAAGCTCAACCCCGTATGCCAGCAGTGTGCGTGTTGAGCGCGCGAGGGGCATGCGAGCTGCTGGTACTGCATCATCTGCTGCTGTGCCACAAGCTGCAGGCTGTGCTGAAAGCTGCTGCGAGAACCGCAGGGAGTTACGCGTTCAAAATTGGCTGTTGGAGTTATCCTGAGCTGCTGAAGCGGTTAGATCTGTGCAGCTCTGCTGCATTGCTTGCCCACTGCTGCGAGTCTGCCAGGCTTGCTGTGCTGCTGCGCAGCCTGCGCAGGAAAAGCGTGTGTGCTGGCAGCTGATGGCTGCCTAATCGGCAGCAGTGCATCGTTGTCGATGCCGAGATATAAGCACTAAGGGGTTGCCTGAATCAAGGCGCTTGTACACATCTGATTTGCATCAATCAAGCAATAGCTGCAGTATCAAATCGAGCAACAGCTGCAGTAGCACATGCGAGTGTAAATTGCAGGGTAGGTTATAATGCTTAGGCTGTAAGCATAAACAAAATAGCAGTCGAGGCAGTTATTTCCTCCAATCCAGTAAGTGACAACATTGGAAGCTGGCTTGACCCCCGTGACCTTCCGTAAGGCAGGTGTGCATATGGAGCTGGCCATGGCGCCTGACTACTGCAAGCAATTTAAGCAAAAAGACTTAAGCGATCATACTATCACCATGGCTTCAGTCGAGCATGCTACAGTAGGCGCCGATCTGTTCAGCGTGCTGCCTGTCTGCAGCAAGCACTGCCAGTACGGCCTGCAAGTCCTGGCCTGCCTCGCAGCCAGCAGCAAGCAGCTCAAAGATACATGTGTCAGTGTCACACAACGAGACGCTGTTGGCATGCTAATGGCGACGCTGCACGAAGCAAGCACAGCAGCTGTAGAAGTGACAGCAGCAGAACCAACTGTGCAGCAGCAAAAGCAGCAGCAGCAGTATGGTCAGGCGGTGGCATGGCTGCTGCACACAGCACCAGCCATAAATACAATACCAGGCATAGCAGAGCGACTGCGGCAGACACCAGCAGTGCCACTGGGCTGTGCACTGTCGCTGGTGGCAGCTGGTGTGCGCATCTCCTTGTCACAGCTGCTGGCTGCAGCCAACAGCATGGTGGCAGGAGTGGAGGTGTGGGTGCAGGCACAGCAGCAGCTGGGCGTCCAGACAGACATCCCTGAAACTGCCATTTCCATTTGCTGTGATGGTGATCTGGTGAGCTGTGAGCCCACAACTGTTGCATTCCTGGGTCGCTGTGTCACGTGCCCGTGAGCTGATGAAGCATTACTGTTTGCGCAGTACCAGCAGTGAGTGTTGTGTGCTCATAAGCTCGACAGGTTTTTTGGTAGCTCTTGCAGCCATAACATGCCAGGAGCATGTGTGCGCTGTGCCGCACAAACCTTTGCCTCTCGGCCCCAGCACTGGCCACTGGCTAGGTTGGCAGCCCAAAATGCATGCGATGCTGCCACCAACTGATCAACTCTTACATACCTATACACCGCATCAATCACCACACGGTTGCTTGCAGAGCTACCTGATGTGTCCTGGGGCAGCATCACACGACACAGCAGTTGGGCTGCTGCAGCTTGCCATGAACTGCAGCAACCATTTCACAGCTGCTGCAGCCGCGATGGTGGTGCTACGGCCGCTTCCACTCGAGCCATTCGCGTTCCGCAAGTTGTTGCTGACGGCAGTACAGCGGCAGCACACAGGCGCTGTGCAGTTGATGACCGTCAACCCAGCTGTGCTGCAGCACGTGGATGCACCAATGCTTGAGGCCGTGCTGAAGTGCCTGGTGGCAGTTTTATCCGGTACCGAGCTTTGTGTGGACATGCTGCTACATCTGCCAGCAGCAGAGCATCTCAGCAGCGCGGCAGTGATGCAGCTGATTCAGGCAGCCGCGCAGCGCAGGGCTGACGTCTGGGTGTCCGAGCTGTGCACAATTCCAGCGGCGCAGCAGCTGAGCGGCGCAGATGTAGCACAGCTGCTGCAGGCAGCTGTTCCTGTGAAGCAGCAGGGGTGTGGCAATGCAAGGTGTTTGTCACACATCTGCCGTCTGCGAGGAGTACAGCAGCTTTCCAGCGATGTTGTGCGGGGGCTGATCAGGGTGGCTGTGGAGCATGGCGGCGTCGTGGGCAACAGTGCGAAGCCATTGCGCGAGCTGCTGCCAGCAGCGCAGCAGCTCAGTCGTGATGAGCTGACCAGCTTGCTGCAGGCAGCGCTGGGGCCGCATGACTCATGTGTACACATGCAATAGCGTCGTCTCCTGCATCTGCAATCTGCCGGCGCAAAGCAAGCATGAAATAGCATGGTATACCACGCTAGCTGTGACCTGCTGGAAGCAGCTTTTGAGCATGGTTGATAGTACAGCACACCATGATTAGGCAGCCTGCCAGCAGCTGATGACTTTTCATCTCAGTGTGTGGGGAAGCTGCTGCACTCGACTGTGGCTATCAGGAAACTCAGCAGCTGGGTGAAGGCATTGTATGAGCCGAGAGGTGCTGAGGATGTTGTGGCGTGTTCTAGTAGATAATGCATGCATTGCTTGCAAGCAACAATTGTATGGTTCCCACCAGTGCATTTATTTAGTTTGATGCAGTTGAAGAAGGCAGCCCAATGGTTGGAGTTGGAGTTACCGGCAGGAGAGCAGCAGGGAGGGCAGGCAGAGCTCGAGGCTTGCACTGGCTGCTGAGTCCGCAATGGTTTGCTAAGTCATGATGCAGTCGCGGCCTCCGTGTTTATGCATAAACAACCATATGGTTGCAACTGCGAGATGTGGGACGCCGTTACATCAGCAGATAGCAATCAATGTAAGCCAGACGACAGCCCCAAGGCTGGGCGCTTGCAGCTTTCAAGGATCTTCAGTTAGCCATAGCACTGGCTTTTGCCTCTGCCAGCCGGTACATTGTGTGGCCCTTGTCATAGCCGACTGGGCATAGCATGCCCTGGTGCCAGTTGCCCTGGCGTTGGTTATGCATGCAGCATGGTAGAAAGCAACCCAGACAACAACCCGCTTGATGCCTAGTTTGCAGCAACAGCCCCTGGCAGGGGCCCCCTGCTGCAGCTGATTTGTTTGCTGACGCTCAGCAAATGGCCTTCACTACATATGACGCATTCCAAGTAACTGGTTTCACCGGTTTAGTAAGCCAATGTTGAGGCCATACTACAAGTTTGCCTGCTGTGTGAGAATAGTGTTTGCTGCTGGCGCGCTGGGTGCCACCCATCATCAAATGAAGTTGTGAAGGAAATTGTTGTGAAGGAAATTGTGAAAGAGATGTAAAGAACGAGTTTTAACGGCTCCTGGGCTCCAGGTAAATGCAAAACTGCGCACCTCAAGCAATGCTGGACCAGGAGACCCCGCCAAGTTCTCCTGGTGCTCCGAGTGGGCTGCCATGCAGGCACGCATTCCTGCAGCAAGGCCTCAATATCCAAACATACCTGTAGCGCAGAGAATTGAGAGATGTGCAATGCTTCAAAAAACATGATTCAAAACTGAATTGAGTTGAATTGAATTGATTGAATAAAGCCACCATGCGCGAGATGCGACTTAGCCATGACTGATGCGGGACTCCTCGGCAAACGCCTGTCTGAAACAAGTAGATCAGACAACGTTAAACAGCTGGCACTACTAGTAGTACTACAATTACTGCGCAGTTGAGTATGCAACGCATGCAGCAGACTCTGCTCTGAGAGTAGCAACGCCGGTGTTGCTGGAGGCACGATATAAGCGTCTCAGCATCATCATCCCTGTGTTGCTGCCGTTGAAGAGTATATGTTTGGTGCCGTGCCACTGGCAGGCCTGCCGCAGGCTGCTGTGCGTAGGTACGCCTGCTGGAGCCCATGCATGGCGCCACGCGCATCAGTTGGTTGCAACCTTGCAACCCCTTTACAGACCATCAGGTAGGCGTTTTCCAGCTTCATAATTATGCTTGAGGTATTTGAATCCTGTTTTAGCACTAAAAAGGGGTTTTCAGCTCCTTCATCGCGTAAATGAGCGCTCATCGTGTCAGTTCTGAGAAGTTTGCTGACCTTTCGCGTGACGCTTTTGTAGCCGCTGACTCCTGTTGGCCAGCTGAAAAGCTATGTAAAGCAAGCGTCGTCTCACAGGGTAATGCATGAACATCACACCCGCAACAGACTGATCGTCTGGGCGGTGAGAGTATCGCCGCAGCTCCAGTTTACATGTCAGCGCTGGTCACTACTGGTGTTGCTGGAGGCGCGATGTATGCATTTCAACATCGTCTCACCTGTGATGCCTCCTGAAAACAGCGTCGTGCTAGGGCCTTGCCACTGGCAGGCCTGCCGCAGGCCGCGTGCGTAGGTGCGCCTGCTGGCGCCGACGCACACCAACCTTGCAACCCTTGTACACACCCTTACGTACGCATTATCTAGCTAATATCTTCTGGTCGTTGAATATTCATAATAAAAGCGATGACAGGGGTTGTCAGCTCCCTCATCGTGTCATTGCTGACAAGTCTGATGACCTTTCGCAGGATGCTCTTGTAGCCGCTGGCTCCTGTTGGTTAGCCGGAAGGCTCTTGAAATTGACTGGTGTCCCACGGAGTACTGATTTAACTCACACCAGCAACAGGCTGATCATTTGGGCGGTAATTACCGCTCTCAAGAGAGTGCTGCAGCAGTTTCAGCGCCAGCGCGCGCTGGTCACTGCTGATGTTGCTGGAAACGCGATGGATGCGTCTTAGCATTGCCTCACCTGTGCTGCCGCTTTGGAAGCGCATCATGTCAGGGCCCTGATATCATCATAATCATCATATCACCCATTCAAGCCATAGCATCAGCGCCATCGGCCCCGCGCCCCACCGGGGCGTAAAGAGGAGGGAGCACTGCTCCAGAATGTTTGCATGCATTGCGCACATCCCAAGACTTGACAAGAAAAGCAGCAATACACGGTGACACCATCCGACATTTTCCAGAACTGCCCCAAACATCATCAGATACAAAACGCAACACCTTGATAGATGAATCAGCCATAGACAAAACGTGCGCAACTTTTCAGCGCAACCAGGCAGGGATCTGATCTCAGCAAACATACTATCCCTCTGAGCAGAAGTAGCAGGGCAATCAAACATCAAGTGCGACAAAGACTCAACTTCTGCACCACAACAAAGACATCCTGAAGTGGAGTTAGCTCTGCGACCGCCAAACTGACTAGTACGCTCATCTACACACAGACAACCCATACGAACACGCAAAAGCAATTCAATACCACGTGGAATTGCCACTGAACGCAAATACGGCCTAGGCCTCCTGAAACCCATAGCATCAACATGAGTGGGATGCACATGAGCCACATACCGACTCAGAGTGGAGTGTACCAACGTTAACGAAACGTTTCACATGCAATCCTTTCAGCATGTAGTGTCCTGACCTGCTTGTTGACATGGCTCTTGCACGCACTGGCTCTGCCTTCCGCGGTCACAACATTTACACCATACTTGCACAGCAGGCTCTGCACGTACTTGATCCACTGTGTCACCGCCACAGCACCACTAGGACGCCTCCATTCAGCTGTAAACACTTGATTTGGCAGCCGAACGCCCTGCATACGCTGAATCCTGTAGTAGTACTCCAAAGCCTTCTGATGAAGCCACATATGCAATGGTTTCACACACCATTCTGCCAAGAGAGCTGAAGAGCATGGGCGCTCCTTGCCACAGCGCATTGCGCATTTGATGATGTCTGCTGCACTGTGCTTTGTGAATAGTTTTGCTTGCCTTTTTGAACCGTTTGGGGGTGCGTCGCAGACGTGGTCTATGACTGCGTCTTGTCCGCCAGATGGTTCGCATATGATGACATTTATGCGGCAGCAACCTGCTCTTGTGGCCGCCTTTGTGCATTGTTGCTCTTTGGTGCGCTGCCACACCGAGGCAAACCCTGAATTCTTCTTGTCTTCTTTTTCTATCGCTCAAGCGATCGATGAAGCGGAAGAATTCTTCTCTGCTGATTCCTCTGTCTTTTCTGATGACGATGATGTTTTATGGGTTTCTCCCCCCCCCCCCCCCAATGAGCCTCTCGTTGGCTCCTGAATGGGGTTCCCACTCCTCAATGGGTGGAGCATGCAAAGTAAAGTAAAGTAAAGTAAGAATAGGCAGGGCCTGCCAGGCCAGCTTTGAAAGCTGCTCAGCGTTCAACCCAGCACAGCCTGTAACAACATTGCTGCGCAGGTTTTTGCGGAGGCACTGTGCAGGGTGCCGGGCAGCACAGCAACTCTGCAGGAAGGACGGCCTGGGGTTGCTGGAGGAGGCTGCTGCTAACATCACCTGCCTGAGCTGCCAGTACTAAAGTGCTGCAGTTCAGCGTCAATCACTGGTGTACTGGCTGCATGATATCATGCCAAGTATTTAGCAACGCACTATTGTCATCATGTACAATCATGTCCACGAAATATTGCCCATACACAATACCATCAACTTCAATCATTGCTTGGCAAGTGCCAAGCATGATGCAGCAAAGGCGTCAGTTTGAACAGCCGCCAGACATCAGTGCTACTGCATGGTGCAGGGCATGCCTGCTGATGTGCCATGCCAGTGGGAGTTTGCACTGCAGTAGTACCTTGCTGGTCGACACAGCTGCAGCAGCTGCTGCAGGGTCGATCCTTTGATTGTCTGCTAACTGCAGTCAAGCACAGAGGTGACAGGACGTGCACATGCACTTGCATGCATGGGCAGTAAGCCTAAATATTTGATGACGCATACAGCAGCCGGGCTGAGGCCTCCCTGAGTGAGCATGGCAGGGCTGCCCATGACACCATGAGGCAGGGTTTGAACAATGTGACAGGACACGGCACTGCATGCATGCATGCAAGGCAAAGCGAGCTGTGCCGCACACACTGTGCCTTGTGCACAGGGGTCCAGCACCCTCTGGCACAACTGTTGTCACAATGTCGTGACAATGTGGCAGATGCAGCCTGGCGCCAGCCATGCGCTCATGGCTAGTCTGGGGGCCCACCAGCATGGCTTCACTGCATTGCATCACAGAACAAATGGAACCTCACTACTGCTGCTCTGCCATGGTGGGACCATGCGCTGCAATCATGGCACCGCCAAGGCACACCTGGCCGTCATACAGCACAAACATCTGCCCAGGCGTAATGCCCCTAAGGGGCTCTGCCAGCTCAGCAACCCACAAACCCTGCTGTCCTGAACCCTGCTGCTGCTGCATTGCAGCCGCAGGTCCTGCTGCTGCCGGTCGCCTGCTGCCATTGCCTGCTGCCGCAGCTGCTGCCTTTTCTGCATGTACCTGTGCTTCCTGCAGAACTACATTCATAGTAGCTGTGGCTTCCTGCCAGCTTCCGCAGCTCCTGCTGACTGCAAACTGTTCGCCTGGCAGCAGCGGGCGGATGGAGCATGCTGCTGCAGGCTGCCGGTAGCGAGCCCTGTAACTGCACTGAAGTAGTCCGCCGCTGCTGCTGCTGCTGCTGCTGCTGCTGCTGCTGCTGCTACAAACAGAACCAGCAGCAGCGCCAAGCTCTGCTGCAGCTGTCGGTGGTGCATTGCTGGTCCAGTTTGGAGGCAGCAGCAGCACGCTGCTACTGTACAATGCCGGATGCTCCCTACCCCTTGCAACCAGCACCACCCCAGATGCCATTTCCTTCCCAGCCACATACACCCGCTCCTGCTGGCCACCTAATCCAATTGCCCTCTGCCCCACCGTAACCGCCAGCATGTTCGAGCAACTCCCCAGCTGCCGGCCGGTGTCAAGATCCACGTAAACCCCAGGTTTAGGGGCGAGATAGTCTTCCAGAAAGCGCCCAAAGCTGCGGCGGCCTATGAAGCAGATGCCGGCGCTGCTGCGCTTGCCGGCCATTGGCAGCTGCGCCGCTGCTGCTATGCGGCGGACATCAGCCTTGTTGAGGTGACCTGCGGTTGTGGCAGCAGCAGGCACAAATGCATGTCAACGTGCACTGCAAGATATAACATGGGCGCTTTGGTAGGGAGGTGTACTGGCCCAGCATGGTAGCAACACCAAAATCAGGGAAAGTAGAGTGATGGAGGGGTTGCTAGGCGTGCCAATGCAGGCAGCCGCAACAATCGGCACGCCCAGGACAGTGCAGAGGTTGCTCGCCTGGGAGCGTTTCAGGAAGCACTGCTGTTGTGGTTGCCAGTTGTACAATGTGACGTGAACGAGCATGTTCAGCATATGACCTCCAGGCAGCTGACATGTCTGCCGGTTTGGGATCAACGCATGCCATGAGGACAGCCCCACGCACCCACAGGAAACATCACGCACGCCAGCTGCTGCTGGCTGAGCCCCGCCAGGAAGTACGTCTGGTCCTTCAGCGGATCTGCACCAGCAAGCAACACAGGCTGCCGCCGCCGCGGCTGCCGCCGCTGCTGCTGCTGGTGCTGCTGCTGCTGGACGTCGCTGGCACCAGCTGCTGCGCCTCCTGCTGCTGCCGGAGCTGCATCCTCGGCGTCGCGCCACGCCACGCGTGCGTAGTGCCCCGTGGCCAGCACGTCCGCGCCCTTCTGCTGTGCAAACCGCAGCAGCGCACCAAACTTGATGTGGCTGTTACACGCCAGGTCAGGGTTGGGCGTCAAGCCCCGCTCCAGGCCTTCCAAAAAGGCAGCGAAGACGCTGTTCCAGTACTGCGACACAAAGTGGCCTCGTACAGCGGCATGCCGAGTGCTGCACACACCTGCGGGACTCGAGACATCGGCAGGGAGGGCAGACATGCATGCAGGGCGAGCTGGTGAAACAAGCAAAACAAAGACACAGTTTCCTGCAAGCTGCGCTGTACTGCAGGCACAAGAAAGCCCGCCTTTAGGAATGGTCGTTACCAGGCCGGCCCTACTGTGCCCTTTGAAAACACTTGACAGCCATTCTGCTGCGTGCTGTGCCTGGTTGTTTCCCACCTGAGCTTGGCCCCATGCTGCCACAAATCACAAAGGAAGCACAGTGCCAACTCCAGATGATTGAACAGCCACCTCACGCAGATAACACCAAATGTGAAAGCGCCAACTGCATTCGCTGACATAGCTGCTCGTGAGCAGATTGGTGCACATGATCCACCCATCATCCCATCCACTCCACACCTACGCAAACCCCAGGCCCACCTGTTTAGCGTCTTCCAAGTCCGCCGCTGATGTACAGGTTGGGGCGCACGACCCCGCCTCATCCGACGCATCCCAGTTGTGCATATACACCCCAAACACCTTGTACCCCAGGCGCTTCAGCAGCAGCGCAGACACTGCTGAATCAAC
Organism: Scenedesmus sp. NREL 46B-D3; assembly: GCA_014080715.1. Taxonomy (NCBI): domain Eukaryota; kingdom Viridiplantae; phylum Chlorophyta; class Chlorophyceae; order Sphaeropleales; family Scenedesmaceae; genus Scenedesmus; species Scenedesmus sp. NREL 46B-D3. The sequence continues at coordinate 196,429 of JACERP010000150.1, read as the reverse complement.
ACCGCCTGACACAGCAACTGCAACTACTTTGCCTCTGTGGCTGCTGCTGCTGCTGCTCCAGTCTGGCAGGTTGCCAGAGGTGATTGCTTCAGCCGTTGTGCTGTGTATGTCGTCAAGGACGTACTCGCTGCTTCTGCTGCTGCAGCTGCTGATCAATCCTGCTTTAGTCCCGCTGCTGCTGTGCATCCTGCTAGCATTCAAGTCCCAGCCATGCTCTGCAGTCGCGCTAGAAAGGCAGCGCACAGCACGGCTTGGAGCTGCTGCAGCAGCAACAGCGGCAGCACTGCCGTACACCTGCAGGCTGTTGCCCCTGGTGTGGCCCATGCCGCGCATATCATCGCTGTTGGTACATGCGCTGCAGCCTGCTACTGCTGTGCTGCTGCTGTGGCAGCAGCGTGAAGCCTGGCAGCTGTGTTGTAGATAGCTGCTGCGGCTGTGCCCCAGCAAGGTATGCTGCACTGCTGAGTGTAAGCTGCTCATTTGAAGCGCAGCAGCTTCTGCTGCTGCTGAACGCTGCCGTTGCCGCTGAGGCAGCTCCTGCTGAAGCAGTGTGTCGCTGCAACTGCCAGTCTCAGAGCTTGCTGTCAACGCCAGGCTAGCACTGTTATGTTGCTGTTGTGCAGCCAACCATGCTGGTGAGATGTGCTGCTGCAGGCGCTGCACGAATGGCAGCAGGCAATGCATTGCTGACGCTGTAGTACGCTGTGCTTGCATCATGCCTTTTTCCTCCTTGTGGCTTGTCGCCGCTGCTCCTGTTGCTGCTGTGCTGGTTCCTGCTCTTCTTCTGCCTCCTCCTGCTCGCCCTGTTGCTGCTGCTGGTCACCCTCGACGATACCTGTCAGGCCTAACACGTATATGAGTGCACCCCATAAGCAGATGGCTAGGAATATCAACACTATTATGTGCACCACCAGCCAGTTGTGTGCTGGGCTACTGGCAGCTGCTGCAAGGAACAGGATAAGCGAGAGGATGACCGCAAACAATACAACGTTAACAGCTATGAACGTGGGGTAGTTCACGCCGCTTTCAACAGCACCGGTTGCGATTTGAGAGAAGAAGTCGGACATTTCGCACAGCTGGTTCTGTGGCTGCCTGGCGTGCCCAGGTTACATACATCAATAGATCTGGTTCATGTAAGTGCATGATTACATATAAGCTATAGAGTGCGACGTCCCAGCAAGACACGGTGGTGGGCGCAGTACTGTTGTCATTAGGGCTTCGCGTGCGCTGCAAGCCCACCTATCTTTCCTTGCCGGTGATGAGAGCATTACGCATGTCCATGTGCAAGAGTTGGTAACCTGATCTCGTCGTCATGCTGCGTGCCGCTGTGGCTTTTGGCACATGCCCAGTACAGCATTGCTTAGGCTCTATGAGCTCTCCGAGCTAAGCAATGGTCTTTTGACTGCTGAATAAGGAGTTATTGGTACAACCCCAGAACTACACGGCTTAACAATACGTGTGGTTGACAAGCTCCACTACACAACAGCAGCACACCACTGTTCACCACTGTTCAATATAGAACAGCATAGCAGTACAGGCACGCCACAACAGGACACAATGGAGAAAAGCAGGAAGAACGGAGGCGGCTCCGGAGAACTTAGAAAGAGTGGTGTCACGTGGCAGGTGGCTACCAGCACTTCGACAGAGTCCAGCAGCACTGCGCCTCCGCCAGCAAGCAGCAGCAGCCTAGCACACAAAGCAAGCATCAAGCGCAGTGCCAGCAGCCTGGTATCATCTTTGATATCCAGCCTCGGAAGTGGCATCCCGTCGGCAGCTCGGGCAGACTCGGCATCTTGCGGCTCAAGTCCCTGTGCGACCCCCAAAGGCAGCAGCAGCAGCTTCAGCGCTGCTACCTCAGCATCAGCGATTTCAAATGCAGCTGGCAGGCCTGCTAGCCCGTGTGCAGCTACCCTGCCTGTGGCAGGGTCATACGGCAAGCTCGCTGAGGCGAACCCGTTCAGTTGGTCTGGTGGGAGCAGCAGCTGCAGCGCGGGCATCACTGCCGGCATTGCATTGGGCAGCCTAACCGACCCAGGTGAGCGCCTGACTGGGCAGTACACCGCAGTACAAAGCAATCGAATGAATCACACTGAAGTATGATGCAGCGTACTGCGTGGAATCGCACAGACAAGGCAGTGTGCAGCAGTGCAATGCACAGCCACTTGTCTCTGCGCATTGCGCTGCGCTGGCTGAGCTTGCAGCAATGCGCTGAGCAGCCTCTGCACGCCTGATAGACACACTTCATGAAACTAGCCGACAGGTTGTAGTGCAGCTCATCGCAACGTTCATGTTTAAGGTAATCGCACAAGCGCTTGCACAGGACCTGCTGCCTGCGCTCGCATGGCCAAGCGCGTTGCTGCTGTCCCCTGCATGCAGGCACCCTGACGCCCATGGGCAAGCTCGCGAGCCGGCCAGTCCTCATCACGAGCACCAGCAAGCATCTGCTGCCTGACGCGGTGTTCATCTCAGGCGCTGCCACCCCAACCTGGTCCAGCAATACTGCATATCCGGTATTCAAACCCAAACTGAATGCAGCTGATGGGCCAACCGCAATGGCGGCTGCCTGCCAGCTGGCAGCAACAAAGGCAGCTCAAGCAGCGGCTTGACCGGCAGCAGCATCAATGGAGGCAGCCCGGCTGTGCGCAGGCTGGGGAGCGCATCACTAGCTGGGCTGTCTGACGTGAAGCAGCCGGCTGCTGGTGCTACGCCCAATAACAGTGCGGCAGGCGGCTCTGGCGCTGCTGTCCCTGCTGCCAGGTGGGGTCGCTGGCAAAATGAAAATGCTTCCATGTGAGCTGGAGCATGTTTGCAGCTAAAAGTACCGTGGAACAATTTGGGCGCGTGCCTTGGCAGCTTCAGTGCATCTTTCAGCATGCACTTCGGGACCTGGTAGCAGCACGATTGGTATGTGCATGCAGATGAACGGCAAGGTACTGCTCACAATACCACCACCATACCACTTATGCTGCTGCGCTTACTCATAGTGCTGCAGGACTTCACGTGTGAACTCCTGATGGGCGATGCAAGGGACGGCAACAGCAGCAGCAGCGGCTCCAGTGGCAACAGCAACAGGGTTTTTTGGGCGGCAGATGACAACCAAACGGCAGAGGTGTGTACTGGGTGGAGTGGCGCAACATGCATGCAGCGGCAGCAGTGCTGTCACGAGCGCATTGGCAGCTAGTCTCATACAGCGATGTGGTTAAGAACACACTGACAGCTAGTCTTGCACAGCAACATATTCCCTGTTCTGCGTGCTGTTTGGCACCAGCCGGCAGCTGACTTTCTAGCTATGCTCTGAATCCACCTTTTGGGCTATCTACAACCTGCCCTGGTGATCTGACTAGCAGCGGCCAGACTCAACATTTTTGGCTCTCACACTTTGCACCCTGGCCTGCCGACATGCCTTGCTGTCTGGCAGGCTGTCAACGAGCTGATCAGTAGCAAGGAATACAAGCGATCCCACACCTCACCTCTACCAGACACCCCACCAGCTGACTGCTGCAGCAGCAGCGGCAGCAGCGGCATCGGCGGTATCACTCAAGGAGATCACAAACTTGCCGGCAGCAGCATGCACAAGACGGCAGCAGCAGGGTTCAGGCATGGTCTTGCGGCAGCTATTGCCAAACTCACAATATCAATCGACAGCAGCGGCGGCAATGACAGCAGCAGTGTGAGCAGTGATCCCAGGTGGCAGGCGTTGGAGTACAAGCACGAGCATGGTTACCTGCCGTCCCCGTGTGCGTCGACGGCTGGCACCAGACAGTCGTTCAGGCAAGCCACAAGCATCAAGTCCAGCCTGTCGCGAGCAGCTAGTACAAGCTCACCTAGATACCAGTGCAGGCTGCTCAAGATTGGGCCAAGGGAAGCCGAAGAGGAAGAACAAGACGAGGATAATGATGGCAGTTTGTTGCCTGCCCTACCCCCAGGTGTAGTGCCAATGTTTGCTGGCAGCAGTAGCGCAGCAGCAGCGCCTGCCCCATCAGCAGCAGCAGCAGCAGTGTCAGCTGCGGCAGCGGTGTACACCCCGCTGATAGCCAGCAGCAGCTTCAAGCACCCTCGGGCAGCATTGCACTCGTACCCGGTGTCGGCAGCAGCCAGCCACTGCAGGAGCGGCAGCAACCGCAGCAGCAGCCGGCAGCAAGTGGCATGCCGGCAGCTCAGGTGCCCAGGCCTCTGTCCTTGGCGCCCGCAAGTGTTGCGGAGCCTACGCTGCTGGCTGTGTCGCCGCGGCTGGCGCCCGCCATGCAGCGGTCCTGCTGGTGCTTGGCTGACTTGTCGTGCAGAAGAAGCTCTACGAGGGCTACGCTTCCACCATCTGCAAGGTGAACTGGCTGGCAGCCCACACCTCCTCGCGCCCTTGCCAACGAATTCGGCCTAGCGCATCAGCCGTTCAGCTGTACTGCAGCAGCAGCACCAGCAGGACTGCTGCGTGGCACAGCTGGCCGGCATGTTTGTTCACCGACACATCCTGGCAGCGCATGATGCACGACATGCTGGCTAGCCAGCACCCCACTTGCTTTGTCGCCAGCGCTTCATGCTGCTCTGTGTGGGAGTGAGTGGCTTAAGCTGGGACGAGCGCCAGCATACACTACGGCTTGAAAGAGTGTAGGTATGTGCCCAGGGCGGCAGCACTGGACGAGCACTCCTCCCACCTTTTCCCTGAAGCCGTGTGTTGTGGGGTGTCAGTGGCTGCTGTGTTTTTACCTTCACCGACAGGCGCCTGTCTCTGTGCCTGCTGCAGGCGTATGACCGTGTCTCAGGCTCCACCGTTGCACTCAAAATGTACCACATGAACAAGCTCAACAGCATCAGCAGCCATCAAGTGGCCAGAGAGGTGCGGGCATGCCGCCGCACCAGTTGTGCAGTGCTTGCTGCAGGCACTGCGTGGCACGACGATAGATGCGCCAATACAACGGCACAGTCGCAGCTGCACCACATGAACAAGCTCAACAGCATCAGCAGAGATCCAGTGGCGAGAGGCATGGGCCTGGACTGCATGCATAGCTTCCTCAGGCTTCTGCAGTCAAGCTACATGCAGGCTGCTGGCCATCTTGGATGCATGCACCACACAGGGTAATAGCGTAATTGCACACATCATACCGTAACGCAGGTAACTGGCCGATTGGATCTCCACGCAGACATCGCAATGCCACGTTCCTCTGGCATCTGCATCTGCCGTCGCTGTCCTACATCCTGACCAGACAAAGAGCGGCGGAGCTTGCCAGCAGCAGCACTGCACAGTCGCTGCTGCCTCATCGAGTCTGCTGCCCTTGCTGCTGCAGGTGCGGCTGCACATAGGGCTCAACCATGAGAACATCATCTTGCTGTACGCGGCCTTCCAGGAGGCGGGGCACGTGGTCATGGTGCAGGTGCGGCCAGCAAACAGCACGTCTCCCTGTAGCCACATGTCACCTACATGTACTGTAAACTGCGCCACAGAGCGTGGCTGCAACTCTGGCAATGCTTGGTCTTGAATACCATGGGACGGGGGAGTCCTGGTGAAAAATTAGTCGTGGCAATGTGTACCAGCCTGCGGTTATGTGTGCAGGACTCGGCAACAGCATGGAACAGCACGTTGCAGCGTCACCACCGTGCGATGCTCAGTGGCTGCACACCGTGCTCCCTGGCCTGCAGGAGTTTGCTGGTGGCGGCGACCTGTGGTCCTTCATCGACGCCAACAGCGGCCGCCTGACGGAGCGGTGACCGTGTCACTGGTGCTACAGCCCTTCCTAAGGGCAGCACAGTACCTGCACACCGCCGGCATTGCACACAGGTGCGCGCACAGGGGCAAGGCTGTGTCAACAAGCACAGTGCATGCATAGCAGAGCTGCGTGTTGGCAGCTGACGTGGCATGTTTGGTGGTGCAAGTTGCCGCTCGACCAGGGTGGCGTCGATCACGTCTTACACTGTGCTGTTTGGTGTGGAGTGATGCGCCTTGGGACTGTGCTCACTGGACGGAGCTAGCTGTGTCGTGCACGCCGGCACCTTCACTCAGTGCTGCTGCTGCTGTTGCTGCGCTGCTGTTGCAGGGACGTCAAGCCAGAGAACGTGCTGTTCAGCAGCAGCATGGTGCTCAAAGTGGCCGACTTTGGCCTGGCTGTCAACCTGAGGGAGGAGCGTGCAGTCACACGCGTGGGTGAGTCGCGCACAGCCACACAAACACTGCGCATTCCGTAACGCATCGAGCTGCTGTGCAGCACGCGGCGAGTTGGTGGTGCGTGTACAGGCTGATCCATGCATGCAATGCTGCTGGCTCCTGGCACGCTGGACTGCATGGCTCCTGAGGCCCTGTGCTGCCGTGCTGATGCGCTGTACAAGGCATGACTTGCGCACACTGTTTATTTTTGGATTTTTATCCTGCTGAACATCCTACCTCACCACTGAGTGTCAACCGCAGGCAGGCTGGGCTGCATCCCTCCTGTGGCCCCCCCTCAAGTGCTACACAAGGCATCGCATGCACAGAGATGCACATGCTGCTTCACGCATGCCCTGCCACCCACCCTTCGTCTGCAGGCACGCTGGACTACATGGCTCCTGAGGTGCTGCGCTGCCCGCTGAAGCGCCAGCCTGGGGACAACAAGGCAGGCACGACCTGTTCTACAGCCAGGCAGTGGACGCATGGGCAGTGGGCGTGCTGTCGTATGAGCTGCTGACCGGCAGGTGTGTTTGATGTTATGCGTGGATGAAGATGGTGTTGTTGGCGGTGGTTTGATGCTTGATGCAACACCATGTAACAGCAGATGACAACAAGGCAGCGATTGAGTGGGCATGGGTGAGCTACAGTGTGTGCTGCTGTTTGTCAGGGGACGCAGCAGCCGTCATTGAAGTAACAACATAACAATCTATGCATGCAGCAGTTCCGCGGCCACTTGTATGCGGATGCCCCACAAGCTGTCATGCATCTGACATCTGGCAGCACGTCATGGTAAGCACAAGTCTTGTGCGCCTTGCACCAGCAACCCGCACAGGTTGATGTATGTCAACCTGGCAGCCCGTGGTTGATGCTGTTGTTACTGCTGCTGCTCGTGCTGCTGCTGCCTTTCTGTCGCCCCTCGTCAGGGCTCCCTTCTCTGCCGCTGGTGCGAGCGACTCCGCCACTGAGGCGGCCATCCACTGCAGCGTGCCCGCCTTCCTCAGCCGCATGTCAGAGCCTGCCACGGATTCATCTCTGCTGCTCTGCACAAGCAGCCCGACAGGAGGCCCAGCGTCCTTCAAATGCTGCACCACCCCTGGATAAGAAGCTTTCAGGTGTGCCGTACCAGCTAGCTGCGCTGGGGGCGCTACCAACCTGCCTGCATGGCTCGCATGTGCTGTCAGCAACAGCAGTTGCTGCTTTTTGCCTGCGTTGCACAGCGGTGCGCCAACGCCTGCTGTGCCCCGTTGTGCTGCGCAGTCTTGCTCCATTTGTTATCGGCTGACTGCATGGCCGCCTTCACGTCGCGGCATGTGCACCAACCCTTGGGGCGACCCAGTTCCTGCATGCCGTATTGCTACGGTTATGCCGACATCAATTGACTGTTTGCCGCTCCATGCAGAGGTCTACCTCCAATGACAGGTCAGAGCGACGCAGCTCGCAAGAGTTTGCAGGCCAAGGAAGGCTGCTGGTGCCGGGCGCTGCTGCAGCTGCTGCCACTGCTGCTGCTGCAGCAGCAACAGCTTTTGCTGGCTACGGACAAGCACAAGCCAATGCGCAGCGGCAGCAGCAACTGCTACCACAGCTGGCTTTCAAGAGTGGTAGTAAGAAGGGGATAGGAAGTAGCGAAAGAGAAGATGGGAAGTTGAGCAGTGCTGCAGTTGCTGCAGCTGGAGTGTACCACACTGATGACAATGGCATGACTGGCTATGCAGGTAGGTGGTAGACGACGCAACGAACAACAAGAGTTGCACCGACTATGCTGGTGGTAGTGGAATGCATAACAGTAATGTTATGCCTTGAGAAGGCAAATTACTGCACTGGCATGGGTAGCATGCCACTGCAGAAAAGTGCCTCACAGATGAGAACTTGCAGATGAGAACTTGCAAAGTTGCGACTGCAAACTCCCCAGAAGTTGGAGGTGCATGTTGTTTTGCGTAGCTCAGTTTATAAAGTAGTTTAGATAGCAGGTTAGTGACATCCACGTGGGCTGGAGCAGTGCTCCCTCCTCTTTCCGCCCCGGTGGGGCGCGGGGCCGATGGCGCTGATGCTATGGCTTGAATGGGTAATATGATGATGATGATCCATGTGGGCTGCTTGGTACTTTACTCCATCTCTGCAAACACGGCCGTGAGTGTCTTGCGTCCATTTATGCGCAAGACAAGCTGTACACGTACATATGCACATGCAGCAGTGTATTGCTGCATTTCTTATCAAGTCTTAGATGTGCGCAATGCATGCAAACTTTCTGGAGCAGTGCTCCCTCCTCTTTCCGCCCCTCTGATGCAAACTTTGTGGTTTTTAGTCGGCGCGTGTACACTGGGTGCATGAACAACAGCGTGACATGGCAGATGCCTGCAGTGATAAACTGGAAGCGGATCAACAGCTGCAATGCGCACTGCAACCATTTGCCTGCACCACACGCCGCCAGGACTCGTACCGGCCTTTGCTGCTGCCTCCAGCTTGGCTGGCACTTGCCCCAGACGGTAAGTGGTCACTGCTGCTGGCACGTAGCCTTTAACAAAGGAGATTCTAGCTGAAGAGCCCGCCGCTGTTGCTGCTGCTGCCATGGGCACCATGCGTGTTGCTGCCAAACATGCTGCCGCTGCCAATGCTGCTGCTGCGGACGTTTCAGCTGCTGCTTCCAGCCAACGACCGAAGACAGTACGACCTGCCTGCAAACTGAACTGCAGTTGTCCAAGGCCCAGCCTGACCTGAAGTAGCAGAGGCACGCCATGTCGCTGCTGCTGCTGGTGCTGGTTGCTGCTGGTGCTGCTGCTGGTGGTGCAGGTGGTGCAGCTGCTGCTGCACAGGCTGCCTTTTGAAGCACTTTTGCATCTGGTCAGGTTCTAAGCAGCTAGTCGTAACACCAGCTCGCTGCAACTGCTGCATATGCTTCGGCTGCCTGAACACGGTTGCCGCAGGCCCTGGGTGCGCGACAGTCAGGTGCATCAAAACTTGCTGGGCAGTCGTCATGATTCCAAGATGTGCTCGGCTAGCGCGCCATGCTTGACAATTCTCTTCACAAGACAACCCACCGGTGATCGTACGAGCGGTTTGGGCTGCAGAGCGATCTTAGCTGTCTTAAGCGAGTAATAATATGAACAAACCACGGCAAGGTTGAGCGAAGGCTGCATGTACAAGGAGGGCAGAAGAAGCAGTGCAGACGAGCGGACAACAGTACAGCAGTAACAGTGACAAGCTGGTGACAAGGCTTGCTGCCAGCCTTGCTGCATCTCTGGTACTTTAAATAATACGATGCTGCAACTTGTTTCTAGGGATGCACAGATACGTTCAAATTGTTAAGGTTTCTGTGCTGCTTATCTTTGGCATCCTGACTGCCTTCACTCTGCAACCACTGCCGCTGTCTTTTCAGCAGCAGCAGCAGCAGCTCAACAGATCTCTGACCTGTTGCATAACAGCCACTGATGAGCAGCTGCTTAAAGTTCAACAGTATTACAACAACAGGGCGCCACACAAAAGCCTTGCGTAAGCGCTCAACGGCCATGAGCTGTACAAGCCAACATCATCACTGCACTGGTGCACCACTGATCTACGTCATCATGGGGGTGTGTGGGTGTGGCAAGAGGTAACAGCACCCAAACCGCTCTGCACTTGTATTCAAACGCTGTTCATTATGCACAGCAGGGCAGTGCTTTGGGGTTGATCACTAAGAAGCGTTGGGCTGCAGTACTGTAGGGAAGCTGCTGGCACAGGAGCTGTCCTGCAAGTTCTATGACGCTGACACCTACCACCCAGCGGCAAACATCAGTTGAGTAATGGTGCAGTCAGCATTTGCTACATCAGTCACATCAAACAGCAGCAGCAGCAGCAGCAGCAGGACTGCTCAACATGCTCAATGCACTTGCTGCAATGTGTGTCGCAATGTGTGTTTCCTGACGCATCTGAAAAGGGGGTGAAATGTATGTGTTGTTGCCCAGCTGACAAGCTGTACTGGCCGTTGCAGGCAAGATGGCTGCAGGCATCCCCCTGTCTGACGAGGACCGCCTGCCATGGCTGCAGCTGCTGGCGGAGCTGCTGCGCAGCCATGTCGCCAGGTAAGTTGGCGGATGCCTGCTGCAGCATGCACTACTGTACGGCCAGAGTATGCAATCCACGCACTGTGAGATTATTGCACTGGCAGGAGCGGCTAGCGCAACTGCTCAGGGGAGCTGCTGCAACCCATTGTGCGTGCCAGGTGCTATGGGCACCAACCGTGGTAGATGCATCAGCTGCAGTAGTGTGACAGGGCAATGTTCAGGCACTTGATGTGTGGACGCAAACGTCTGGAGCTGGGGCTTGCCACTTCAACTTGTGTGACCTGACGCGGAGGGGCTGGTCTCTAGCATTGCCATGCTGAGCAGCAGGCAATGCGCGGTGCAATCCACCACCTGCTTCCGGACGGCATGCTTTGTCTCCACGCTCAGCTGCGAACGAAGCTCGCCAGGTCAACACTGCAGCGTGATGTTGGCTTGCCGACCTTTCTGTTGCTGTGTCATGGTCTGCGCTGTGTGCTGTGCAGCAACACCCCTGCGGTGCTGGCGTGCTCTGCACTGAAGCCAGCTTACAGGCAGCTGCTGTCGACTGCTGAACAGCAGCAAGAGGGCCATGCAGCAGCAGCAGCAGCAGCAGCTGCCGGCAGCACCACCTCAGGCAGTTTAATGGTGCCATCAGCTGTACATACAGCGGCAAGCAGTGGCAACAACGAAACCCTGCCAGCCGCCAAAGCAGCTGGCAGTTCAAGCTTGCAGCCCTCGCGCATTGCTTTCGTGAGTGCCGGGCCCTGTCCGCTGTGAGCTGAGGACCAGCACTTGATGGTGATTTCTACATCCCCTGGTACACATGCCGGCACTGCTGGGTGCTTGACTGGCTGTGTCATGAGCAGCAGGCAGCATGGTGAATGGCAGCAGGTGATGGTCATGTTACATGACGTGAGTGCCCAGAGAATCTATACTGCAAGCATCGCATGGCACGCGGCTGACCAACACACCTCCCACACAAGCATGTGCATTGCAGAATTCAAGCCATGCCCACTGCCACGCACTGCTACAGTCGGCGGCATCTCAGCCCGTTGCACATCATCTGCTGTGTGTCACATCACCGCCTCCGCAGGTACTGGTCAACCCCCCACCAACAGAGCTGCTGCTGCGGCTGCAGCGGCGTGCAGCAGCAGGCGACCACTTCATGCCACCAAGCCTGCTGCAGTCGCAGCTGCAGCAGCTGAGCTACAGCGAACATGAAATGCACATGGTGTTCAGCAGCGGTGGGGAAACCGCAGAGCAACTTGTGGATGCTATACTAGCACAGAGAGCGGCAGCGGTAGCAGCAGCAGGACAAGGCTAGGGCAGCTGACTCAGCTGTGTGGACACAGCTGAGGTCATGGAGGGGGGCTGCAGCTGGTGCATTGTGGAATGGTGCATTGCAGCGCTGGCTGCCACTACTAGTTGCCGTGCTTGGCAAGCTCACGCTGCATGGGGCGCAGCATCACACAACAAGTTGATGCGACACACGTCATGCAGCAGCTGGACATCAAGCGGTGCCAGCGATGCCAGAAAAAGTGGTCTGACTCATCAATAGCAGGTTTGATTGTGTGGTGTTGCACTGCGATATGGCAGTGTCAACATTCTCAGTTGATGACTGCTGTAGGCACCTGCAGTTCTTATAAGAACTACCATGCCAGTCTGCAACATGCTGCGGCTGCAGCCTGCAGACAGCCTGACGTCAAGCCTGCACTGCAGACTCAATGTGTCACCCACACTGAGTGCAGACGCTGAATGCTATGACCGACAGCTGTACCACCGAGTGTGCAGCAGAAAATTGATGTGCACAGCAAAAGCCATTGTGCAAAGATCATGCCACGCCAGGCTGCCAACCCAACAACATCAACTATATAGTATATATAGCACATATGCAAGGTAACAGCCCCGATGGTATCCTACATTGTCAAGCTGCAGCTTAAGCTGTGTAACCAGCTGGTAGCACAACAAGGGCGGCCCCTGAGCACAGCACATCACGCCAGCCAGAGCTGCTGCCACCTTGCCAGCCAGCTACTGCAGCTGCTTCTGCTGCATGCTGCATGGATTCTGCAGAGTGTGGGGACCATTGCCCTGCACTGTCGAGCTTGCATACATCCTCATAAACCTCCTGCTGCAGCTGCTGCTGCTGCTGCTGTTGCTCCAGAGCACTGCTGCTGCTACCCAGATGTGCCATTAATACAAGGGCACCCGCACCACTGCATAGCCCCTTGCCTGCAGTGCCCGACTGCGCAGCCTGCTCTCACCGTTGAGTTGCTGCTCGGGGTACGCAAAATGCTGCGGTCCGTCCACCTCCACTGCTAACAACAGCTGCTGCTGCTGCTGTTGCTGCTGGCGTGTGGGATGGCCACTGCTAGCCCTGCTGCTGTCATGACAGCCGTGATCACGGTCTGTGGGGGTGATCACATCGCTGCCATCACCAGGAAGCTGTTGAGTGTAATGCATCAGCTGCTGCTTGTTGCTGACAACAGCAGCAAGGTAGATGCTGATCATGAAGCAGCTGTCCTGGGTGAGTGCCTCCTGCTGTGCATTTGCAAGGCCAGGCAGCAGCTGCAGCACTGCGGCTACATGAGCCTGCAGTGCTGACGGAGTCAACACTGCTGCCTGTACACACCAGTCCCGCCGGCACTGCTCTAGCTGCTCAGCTGACAGCACTGCTGCCAGCCCAGCACTGCCCAGTGAGTTGTAATCTGCTGCCCCTGCTGCTTCAGTGCCTACCTCGCCAGCTGGTGCCACCGCAGCAGTGCATCTGTCCTAACTGCTGCTGTGTCTGCTGCTGCAGCTGCAGCAGCCTGCAGCCTGCAGCCACAACTGCACTTGGTACAGTTGACACCACATCACCGAAGGCACTTTGTCCCAAGTGTTTGCACTGCCAGCTGCCAACCCCTTCACCAGCAGCAGCACATACCTCCTGCAGCTGCGGCAGCCGCCTACAGCTGCAGCCCAGCACATCAGAGGCAGCCACTCCAGGCTGGCGTGTGGCTGTGGTGCATTCACCTCTGCTGCTGCAGCTGCTGCTGCTGCTGCTTCACTTGAAGCATTGCTGCTTGCTGCCGTTGGCAAGTATGGCTCTGCAGCTGCCAACCAAGACTTCATTCCTGAGGTGATATAGCAAAGCCATGGCAGCCAGAAACTGGCTGCACCTGGCGGCATTAACCTGCCATTGACAATCACGCTGCACTGAACGTACATCAGCTGCCTTGTGCTTCTGCTGCTGCTGCTGCTGCTGCTGCTGCTGCTGCTGCTGCTGCTGCTGCTGCTGCTGCTGCTGCGGCTGCTGCTGCGGCTGCTGCTATTGCCGCAATAGCATGTGCCGAGACTGTAAGGGGCTGCCGGCAGCAGTGACACCTCTGCTTCTGCTGCTGCAGGCACCCTGCACTCCTGCTGCTGTTAGTGCCTGCAGCTGCAGTTCCGCACAGGCCGCGTCAAGCAGCTATGCCTCAGCAATTCCCATCTCCCTACATGCCCACACCACATCAAGCAGTGCTGCTGTTGCCAGCTTGCGCACAACGCCAGCATGCAGCAGCTGCTCCAGCAGCCCGTGCACGGCCTGCTGCGCCTGCTGCTGGTGCCTGTTGCTCCAGCCGCAGCTGGCCGGCATCTCATCCCCACCGAGGGATGCCCGGGCGAGGCTCAGCACGTACATCGCTGTGTCGTCGCTCTCTGCATCAAACTGCAGGCGCCATCCATGACCAAAACAACATGCAGCGTAGTACTACATGCATGTACATGTAGATGCACGAGACAGCCACTACAGGCATACAAACGCACAAGTGCTTGCCATCTGACGCTGAATCAAATAACAAAGTAGCAGACATGATGTACAGGCAAACTTCAACAGTGAAGCACATGCGCACAACAGCTTTGAACCATAGGCACGTCCCAGTGACCCACCTGTGTGAGTTGCCCCAGTACTGGCACAGCAGATTAGCATCTAAGCAGTCAGCACCGCAGCTACCACCTGCCGCCCCTGCAGCGCTGCTGCTGCTGCTGGACAGCAGCAGAGCCTGGTTATGGCATACAGCATCACAGCAGCGCTGGTGGCGCCAGCTTCCTCTACCTTGGCCATGTAGGCGCGCATGACCCAGTTCAGGTCGTCCAGCGTCACTGGCAGCGCAAGTGCTGCAGCCTGGTTATGGCATACAGCATCACAGCAGCGCTGGTGGCGCCAGCTTCCTCTACCTTGGCCATGTAGGCGCGCATGACCCAGTTCAGGTCGTCCAGCGTCACTGGCAGCGCAAGTGCTGCAGCTGCCTACAGCTCAGTTCACATGGTGATGCAGTCTGCCTGTGCGAGGCTGCTACGCTGCAGGTAAATGCTGAACAGCTGCTGCACCTGCTGCTTAGGAACAAGCTCCTCTGCATGGCACCTGCTACCCTCATGCTGCTGCTGCTGCTGTAACTGCTGCTCACAGTGCTCCTGCTGCTGCTGCTGCTGCTGTTGCTCTGCAACGTCCTGCCGCTGCATTGTCTGTTCCACGCACGGCTGCTGCTGGGCCAGCCTGCCAGGCCTTCTGCTGTAACCTGGACTAACCCGGTGCTGTGTGCCAGCCCTGGATGTCTGTGCAATTGCCCACAGCAGCATGGAAGCAGCCATGGGGTCGCTGCTGCCACTCCACACACCGCCAGGCGCCCCTGCAGTGAAGTAGCTGCCGCAGCACGCCTGGCTGCTGCAGGACGTCCACCCTGTCTAACCTGACACAGCCCCACACCGCGTTGGCGAGCTTGAGCGGGAGTGCAAGTGCTTGGCAGCTGGGCTGCAGGAAGCGCCGCACTAGTGCATGCACCTGGTCAACCGTCAAGCTGCCGCTGAGCGTGGCGATTGACCACAGGCAGAGCCCAACGGAGCAGGGCGTGAGGTGCAACAGCCGCCCAGGGGCTGTCAGCATGTCTGTCAGCTGCTGGACTGCTGCCAGCGACAGCAGCGGCTGCTGCAGCTGCTGTAGCGGTGGGGCCGCCGCTGTGTTGAGCTGCTGCTGCCTGTCGTGCTCTGCCCCTGCTGCAGTGCCCGCCAGTTCGTGCCGGCGCCAACGAGCCCAGTCTTGTGCAGCGCAGCTGCTGCCCACAGCGTGACGATGAGCCCGAGCGATTCTGTCTTGTCTTAGGCTATCTCTTGCAGGATGTGCGGCTGCCTGCACTGCTCCTGAATCTGCACCAGCAGCTGCCGTGGCAGCTGCGCTTGCAGCGCGGCTAGGCCCCACACGGTTGGGCTGATCTCTTGGGCGCTGCGCGCTTCTGCTGTGCATGGTCCAGCAGCACCTCTGCTAAGAAGCAGAGCCCGTGCCTGGCCACTGCTTGGTGCTGCTGCAGGAGTCATGCCGAGGGCCCACAGCAGGTTTGCTGTGTTCTGCAAGGCACACAGAATGCAGTTATACGTATGGCACACAGAAGAGCACGCGGGCAGTGGTCTCCATGGGGACCATTTAATGCATTCATGCAACAACTGGCAAGCATTCATGGCCACTGCAGCTGGCTGCTATTGGCGTCCGGAAAACTGCAAACTAGTCTGCTGGCTAGCACTTGATCCTACCTGTACGCAGTCACCAATCAAATGCACACAATACAGGCATAGCACGCAGTCGCCCACTCACCTGAGCTCTTGTGCTGCACATAATCTCGCTGCTGCAGAATGCAGTAACAATTGCCGTGCAATCCGCTGGTTCTGCTTGCGCTCCCAGCTTGGCTGCCGCCCACAGCGTCCTGCTGATGTTGCGTGCGCTCGCATTCTTGAGGTTTTGCGGCGCTGCAAGGCACCCCAGCAGCTCTGCTGCAAGCCCTGGGCTCGGCAAGCTGCTTGCAGGAAGCTCTGCTATGACGAAGGCTGATATCGTGTTGCAGGCTTCGAATGGCTTTGCTTCCTGCAGGAGCCCCAGCTGCCAGTGACTGAGCAGCGCTGCCACTTCCAAAGTGGACAACTGCAGCAGCTCGCCTATTGGCGGTGTGCAGCGCTCGGCTGCTGGCATTGTGGCAACACCCCAGAGTGTCTGAGGCATGCATGGGGGTCAGCTGCTGCATCACCTTGCTTCTTTGTGCTGCGCCAGCAGCTGCAAAGCCCAGCAGCACTAGCAGCAGCCGTTCGAGCTGGATGTTGCCTGCACGCACATGCAGCTTGGCAGCTGCTGTTCCAAACATGGCTACGCCTGGAGGGATGGCTTGCTGCAGCAGCTGCGGCTGAAACAACTGCAACAGCAGGCACTGCACAGTACTGCTGGGGGTGGACAGGCCGCTGTGGTCCTGCAAGCGTGACGTGCTTTGCAGGATGACAGCACAGCTCTGCGGGTCCAGCTGTAGCTGGCGCTGCAGCTGCAGCTGCCAGGTGCTGCTGTTGTCTGCGAAGGAGCTTCCTGTTGCCGCTGCTGTAGGTTCTGCTGGCCCTGCTTGCTGAACCAAGGTGTCCAGTGCTGGGAGAAGTGTTGGCGCAGCAGTGGCTCTAAGACACGCAGGTGTGCATGCACCATGTTTGAAGGCTGCAGATACATGTGGCGCTGCTAAGCGATGCTGTTTGAACTCCAGCAACTGCTGCAAACGCTCTGGAGTGGACGCTGAACGCAGCTGAGATGTGAGGGCACCTCAGGCAGTGCCCCTGCAGCTGGCAGCTGCCCATGTCAGCCTGCTGGGCTGCTGTTTGTTGTTGCCTGTCTCAGTGCTGATTGTGCTGCCTTTCCAGCCACTTCCATGGTCTTGAAGCGCCCTGAACCCCGCCTTTCAGTTGTGGCTGTTACCCGTACTACGAGACATTTACCAGCTGCTGCTGTCTGCCCCAGCCATGATCGATGTGTTTGGTATTACTCAAACTCACTAAATGGAGCTTGTAACGGTTCCAGTGCTACGCGCCCTAGTGAAAACGCGCAACGAAGGTCGCGCGAATGGCGACTACCTGTACTACCTGTACAGGTAGTCGCCATTCGCGCGACCTTCGTTGCGCGTTTTCACTAGGGCGCGTAGCACTGGAACCGTTACAAGCTCCATTTAGTGAGTTTGAGCAATACCAAACACATCGATCATGGCTGGGGCAGACAGCATGTGTAAGTTGCCACATGTGTAAGTTGCCAGCATCAAGCCAGGGGAAGGTATCGCTCACACTGAGATGCGGAGTTAAAGACTACATTAATATTCCAAAGTCACGGACAAACGGATCAAGGACTACATAGACCCTAGGGCTTGAGCAACAACCCTAAGACAAACATGCTGTTCCCGCTGAAGATACGTCTGTGGGTGCTGTACACATTCTCTGCCAGCGTACCTGCAAGCATGCAGTGCGCTTACCATGGGCTGTGCCACTGTGCCATGACCCAGCTCAAACTGTGACGTTTAAGATACCAAGGTAGGTATGTTACGCATAGATGCCCCTACACCCGGGCTCGAGTGTCACCGCGGGGTTCTGCAGCTGGATGGGCAGGACGCTGTAAGTGCCCAGAGGAAGGCGTCCGAGAGTTGGTCCGCTCGGGCCATTCTCGTTGACACTGCCGCTGTTTTTGAAATCGGGTTTTGAGGTACAGGTGCGTATAAAGATGATGCTTTGATGCTGGCCAGCTTGCCTGCATGGCAGCACACTCGGAGCACCAGGAGAGCTTGAGCGGGCCGCTCCTGGTCAAGCATTGCTTTTTAAAGGTATGTCGTTTTGCACTTACCTGGAGCCCAGGAGCCGTTGCATCCGTTCTTTTGCATAGTAAGCAGCAAACTGTGGGTGAAGCAACCCTGTCATAGCATGCAGGGCACTGATACATCAGGTGAGATCTTCAATGATGCGCAATGCAAACACCACCACAAATATTGAATGTGTGGTTCTCCCTGTCAAACGAGGGACGGCACCCAAGTAGCAGTGACTGCTACCTACAGCAGGTGAAAATATGATTTGCCAGCAGCTGCAGCAGCCTAAACTATGGTTATGGCCCTAAAGGATCCCAGCAGCCTGTGTGATGGCTCCGCCAGCCATTGAGTAATGCCTCTGCTACGGCACTGCAGATGCTGTTCACATGCCGCAAACCATGATGTGTGCAAACGTCACAAACATCACGTCTAGCCAGACTTCACAAACATCATGTACTTCATTTATACATGATAAGCCAATGCTCCCTCCTCCTTCCGTCCCGGTGGGGCACGGGGCCGATGGCGTTGATGCTATGGCTTGAATGGGTATTGTGATGATGATGAGAATGACATGTATTCATCCATAAGCCCCCTTCCTCCCTTCCGCTCCTGCGGGGTGCGGGGCCAAGGGCGTTGATGCTATGGCATGAATGGGGTGAACCAATGATGATGATCCGCACCACCCTGTCCAGCCTGAAGCACAGCATTGAGATCAGAGTCACCTCATCATGCAACATCCCTACTCACTTGCTGCCACAGTCAAACATGCGCCTGCACAATCTGGCCTACACATAATATAGTACATATAAGCATGCCATGCCATGTCCCTTCACTTACAAACAACAAGCACACACTGTAGTAAGCCGCAGCACATTTACTACGAGCGAAGTACAAGCCGTAGCACTGGCTGCAAAAACGTTGTGCCGCGCACTTCGCGCCACATACACCAGCTGAACCATATGCAGAGCTCAGCCACCACAAGCCGCTACACGCTCTGAACGCCACAACACCGGTGGTTGCTGCTGTGTCAGTGATGTCATCACATAACCTGCAATGCACGCAATGCTATGGTAGCTTGAATTGCCCTTGCCGCAGGCACATTAGCAGGACACAGGAGCACCCACAACCCACCCCTGGCCACAATCCCTGTACACCCCCCAGCGAGAAGCCGCCAGTCTCCAAGATGTGCTCATGGGTCTGAAGCTTGTCTGACCGCACACAGAAATCCGATGCATGCCAACAGCAACTGGCGCCCACACATGAACCCAGTCTGCTTGCCACCTGCCTGTACACCCAGCATGTGCACCCAACAACATGCCCAACAGCGCAGCAAGTACCCGCTTCACCTCCCCAAGTATCAATTTGTTTATCCACTGCCACAAGCCCTGCCGTAATTTCAGGCTTTGACACACTAGCCAAGCACCCTGCAACATAACTTTACGAACACAAAGTCATAACATCCCGACACTGTCTCCCAAGGCAGTGCCTGTTCCTCCGATGCCGTCGCAAACAGAGACACAAGCCAGAAGTGGCTGCTAGAGCGCTCGCACTCCACCGAGCACCCTGAGGTTGCTGCTGCTGCTGCTGCCACGCCCTTGACATACCCACCGATACTCATGGACAGTCGCAACCCTACACCACGTTGGACAGACGGTCGCTGTTGGCTGCCGCACGTGCAGAGCTGTCAGCAGCAGCGGCAGCCAGCAGCAGGCTGCTCTGCCTGCCCTGCCCTGGCCTGCTGCCGTGCCAGCTCCCGCTGCGTTGCTGACAGAATGGCAGCACGCACCATCGCCCTCACAGCCACCACCATGCGCTGCTCTGCGGCCGCAGCATCCTGCTGCTGCCCCGCCCCTTCAACGGTGCTGCCGGTGCCATGCGCTGCTGCAGCAGCAGCAGCAGCAGGCGCAGCGGCGGCAGGGCCCCAGAATGTAGCATCCCTGCCTAGCCGGTTCAGTGCTGCCCTGCGTGCCTGCAGCACCTCCAGCTCCAGCTCTGTTAAGCTGCTGCCCCTGCTGTGCCCCCTGCTGTGGCTGCCACTGGCCCTGGCTAACCCGCCATTCGCAAGGCGCGCGAGGAACCCGCCACCACTTGCTGCAGCTGCTGCTGCCACAGGCCCTGCAGGCGGAGCATCAAGCCCAGGGACGCGGCCCACTGCTGCTGCTGCTGCCTCAGCCTCTGCCGCCTGCTCCTGCGCGCGTGCTGCAAGGCGCATGACCATCAGCAGAGGCAGCACCACCAGGAAGAGCTTTGTCAGCAGCCACAGCAGGAACAGCGAAGCTCCTGCTGCAAAGCCTGCCGCTGCGGCTGCTGCACCGCCTGCAGGCATGCCTCCCGCTCCTGCACCTGCAGGATCGATTGCAGGACTGCCGCCCGGCCCCATGCCGCCACCTGCTGCTGCCGAGCCGCCTGCAGCAGCTGCTGCAGGGTCTGTCGGCACTGACATGGTCATCGTGGAGTGCAGGAACATCATGAACAGCAGGAACATCATGAAGGAGAAGCACCACGACACCGTCGGCTGCCTGTTGTCGTCCCAGTCATCGTAGACATCGCCCAGCAGCTGTCCTGCAAGCCTGTCGTCTTCGACGGTCAGGTACAGGCTGCCCAGCGGCGCGGCAGCATGCAGCGGCTCGCCCTGCAGGTGCACCGGGGTGGGCGGCGGCAGAGGCGGCACCACGTACGCGCCCCTGTAGGACTGCGCACAGACTTCGCACATGGTGTGGTGCTTCTCGTTTATCCATTTCTGGATGCACTCGCGGTGCGCGTAGCGCTGCGTGCCTGCGCAGCCGCAGGGTGCCTCTAGGTTGCCGACGGAATCCTCCTCGAGGCATATCCTGCAAGCAACAACGCACAGCAACTAGCTGGTGGAGTCCATATTTGTGGCCAGGGTGACATCAACAGGTGTGCACTGTGTGTACTGCGTGCAAGCACATACATGTGCAATCGCCGCTGCAGTTAGCCTGTGAGAACAAGAAGTGAATGAAGCAGCTGCTGACATATCGCTGCACGCGTGGCTCAAGGACTTACAACAACCCCTTGCTGGAGAAGGAGCACCAGCACGCAAGACATGCCTCAATACACACAACACACCTGCATTGGCCCAATTCCTTTTGCTTGTCTGATGCTGCAGCATCCTTGCTGCTGCAACTGCCTTGCTGCTGCTGCTGTGGCATGTCTGTTACTACAGCTGCCATGGCCATGTGCTTTTGCTGCTGAATGCTCTGCAGAGCAGAGCTGCTGGAACGACCGTTCACAAGCAAGGGTTGCTGCTCAGACGTCGAATCATCATGCAAACCAGTATCCCCTTCCTGCTGCTGCTCGCTGCTGCTTGCCATGCCTGCTTAGCTGCTGCCGTGGCCGCAATCTGCGAACAGCAAGTGGTCAATGCTGAGAGGTCGGTGAAGCTAGAGGTAGAGTTACCACACTTCTAGCCGTGTGCAGGTGTAGCTTACAAGACCGCCTCTGAAGTCGCAGCATGCACAGTGAGATTAGTGCAGTCCTAACAAGCTGTGATATCTGCGCGAATGCGTCAGAGCCCGGGGTAGTGCCAAGCCCCCTGCAGACCACGCACCTTCCTCAGGTAGAGCGCCTGAGCTAGCAGCAGACCGTGATCTGAACGAGTTACTACTGACTGAACTGAGGCTATCGCTGGTCTTTGTTGCAGCAAATGGCACAGCTGACCCTCAGTTGCTCAGAACTGCTGAGGTGAAACAAAACGTGACCTTCGCGAGTGCATGTACAGCATTCCTGACACTAGGTTGCAAGTAACTCACCAAGGTGCCGCGAAAAATCGTCAGTTAGGGCTGATCTTGGCTTGGCTTGGACATATAGCAACAGCAGGGTGTTTAGGTGCCAATGTTATGAATCCCGCCATGTGCATCCTGCACCACCAGCCGTTGAAGCAACTTGAACTCCATATACATGTTTTGATTACATTGCGGTGATTGTGGGTCAACACAGGCCCAGAGCATGGACCTCTCTCACGCTTCTCGGTTTTCTTAGCCAATCGTTTGCTCGTAAATGACAGTATTAGGTTACCTCTAGCTTTCTAGCGCCAAAGACCTGTGAATAGTGCAGCAGCATGCAACTTCAGCCCTTGCTCTGAGAACTTGCTGCACGACACGTTCATGTCGGCTTCTTAGGCCGTCAAATCTTGACAGAACGCGCAGTGTTGTTCGGGCGTGGCATCAAGAGCGGCGCATGACTGGAATTGCTCAGGTAGAGGCATGGTGCATCTAGATAGCCTGTAGCTGCTGACTGTGCAGCGGTTGGTGTGGCCCAAGGCCCTGCACTTGCATGCTGTTGAACTACACTGCGAGTCTGTGCAGGAGCCCAATCGACTGCTGAAGGCCTCGTTGGACAGCATCCTCTCCAGCTACCTGGGTGCGCAAGGCTGACTCAGCTCATGCTGGCACAGCTGGCTGATGATCATCAGCAGACTGTGACAGCAACAGCAGTTCAGCTTGTTCAACTGTATTGGCTGCTTGGCAGCACAAGGCGATTATCGTCCATATTACTGCAACTTGCATGGTCACATGTGTTGCATATGCATCCCAAAGCAACGAGCAGAATTGAGGCAGCTTGCTTCAACACAAACCAGAACCCTACTGCCCTCAGGCTCATTCTGCATTGCACCGCCGTCAAACTCTTCTGCTTGCATACAGACAGCACGCCATCTGCCGGGCAGGTCATCGACCGTGTGTATGCACAGGGCTACGGGCAGGACCAGGTCTTCCATGACCATTTTGCCTTCCGTACGTTTGGGGTGAGCACCTTGGCTACAGGGAGCATGTGGCACCACGGCAGCCTCTGCAACCTTTAAAAGGGAAATGTTCTGGTGCATGCATCTGCTTGGCGTGACTGCCCTTCCACGGTGTCCCTGTTTCTCCACTTGCCGCTGACGCTGGAATCAGCTGCTGCAGGCGCCATGCACAGTTGGTGGGCGCCGCCAGCATGCGTCATGGAGCGCGCCTCACACTTGCTGACCTGGCATCATCTGCCAGTCTGCGTGGGTGCTTTTTTGAACATTCACTGCAGAAGTGCTGCATTCACGACATCTGTTAGACTACAATAGTATTTGTCAACTCTTTGTTGATCTCTCCCAGTTGCTCCGGTTCAGCCTTGGCGTCCTCTGGTCCTGCCCGGGAGGCTCCCTGATTCAATTGCACCTAATTTTACTTTAGTCTTGCTGCATGCGCTGGTCTCCTGGCACCGCACTTGCAGGTGCCTGGCTTAGGGCTTGAGTCCCTGGGATCTGCCCTGGAGGCGTTTGGCTACAGCAGGCAAGACTACTACAGCTTCCCGCACACCCATCTGCTGGCAGCCTGGTTTGCTCCACCTCGCGAGCTGTACACTGTACTGCCACGCATGTTTGTCAGCCAGCTGCAGGTAAGGCGTGGCTGCTTCCTTGCTGGATGGTGGAACTAGCCTAGCAGCAGCAGTTGTGGAAACATCAGGGTAGGGTGCTTGGAGTGCAACATTGCATACAAGCATGTAGTCGGCATGCTTGTTGTTGTACGCCCATATCGGCTGAGATAAATAGACAGCTTGCTTGTCCCTAAGCATAACAAAGATGTCCCAAACTGCAGCCGTCTTCTGCCACCAGATACCAGATGTGGGCAGGCTAACAAGCTGTCCCCAGTATCACATGTGTTAATGTACCCGCGCACTTGACTGAAGATTGCTGCCTGTCTTCCGTGCTGCCTGTCTTTTCGCTGCTGTGCACCCAAAAAACTGGACAGGTCGAGAAGCTGTCGCCAGCAGCGCAGAGCATCATCCACTCCTACACTGCTGACCTGGCAGACACCCTCAGCAGCCACAGCCCAGGCGGCGGCAGCAGCAGCAGCAGCTTTGCGGCCACACTGAGTGCCTGGACAGCTGCAGTGACTGGTGCGCTGCCTTGGAGGACGCCAAGCAGGAAGGATTACCTGGCTCTGCTACAGGAGAGCGAATATGGCGCTTGGTGAGCTGAGCGGGAGTAGCGTATATCGTAAGGCGTCTGACGTGTGCTGTTGAGCCAGTTAAGGGCGTCCAGCGGGGTGAAAAACAGCAGCGGGAGTAGCTGCGGCAAACGCGCAAGTCAGCGGCAAGGCCATTTGGGTCGGTGTGTAGCATGGGATCTTTGGGAGGGGCGCAATCAAGTATGTGCTGCCTTTGAGCACACTCAGCACGGAGAGTGGTTTGCGCTGCTGCAAGCCATGTGGTTATGGCGCGTGTTCAGCTGGGCCTGTGCTCTGTTTGTGGTCAATGGGGCAAGTTCAGCAAAGTGGGTGAGAAGCATGCGGAATCTACATGATGGCTGCTGCAGGTTGAGGACGACAACAGAAAGCATGTACACGCATGCCTGCGGGAGGTGTGCTCCAGTTTCTCCCTGCTGCCGCCAATGCGCTGCTGCTGCTGCTGCTGCTGCTGCTGACAACTCAGGGTGCTTGTGAATGGGTACCGGCTCAACCACACTGCGCTGAGCGTGCACAACATTGTCGGTCACCGCGGTGACATCTACGCCTTTGCTGACAAGCTTGTCAGCAAGGGCTTCAAGCTGAACGAAGAGGGAGGCATTGTGAAGGTGTGTGTGTCGGCTGTTACACCGCCAAGTTTGTACTTTGAGGTTTGCTGAACAGGGGTGTACGCCGGTGCCGCATTGCATCTGCCGCTCTTGGTAGCCCTTGCTTTGGTTTGGTGGCCTGGCCTGCATCCACAGCCGGAAGCATGCACCTGACTGTGCATTCCTGTGTCTGTCTGCGTCGCCTGTCTCCATGTGTGCACATGTGCGGGGGCTGCTGATATGTTATCAGCCTCTTGTGGGCAATTTGGTGGAGCACCTTGTGTGCACCTGTGCGTTTCTTGCATGACAACTGCTGACGTGTTCCTGCTGTGTCTCCTGCTTGTCTGCTGCAATTGTCGCCGCTGCTGCTACTGCTGCTGCAGGTCAGCCCTGATAGCGGCCTGCTGCAGTGCTCCACTGTAGCTGACGTGATGGAGTTTACCTTTGCAGGCGCAGAGGTGAGCAGCAACGTGTGATTTGCGGTGCCAGCTGGCAGTAATAGCACTGTTGCTGGTGTAGTAACCACTCAAGGCCCCAGGTGCAGCAGCTGGGGTGGTGTTGGTGGCCACACAGCCGTATCTAGGCCAGCGCCTGCAGCTCTGCAAGCGGTGTACAAGTTGTGAACGTCAAAGGCACCAGGAGGCGCCCTGTAAGCCTCGTCGCCTTGTGTGCTTGTGGGTGTGAGCCTCACACCAGCTTGCAGTGCAGGTGGTCGCATGCAGTGCTGCTTTGACAAGGCTAGGTGTGCAACTGCTGCCCCTGCAGGGGCACCCCGTGGTTAGCATGTACACGAGTCTATGGAGCGCAAGCCGCCGTTACAGCAATACACCCACGCACACTGATGATGCTTGGCATGCCAGGTCGATGACATGTCCGTGTGCTGATGTACACCACTGCAGGTCCACTCAGTGGTTGGCGCCTACATGGAGTTTGTTGAGCGCAAGCCGCTGCCGCAGCACGAGCACCTGGCAGCAGCAGGGCAGCTGCAGGAGGTGCACCGCCGAGACGGCTTCGAAGCAGCCAGCGCCAAGGACATTTTTGCAAGCACCACACTGGCGGCAGCAGCGGCACAGAAACAGGGCGTCCTCTGAGGCTTTCTCCAGGGCTATGCCAAGGATCCTGACAACCGGCAATGCTCTTGGCAACATGCACTCGGCAGCATGGTGGCGGTGGCTGCGGCACAGCAGCATGGCAACCTCTCAAGCAGCTTGCCCAGCTGCACTTGATGAACAATCAGGAGAAAAGTTCGAGCTGTTCTGTGCTGTAGCTACGGCCTCTGCATCTGGTGTGCAGCAGCGTGGCTGTGGGACTTATGCAGCAGCCCATCTGTGCAGTAGCCGTGCGTATGCTGCCTGGTGCTGTGTGTGCTGCGGTGCATTGTGGCCAATAGGCAGGTAGGACCAACGAGCCTTCAGTTCCAGGTGTGGCTGGTATCTGTTGACCCGCTGATGTGAGTTTGCTGCGGGTGGGTCCTCCCTTCTGCTGCACAAGCAAGGCTGCAGCATGTCGTACATCAGCTTGCTGTACCATAGTCTGCCGGCCGTGTTGTTTCAAGCAGGGAATCCTGACACGGTTGGGTTGCTGGCACAAGCAGCTGCTGGTGCAGGCAGCTGTTTTTGTGAGCAGCAGCAACCTGTTTCTGTATGTTGGTGTGAAGTAACGCTGGTTGCTGCCATCATGTCTGCTGCTGAGTTATGTAATAGGACGAGTTTTTAAACGGGCTCTTTATGTCCAGTCGAAGGGGATGCAAACTTGGCACTTCCCAAGTTTGCTGAACAGCGGGCAGTACGTTCCACTGCGGGACGGTTCACGTTGTATCTCGCTATTGCATGGTCACTACCGGCAACAGCAGGGGTGGTATCTGTATTATGTCATGGTTATATTACTTGTACTGTACTTATGATTCTCTAACTACCCACCACCCCTGCGCAACAGTGACCTGCCGAGTTCTGTATGTTACAGGTAACTGTCACATCGCTACTACTTTTCATAAGGTTGAGGGGGATGTTGTTGATTCACATAATGAAACCACCATGAGGCCTGGTCATGAGCTTTGCTGCGATCTTCAATCACTTCCTTCACGACGACGGCGGTGTCAACTGTGCACATGCAGCGCACAAGGCAGTCAGCAGTGCTTCCTGTTGACAGCAGCAGCTCGCACCCTGTTCAGCATAGGAGCGTAGGTGATGACAGAATGTTGGTGGCGAGCGCCATCTCGGCACATGCCACCTGACAGCAGCAGCAGCAGCACCACGGGGGGGGGGGGGGATCCACATCCGGATGTGACACCGCCAACAAAAGCCTGGGCTGTTGATGGTGCCTGATGAATTGCTCTCCGCCAGTCATGACACAAGATCTTTAGCTGTACAATGGACTTCCTCGTAACTCTCATCAAAAGTCCCTCCCAGACGCCAACTAATGGCCAGCTTGGATAGCAGCAGCAGCACCACCAGGCTCACCTGCGCCTGCCTTGCCTAAGGCCAGATGCACACGCGCCAGATGCACAATCTTGTCGATTAAGGTTATTACGGCCTAGCTGCTCATGCGGTATCAAAACCTTGCCGCAAGCTGTTCTACCCTGCAGTCTACTCCAGGATTGAGCAAGCGCTCCACCAGCAACTATATGTAAGCAGCAAACTCGCTTGCAAAGGGCCCGAACAAGTGAATATGGAGTGCACAAGCAACCCTGTATAAGCAACAAGCAACCGCTCCAGGTTTAGCAACGCTTGAGGGTGTTAACGGCTGCGTTCAGCGGCTCATAGACCATGCCGCCGGCAACTTGCTCTGCAGCTAGCAGGCTGCTGGAGACTGCTCAAAGGTTTTATGAGTACGTTTCGGGTCACTCTGCTTCAGCGCTGACCGAATCCGGGTGGGTGGGCTCACCTCCGATTAACTGCCTGCTGCACGTACGTGCACTGCTGCCAGCGGTGTGCAGAGCCGCCAACCCGCCAATGGAACCCTTCAAATCTTTGCCTTAGGGTCACTGAAACATGCTGCAAAATCACTATGCCCATTTCCAAGTCATGGACATGCTCAACTGGCACACCACAGACCCTCCATGGCAAAGGCAAAGGCATCATCTTTAATGAATATTGCCGCAGTACTTGAGGTAAAGTACCACACAAGCTCTAAGGCGTAAACGCTTGTAAACACAACGGACGCCCTAACATACTCCCTCAGCAACCAGCTCAGTTCATATCGCCTACTACCTCACGTTGTGTCACAAAACAGCAGCAACGCCAGCGGACACCGTGGGGCATGACAGCGAAGGACCTATCCTTCTCTGCGCAGTGCGCTTACAGCGCTAGAGGTATGTTTGATGTTGAGGCCTTGTTGCCGGAATGCATGATACCAAACTCAAAGCACCAGGAGAACTTGGGCGGGGGTCCCCTTGTCCAGCACCAGCAGTGCTGGAGGAATGCACATTTCACACTTCACATTTTGGAAATTACATGGGTAACTTTGCCCGTGGGGAGCCAATGACAGGCTCATTGGGCAAAGAGCAAAACAAAGGCAAGCCAAAAAAGGACAAGGACAAAGCTGTCCCTACCAAATATGCAGCTGCGCGATCCCCTGGAGCGCAGAAACCAGCTGATTTCGCTTATACTTCTCCATGGAGGATGAATTGCCCTTCCCCAGCGCAACCACATCCGCGGCATTGGCAACCATACAACAGCATGGGTATCATACAGTGGTTGCTTTATATCGCACCCACACATGCGCTGCAGTCCCAGCTCCTACTCGCCCCTTGCAGCGCTGATGCTCTTGCAGATCTTCTTGTGTGCTGTTTGGTGCGTCACCTGGCAGGCCTTGCTGCAGTAGCGCGCAGTCCTGCAGGCGGCAACAACATGCACAAAGTGCGTCTTCCTAAAATGTCTGCGACCTGCACACCAGACTGATACATGACTCAGCACAGACCCAGGTACTGGGGCTGAGACTGGCTCACACAGCACAAGCACTTGCTGCTGCTGCTGCTGCATATCTGTGTGTGGTGCTCTCAGTGGCAGCTTGCACTGCACCACACGTCAAATGCAGAAACTTTCAAGACGTTTGCAACACATCAGCCTGCACTGCCAGTGGCCAGCATTTGCCTAGGGAGATGACTGCCGGTGCAGTGCCTGACAACTCCTCAGGTAACAGCGTCATGCCAGTGGCTCGACAACGGCTGCAGCTGCCATGCATAACTGAGTGCGGATGCAGCAGCACTGGCCATGGAATGCTGCAGAGGTCAACCGGCCCCACCTGCAAAGACAAGCTGCACACACATGCTTCAGCATGGCAGTCTCACTTCACTATCAAGCTCAGCTGAACGACCAAGCCACATTGCTGGAGCTCAAGACACATGCACCGCCCACCCACCTGCAGCGGGAGCACACGCTGCCCTTGCCCGCCACCAGCTACAGCTCGCCCGCCCCACGCAGCTCCAGGCAGCCGGGGTTGTTGCAGCACAACGGCACGGGGCACAGCGCAGCCAGCGCCTGCCCACAAGCTGAGAGTGCGGCGCTCAGCGCAGGCGTCAGATTAGCGGCGGCCCCCAGGGCTGTGCTGGCCAGATCACGGGTGGCTCTGGGATTGCGCGAACTGCTACAGCTACCCGCGCCTTCCGCTGGGCAAGCTGCATGGCCTGCTGCCGAGTCAGCAGCCAACTTGTCGGGGGCAGCCGTCGCAGCGTCCCGTGCTGGCAGCAGTGACGACGGCAGCAGCGCTCCGGCGGCGATGTCTAGTGCTGCTGCGGCAGGCAGCAGCGTCTGCTGCAGCTGCTGCAGGTCGCGCTTCAGCTGCTGCTGCATGCCAGCACGCGCGTCAGCTGTGCCAAGCAGCTGCACTGCGGGCAGCAGCTGCTGCAGGGTGACAAGGCCTTGCAGTAGCTCGAC
The DNA here is from genome assembly GCA_014080715.1 of Scenedesmus sp. NREL 46B-D3. Lineage (NCBI taxonomy): Eukaryota > Viridiplantae > Chlorophyta > Chlorophyceae > Sphaeropleales > Scenedesmaceae > Scenedesmus > Scenedesmus sp. NREL 46B-D3. The sequence continues at coordinate 167,258 of JACERP010000150.1, read as the reverse complement.
CACTGCCGAGGTTGTGTAGTGGCAGCCGTCCAGCACCTGCTCGGTGCCTTCTGCTGGTGGCTCACCTTCGCGCACCGTGATGGACTCAGCCAGCCAGGGCAGAGCCTTGCTGGCAGCACACAAGCCGCGGGCAACCAGCATCAGGCTGAGGTGTTGCATGTTCAAACCACCTGCTGTTGCTGCTGCTGCTGGTGGTGGTGGTGATCTTGAGCTGCTGCTGGTGCTGCTGCTGCTGCTGCTTGCAAGCGCTGCTTGGTGCTCCCGCTGGAGCAGCATGACTCCTGCTGTGCAGGCCATTGCCGCTGTCAGCGCATGCATGCCAGGCACACCTGTCACCTTGCTGCTTTCTCGTGCCATGCCAGCTGCCGCACCCCCACTTGCCTTCGAGCACCTGGCTGCTGCAGCCGCACTCACCTTGCTGCAGCTGATCATGAATACTATCTGCTTGGTTGGAAGCAGGGATGGGCGTGTCTCCACGCTCCTGCCGCACACCTCGACGATACGAAAGCCGGACGCAATGCACGCTTCGAACAGCCCCACCGCGGGTGTGCCCGAGGTGTCGCCAGCCTCTGGCAGCGGATGCCCCCGGGCTGCCAGCTCGAGGGACTGGCACGTTGCCAGCTCGAGGGACTGGCACGTTGCCAGCTCGAGGGACTGGCACGTTGCCAGCTCGAGGGACTGGCACGTTGCCAGCTCGAGGGACTGGCACGTTGCCAGCTCGAGGGACTGGCACGTTGCCAGCGGCTGCTGCTGCAGCACCTCCGGCAGCTGCTCCTTGTGAGCTGCGTACAAGCGGCAGCCAAGGGTTTCCATTCAGTGGCAGACATAACACAGCGTGTTGGCTTTAAAGCATGGCACCTGTTCTAGGTGTACTGAGCTGCTGAGTCACAGGTGTATTGATGCCACTAGTGGTGGCCGCACCCGACCTGCATGCCGCCATCAGGCGCCAATATGCCAACCGGTTGTTCCCATCCGCAACACGCTCGTGAAACACCAAAGTGTTTTCATTGATGCAAACACTGCGCTCAACCGGGCACTGGCAAATTGCATTGCACGCACGGTGCTGCTGAGCGGCGCTTTTTTATATTGTTCGGGACAGCAGGCCTTCAGCTTGCCCAGCTTACCAGCAAACACCAGCTGCACTGTTATGTGTGCGAAGAGGCGTGTCGCGTCCTCACAGCTGCTGCTGGCGCTTCGGCTGCTGCTGCTGTTGCTGCTGCTGCTGGACCCATGCTCACCCTGGCTGCTGCTGCTGCTGCGGCTGCTGCTGCTGCTGCTGCTGCTGCTGCTGCTGCTGCTGCGCCCCTGCTCACCCTGGCTGCCTGCTACTGCATGCACCAGCGCAGGTCCAAGCAGCTGCAGCAGCGGCTGCAGCAGCAGCTCCCCAGCACTCTGCATGCAGCCCTGCTGCTCCACAGACGCCAGGAAGCAGCTGAGCGGCATCATCAGCGTGAGGCAGAGGCGAGGCTCGACGACCGCCAGCTCGATCAGCAGCAGCAGATGCTGAGGCCCTGGCAGCGCTGCTGTCAGCTGCGACTGGCGCCAGGCTGCAAGGTCGGAAGCCCTGCTGCGAGCCCCGTCTGACGCAACTGCAGCTCCACCGCCAGCAGTCACCTGCCACCCGTGCATCGCCAGTCCAGCCAGTCCAGCTAGGTCGCTGCAGGCATCGAGGGCGCAGTGTGCAATAGCCCGGGTCTGCAACATGCACAGCACGAGCGCGTCATGCACCGTGCACAGCACCTCCTTGGCTGGCATGCTCAGGAGGGGCGCCCCACAGCAGCCAGCTACTGCGCGTCGTACGGCGGCACCTCCAGGCCGCCCTGCTGCCTGCTGCTGCCGGCTCGCCTGCTGCGCCCGCTGTCGACCGAGGCGCGCTGCGCACGACCCGCAGGCGCTGACGAGCATGCCCCATGCTTGCTGCGCAGCTCGTGCAGCGCCCAGGCCAGGGGCACAAGCAGCAGGCGCAGGACGCACGACGCTCCCGCTGGATCCTCCGCCGCCAGCAGCCCAAATGCGGTCGCGTTGCCTCCAGCGTTGGCGACGCCGGTTGCGAGCGCATGCTGCAGTGCCTCAGCTGTCCGGCAAACGCACGACACCACCCACTGCCGATCCTGCGCACCAGGAGCAGGGCTGCTGGGGAGGCTGCCTGTACATCCAGCACTGCTGCCCCTGGCTGCTGCTGCTGCTGCTGCTGCTGCTGCTGCTGCCGTTGCCCGAGTGCTGGCGCTGCTGCTGCTCTCTGAGGGGCGCGGCGGGCCTGCTGGCCATGCCTGCAGAATGCTGACGCCTAGCTGAGCTGCAGGCAGCAGCGTTGCACGCCATGCCCGGTGAGGCAGGGGATCGGCCTTTGAGGGCTGTGATGTTGGTGAACAAGAACAAGAGCCGCGCAGACAGCAAGCCGCTGCTGCTCACTATGTGGTCGTGCTGCTGCTGCTGCTGCTGCTCTGTGTCCACTGACAGGCACAGCCTGGCAAGAACGGGGCAGGCGGCAGCCAGGGCTTCCAAAAGGCCTGTGGCACCGTTCAAAGCAGCAGCAGCAGCAGCAGCAGCAGCAGGTGCACATGGAATGTCACAGGTGGGTCACAGGGCTAAGACTGCTATGGCATCGTGTTCAACATAAGCATGAAGAGGCCCAGCACTGCCTGTGCCTCTTGTTTAGGAACAGCAGTCAGCATCGCTTCACCAGGAGGTTGCCATGATGAACACTGCAGTACATGCCAAGTGCATGGGCCGGAATGGATCAGCCGAAGTAGCCGACATGCACCACATAGCTCGCATTCAACAGGCATCGCACAACCAGGGTTCGCAGTTACGCCAACCGCAGCACCTACCGCTGCTTTCCAGTGACCCCAGCACGCTGCCGCAGAGCTCAGCACCGAATGACGTGCTGTCGCGACTGTTCCAGCAATCGCCGGTGACCTTGATGATACCAAGTTAACAAAATAGGGCCACTGGCCCACCCACTAAGGAGCCAAACAAGGCTCATGGGGTCAACAACAACAATGATACAACGTGCCAACTGCTTCAGCACTTGCAGTGGTATGTCCTCTGGCTGCCTGCTGCTACCTGCTGCTGCACAGCAGCCCAAAAAGCTCTGTGCTCCTGGCAAACTGCAGGGTTTGGCGGCTGTTGCTGGCTGCCAGCAGCTTATCCAGCGTTGTAGCACTGCCTGCCCACTGCTGCAGGTCTGCCAGGCGTGGTGTCCTGCTGGGCAGCTGCCGCAGAAACTGTGTAACTTCTGACAACGCTTTCATCACTCAACCACAGGTCTAATGGCCATCCAGGCCTTCTAATCTGCTCATGTCGCAAGCGCTGCAGCGCCAGCACAACTTGTTTAGTGCAGCAGCAGCACTCCATGACTGGCAGTGCAGCAGCAGCATTGCTTGGTACGTGGCGTGCTTGACCTGAACCTGGTATGATGCAGGGGATGTACCGGAGCCGGAAGTAGACGAGTTCGCACTTTCAGGCCTTCAGGAGCCTCCCACATTTGGTTTTCTGCTCGTGTCAGCAGGACCGGCGTTCTGCCAGCAGGGCTCAGGACTTGCACCGATGGCTTGTTGCTCGCTCATTGACAGATTCGCTGGGTATGTGATCGCTACGTGTTCTAGAACCCGACGTTTGCTTTGAACACGGGGTAGGGTTGGGTGATCTGGTTTGTTCGTGCTGCTTACAGCGCAGCACCGCTGTTGCTATAATACGCTCTTAGAATCGACGTTTGGTAAAAGACGCTTTGGGCGCCAGCGCATTCGCAACACAAACGTAGCACCCATGCCTGGCTCACTGGCCACAGGGCTGCTTGCCCTGGCACGATCTGGAGCAGGTGTGGTGACATTTAGGCAATGTTGTATATGTTGCTGTTATGAGTAGTGAAGAACGTCTGCCACTGCGGAAGGCACCAGGCAAGACAGTGAGCGAGTGCAGCGAGCAACAGTACTTTATATGATGCCCCTCCCCTGCCTTGCAGCAGGTGCTTCAGCTCTTCCAGCAGTCAGCCATGCCCTAGCAGTGCTGGGGCAGGGCCAGAAGCGCGGCCTGCACAGGTAGGGCAGCAGCAGCAGCAGCAGCAGCAGCAGCAGCAGCAGCTCTGTGGCAAGGACATTGTATGCCATATAGTTGCATAATAAAGTGGTCTTGCTGCTTGGAAGTATGTTGACATGGTCACTATGTCACAACGACTGGTGCGTGTGAGCTGTATGCTAGCAGGACTGTGTGACGTGAAAGCAGCAGCTTCCTGAAAGCCATGCACGGAGAAAGCTATGCACGTAGAATTGGGCGGGCCTGTTGCAGGACATGTGTTTGTTTGTACAGCATGAGTATCATCTCACATGTGCAACAACACTTTGCTGTGTAACATGGCACACAGGGCAACAGCCATGCATGTGGTGGTAACTCGCAGGCAGCAAATTGTTGTGTCCCAGCATGCGTGCGCATGACACTGCAAGCATGTGTTGCATTCACCACACGCCGAGTACAGCAGTGCTGTGCTCGTATCTCATGTCTCTTCCCCCGCTCTTCATGTTTCCATGTCGCCTGCAGTGGTCTGCTTGTCAGCCAGGACAGCAAGTCGGCAACCAGCAGCAGCAGCAGCAGCAGCAGCAGCAGTGGCCTGCCAGCCTTTGGGCAGGCCCTCAGCAGCAGCAACCCCTTCACCCCAGGATGGGCTTTCGGCAGCCGCAGTGCCACCACACAGCCACTGGCTCCAGCAAAGGTGAGCAGCGTCGGCGGAGCACTTGTGGCAAAATACATAAATAAGAAGAAATGAGCGAGGGGTTGAAGGATCAACAGCCATGCACGGCACAGGGTGGCACAGCTGCAGCGGCATGGCAGCAATGTGTCGGGCAGCAACCTCACCGCCGGTAACTTGACGGTCAGCAGCCCTGGGCTTGCCCAACACTGCCTGAACCTCCAGCCTGAGCGAGCACACACATGCCTCCTGCAAGCTGACACGTCCTCACAGGCAGCAGGTTATTGCGGTGTGGATGCTGACTGTGGCGGCAGAGCGCTAGACAGTCGCACACAGTGAACACCCGCAGTGGCTTTGGGCAGTGCCGCGTGTGCAGCTTGGTGGTTGCCTGGGCGGCGGTGCTGTTGCTGCACATGCGCCCATGCGGGGCCTAACAGCAACAGTTGAATTTTCCTTGGATTTCAACCGCTGTGGAGTGTCCAAGATGTTTGGTTTTGCAGCAGCAGCGTGGTTGCTGCGCGCCACCTTACGGCCACTGCTTCAGGAGTTGCGCCAGCAGCAGCAATGAGGGTACAACAGCTGGCCCTGGTTGCGGTGGGAGCTGCAACCCTCACATGGCAGCGGGCTGTTTTTTATCTACTTTATTATATTTGTCACCGTGCTGCCATCGTGGTGCTGCCCATGGCGCTGTGCAGGTGAACAACTTCACCATCAACTTTGGCCCGCAGCACCCAGCAGCACACGGCGTGCTGCGCCTCGTGCTGGAGATGAAGGGTGAGCGGGGTCTCGGCCGGGTGTCCTGTTGCGCTTTTGGTTGCTTTGGTTGCCTGGGGACCAAAGTGGACGCAGCAGGCAAAACACACGCGGCGCCGCCAGCAGCAACGCACGGGCTTTGACATGCTGCTGGGGTCTTGCTGGAGGCATGATGTCGCACTGTGCAATATTGTGGTTGGGGACCTTTGGGCTTGGGGCCCTTGATCAGGTTGGCAGCTGGTTTGCCAGCGTCCATGGGCCACGTGCTCTGGGTTTTCTCTAGCTGTGCAGGAACGCGGATGCTTGCTCACCCGTGGCAACGTCGGCCGTGCACCTGGCGCCGCTTTCTGCTGGTGCATCTTGTTGTTCATTTACATGTTAAGGGACGTTTGACCGCAGCCTACATGCTCTGCGGTCGCTCTTGCTCTGCTTCTGCGGTTGTCGGCGTTGCTTTGCCAATCTTGCATGTTGGCCGCCCAGCAGTGCAGGCTAGCTGGTGGAACGTGCTGATCCCCACACCCGCCTGCTGTCACCTGTGTGCACACGGTATGCTATGTTGCTAACCTTTGTGTTCTCTGCTGCTGTGTTGTCTGGTCTGCAGGCGAGCTGGTGGAGCGTGCAGATCCCCACATCGGGCTGTTGCACCGCGGCACTGAGAAGCTCATCGAGTACAAGACGTACCTGCAGGTGAGCGGCAGCAGCAGCACCAGCAGCACCAGCAGCAGAGCATTGGCGATCTGGTCAGTATCCAGTGACACTGCCTTTGTGGATGCTGCCGGACGCTGTTGGCGTTCATTGCCTCAGCATAAACAATGATGCACAACGCAGTGCACCCAGTTGTAGTGAGCAGGCGCAGGCAGCAAAGCTGCGTGAGCGTCAGAGTTGTCGTGTAACAGTGCGCACTCTGCGACTGGATAGTCGCTTGCAGGGTTCTTTGAACATGCTACAGGATTTTCTTTTAGCATTCTGCAGCGCGGCATGCACCTCAGCGCTTCACAGGCTAGGCAAGCCACCCAGAAGTGATCTGCTCCCCAGCTGTCGCGGCTGCTCTGCTGTCCTCTTGCACCACACCCAACCCCAACTTTATGCTTGTCAGCCCTGAGCGTTGGTTGTTCTGTCGTGCGCGCAGGCGCTGCCCTACTTTGACCGCCTGGACTACGTGTCCATGATGTGCATGGAGCACTCGTACGTGCTGGCCATCGAGCAGCTGCTCAACGTGACCGTGCCCGCGCGCGCGCAGTACATCCGCGTGCTGTTCAGCGAGATCACGCGCATCATGAACCACCTGCTGGCCGTCACCTGCCACGCCATGGACGTGGGCGCGCTGACGCCATTCCTGTGGGCCTTTGAGGTGCGGCGCAGCGCCACGACATTTCGTGTTTGCGTGGCTGTGCATGGACCTGCTGCGAGAGCACGCCCCTAATGTACAGGGCTAGAGGTTGCTGAGTGCTGGACAAAGACGTATGCAGACCAGGCGCCCGCTGCCATCATGCGTGTGGCCTCGTGTGTCACGTCCTGTTCTCAGTTACATATGTGTTGAACTGTACCTGCAAAGTGTTATCAAGCGTGTTGCCAACGTGAGCATTTTTTTCACATAGTGTCACTGCCACTGTCATGCTGCTGGGCTTGGGAAAGCGGCAAGGGGGGCGAACGCGTTGACCTGCAGCATTTGACAACAATGAACCTAAGCCGCCCGTTGCCGGGCGACCCTCTACCTGCACCTTCCCCTGTCCTCCCTCGTCTGCAGGAGCGCGAGAAGCTGATGGAATTCTACGAGCGCGTGTCGGGCGCGCGCATGCACGCCGCCTACTTCAGGCCGGGCGGCGTCAGCCAGGACCTGCCCATCGGCCTGCTCAAGGACATCTACGACTTCGCACGCCAGGTGTGTAACATGTCACTTGTCACATAACATGAGTCATGCCGCTTTGCTCCGTGGATGCATGTTGAGCCGTGCAGGCTGCGGCAAGGGTCAGGGCCGTTGTTGCTGGTACACCTGCTCAGTTCAGGACCCGAGCTTGGGACGAGCTCGCTGAGGAGTGACCTGGACATGCTGCCCTCGGCGTCCCCTTTCTACTCAGCTCTGGTGCTCTTCGTGCCCTGCCCTGCCCATACCCACATGGATGACATTGCAGAGCTGCAGCGATGCCCTGTGTTGTACGCATGCTGACCACGCCTGCGTTGTGCCTCTCTTCTGTTGTGTATTCAAATGCGCTGTTGCCCTGTGTTCTGTGTTCTGTGTTCAACTTTGGCCCGCGCAGTTCTCCTCGCGCATGGACGAGCTGGAGGAGCTGCTGAGCGACAACCGCGTGTGGAAGGAGCGCACCGTGGGCATCGGGCTCATCAACGCGCAGCAGGCCTGGGACTGGGGCTGCAGGTGAGGCGACCGGGGGGAGGGGCTGCGTCGGCACGGCTGTGTGTTGCGTCTAGTTGTTTGCAGCTGTTGTCGTGTTGTGGGACTTGGTGTATCAATAGGTGTGCAGCAGGCAAAGCAAGTGGCTGCAAATGCGGCAGGCTCGGCGACTGAGTCGGCACGTCTACGCACGTTGACACGCTTTGTACTGTATGTTTTGTTGTGCCACCTGCTTTGTGTCACCTGGATCAGTTCTGGGTGCGTCACGACGGGGACTGCGGCTGCAGGGGAAATTGATGGGTACAGAGGTAGGCTTTCATGCATGTTATGTGTGGCTGTGGCATTGTGTGTTTGGGGTGGCAGGACAGCATTGTAGACCAGTGTTTGCAGTTCCATTGGAAGGTTGTGTACTTTCAGGTATCGGGTTGTGTGCTCCGTGCAAGCTGGGTGACAGTGCAGCGCACACTCGTGAATGTGTGCTATGCTGTCCTGCGCTGTTGATTGCTGCAGCGGCCCCATCCTGCGTGCCAGTGGCATCGACTGGGACCTGCGCAAGACGCAGCCGTACGACGCCTACGCCAAGATGGACTTCAACGTGCCTGTGGCAGGCCACGGCGACTGCTTCGACCGCTATCTGGTGAGACGCCTTCCCGCGCTATCATGATTCCACGGCATGGTAGTCGGTGTGTCGTGTGGGTCTGGGTGCAGCCTACATGACATGTAGGCACATGGGTGGCGCAGTATGTTGTTGTGTGGTCGTGTCTACAGATGTGCCAGACCGCTTGTCTTCACACAATGCTGGCTGATGTGCAATCCAAACGTGCGATGTTTGATGTGGCTGGCTACCGTCACGGGACTACAGTCTCGTCAACGTACTGGTCCACTGATGAAAGCAGTCACAAGCTGGTTGATGTGTAAGGTGGTGGATGACGACTGGGCCTGTGGTGGTGGTGTCGATCGCTGTTGTGGCGCAACTCGCTGGCATGCTGCATGCGCATGTCTGGTGGTGTTGAGTGTGAGTGTGCGTGCGCTGCGCCGCTAAGTTGCCTTATCGACTCTGCATTGTGTTGTTGCAGGTGCGCATGCACGAGATGCGTGAGAGCCTGCGCATCATCTTCCAGTGCCTGAACGAGATGCCCGAGGGGCCTTACAAGTCGATTGACGGCAAGGTGTCGCCGCCTTCCAGGTGAGCCGGGTCGGCATCAGCAGCTGCGCCAGCAGCAGCAACGGCAGCGGCAGCAACAGGCATGGAAGCGGCAAATGCGATTTTGCTGGGAAGGCGCATTAGCTGGTGGGTATGGGTTTGTAGGTGTGCTTTGCCTCAGCACACTCCATGGTGTCGCATACCCCTGGCGAGCGACTGTCACTGTTTTTGTTCAAGTTCTGCCATTGTGTTACGTAACATGTTAGTAACATCATGATGCGATGCTGTGGTGCTGCCCAGGGCCACCATGAAACAGTCCATGGAGGCGCTGATCCACCACTTCAAGCTGTACACGGAGGGCTTCCACGTGCCGCCCGGCGAGACCTACAAGGCCGTGGAGGCGCCAAAGGGCGAGTTTGGCGTCTACCTGGTCAGCAGGGGCGGCAACAGGCCCTACAGGTGATTCCTGGCTGCCTTCCGTGCTATGTTGCTGCACAAATGTGGTTGTGATGCTGCTGCAGATCTACAAATTGTCGATGTGCAGTTGTGGGATGTATGGGACGCTGGATGAACTGCTGATTGGGTGCAGGGCAAGTGCTGATGCAGGCTATGACTAGTGTTGGGCTCTTGGGTCGTCGCTGCTGCAGGGCCAGCCCTTTACACCTTTCTTGCACCTGGTTTCAACCCTGCTGAACCCTAGCCTGCTGTGTGCTTGGCTGCGTGCAGGTGCAAGATCCGCTCCCCTGGCTTTGCTCACCTGCAGACCACGGACTTCATGTGCAAGCGCTTCATGCTTGCTGACGTGGTGACGGTCATTGGCACGCTGGATGTGGTGTTTGGAGAGATTGACAGGTAGAGCAGCGGCAGCAGTTGATATGTTTTTGCTGCATGGCAGCAGTCGTGCAGCAGCAGCTGCACAGGTTATTGCTGCTAGCTGTCACAGGCAGCAGCGCACAAAGCACGGGCTTCCGCCGATGCGTAACAGTGCGCGTGGCAGTCTGGCAGGGGTACATCACGTGGTTGACAGTTGCTGCTGCAGCGGCAGGTCTTTGTGGTGAAGCAGGCGGCATGTGTCAATGCTGCAGGCTGGCAGCGATGTCTGCCCAACGGGTGTGGAAGCGTGTTGGGTATGCTTCTGCATGCGGGCTTAACAAGCTTGGGAGAAGTGCTTGGGGTTGGCATGGGTTGGGCTGGGTAGGGGTCGAAAGCATCAGGTATGCTAAAGGATGGGCAGGGGTGAGCTTGATGCAGGCAGCGGTTGATTAAGGTAGTAGTGCTTGCATTGACCTCGACTGAGGCGCGTCGTGTGTGTGGGACAACACTGTTTAGGTCTGCCAGTATGGCTGCAACAGCAGGCAGAATGTTGTGCTGTCAGCACTCAGCAGCAGCAGCGCCAACGGTTGTGAAGAGCATTTGCACCGTAGATGTTTGTTGCAGCCTGGGTGCTGTGCTCTGTACTGTACAGCCTTGCACGGCCTTGCAGGCGAACGTTGTGATTGCAACGAGATGCAAGTTGTAGTGCATGAACACCTTGATCATAACTTACATTCAGCTGCAACTGCTGCATCTGTGCTCTGTAATGTTGGTTCTTTACAACTTTCCATCGTACTGCACAAGGTTTAGGCTACCTCTCTACAGTGACCTTACAAACACACCATGCTGCAGTGCTGGGCCCGCAGAACAAAAATTGCGCTTCTGTCAGACATTGCATATGTTCAACAACATCAAGCCAATTCACTTAGGTCCGAAGCGTCAGGCAGCTAGCAGACGGCAATCAAATCCTTGCAGGCCTCATCGGCGGCACTTCTGCCCAGCCGCCACCATGCCCTTGCAGGCACGCCTGTGCCGCCTCCAGTCAGCAGCCTGGCAGGCTGCGCTGCAGTAGCGGCAGTGGCAGCCGGCGCACATCTTGCTTGCAGCAGCGGCTTCGCTTGCGCCCTCTAGGCTCTCACAGTTGGGGTTGTTGCACACCACTGGCAGCGGCACTGCAGCCACCAGCGCCCTGCACAGCTCCAATGCATCTGTGTGCAGCTGGTCAACGTCCACCTGCTCAACATGCTGCAAACCGCTGCTGCTGACAACGCGGGATAAATCTGTGCTGCTGCTGCTGCTGCTGCTGCTGGTGGTGGTGGTGGTGGTGGTGGCTACAACTGCAGTGGTTGTCTGTGCTGCCACATTGCTTGCACCGCCAGCTGCAATGATCGCTTGCGGCAGGTCAGGCCACTTGCTCTCAAACGCCTGCCAGGTGCTCAGGCTTGTGCTGCTGCCTACCAGATCAACCAAGTAGCTCCATTTGCCACACCTGCCGCTGCTGCTGCTCTTGCTTTTGCAAGGTACACCTGCTGCTGGTGCATCTGCTGGTAGCTTGGCATGCGCCAGCGAGCTGATGGCACTGTGCAGATGCTGGAAAGCAGCCAGCAATGCCAGCTGCCACTGCTGCCACTGCCCCGGCACACTGTGGTGCTGCCTGCTGCCAAGCGGGGCCCGATGGAAGCGCTCAACCCACCGCTTCCTAAACGTTGGCTTGGCCATGATGCTCCTGCAGAGTGCACCGTGCACAGTCATCATCAGCATATCACCCTCAAGCCATAGCGCCGTGCACAGCTACAGTACTTGACGTGCATAAGCTGCTGGCATCACAATCGCTGTGCGGTTTGCCGGCCGTGAGCTGGCATCACACGTGGCGCCGTGTGTGTTACGCCCACCGCCGCCCTGCCACCAACGTCACAAAGAGCAGTGATGGTAACACTGATGGCCTGATTGCAGCCGCTGCATGCGCCATGGGCTGCAACTTTGCTCAAGGGCCCTCAGTGTGTCAGCTGGCCGGCTTGTGCTCACACTGCAAACAGCTGTGCTGGCGTCGAGCCTGCTGCAGCAGCGGCTGCCTCCTGCGAATCTGCCGGCAGTACAAGTGACCTGGCCAGCACTACCACCAGCAAGGCCGAGCTAGGCATGAGCTGCTGCTGGGTGCTCTGTTGGCTAGTCTGGCTGCTGCTGCTGCTGCTGCTGCTGCTTGCTGTATTGTCAGCTGCATTCTCCGAGGGCTGCTGCACCTCTCGTGCCAGCTTGCTCAGTGCCGCTGCCGCCGGCTCTAGCAAGTCGCGTGCTATCCAAGGCACTGCAGCTGAGAAGCAGCGAGCAGCCAGCTCTGAGTCGCAAGAAGCTGGCTCCTGCAGTGCCTGTGCGTTGCCAGCAGACCTCAGGCACGCTGCTGCCATCTTGCGCCATTCTCGCAAGGGCTGACGCTAGTGCCTCACCAACAGCTGGGTGGCTGAGCAATGCCTTGCCACCTGGCTCTGGTGCATCACACGCAGCAGCAAAGGCATGCTGCAGCAACTCTGCAGCTACCAATGCGTCTTCTGCTGGACAAGCGTAGAAGCGCACACAGCAGTCGATCAACTGACTGTAAGCTTCTGGGGGTGCAGTTGCCAAGTAAGCAAGCGGCCTGCTGCCTATGCCCGCATGCCCCTCCCCTGCAGTGGACAGCAGCAGCAGCAGCAGCAGCAGCAGCAGCAGCAGCAGCAGCCAGCAGCGGCGCAGCAGCAGCAGCAGCAGCGGCAGCAGCAGCGGCAGCAGCAGCGGCAGCAGCGGCAGCAGCAGCAGCGGCAGCAGCAGCGGCAGCAGCGGCAGCAGCAGCAGCAGCAGCGGCAGCAGCAGCAGCAGCAGCAGCGGCGGCGGCAGGTGTAGAATTTGCAATCATATAGCGCACAGCAGGGGCAGCCCCACAAGGGTGGCAGTGTACGACGATGTATGTTTGCAGAGACTATGTACTGCGCCACTGCCTGCGCAACCAGTTATGCTGGATGCTGAATGTTGAAAGGCGAAACTTGTAAGCTTGGACCAACGCATGGTGTGTGCCACGCACCACACATCTCAAAACTGTTGTTTTTGTGTTGGGCAGCGATCCTGCAGCGAAGCGCTTATGATTGCTGTCATCCGCTTGTGCAGCACTCAAGGACAGACTAGCCTGCATGACTTGCCGCCAATCCGTTCAGGTCAGCAACAGCAAGCTCACCGGAAGCAAAGCATGGAGCGGTGCACAGTGAGCGCAGTAGGCCTACCAACACCATCAGGATCAGCCAGTTGAACGCGTGCGCCTTAAGGTGGGTGATAGAAGCGGCCGGTATGGTTGATATGTTGCCTCCTGCTGCAGCTGTTGCTGCTCCTGCAGCCATTCCTGCAACAACCTGAGCCCATTTCATGTTTGATGGAGTGGTAATGCTGCTGCATGCACAGCATGCTGCTGCGCAACTGGCTGGCTGCTACCAGTGCTGCTGCCATCGCTCCTGCCATATAGCTGCGTACCAATGCCACTGCGCCCGCTGCCGCTTCCAATGTAGCTGCCTCCAAATGCTGGTCGTTGCCGATGCTGCTGCTGCTGCTGCCCGTGCCTATGACAGCGCAACCAAAGACTCCAAACATGCTGCCAGCTGGGCCTCAGAAGAGGCTGTGGGTGATGAACACCACTGAGCAGGGCAATGCGGGCAATGCAGGCAACAAAAGTGACCGCAAATAATCAAGTGGACGTGTTTGGGTTCCCCAGCAGGTTTTGACCACGACAGCCACCTGTAGCAGCATCTACGCAAGTAAAGCAGGTGGGTTTTGTTCCACCTAGTGCACACTTACAGCCCTCAACTGGCGAACACCGTTTGCTGTCATGCAAGCCAGGAGCTAGCGCTAACCGGTTGTGAACTGAATGAGTAGAAGCAGTGTGGTGCAGTGCTTGCCGCGCAACATGACTTCAGCTTCCCCTCCACTGTGAGTATGCCCGCATTCCACCCTAAGCAACCCCTTGATGTGGATCTGCAGCTACACAGACTGCACCGAACCTAAGAGTGGGCTCGCAGCTGTCCAGGTTGCACCCACGCATGTGTTAGCGTGGCTGAGAACGCGGGACCACTTTACATCTGCTCCCAACCCCTGTACAACTGCAGTTAACCGCACAAGCCACCAGCCCACCTGTACTTGCACACCTTGCACCAAGAGCATGCATTGCTGCAGTGCTTCTTCTGACGCCGAGGCTGCAGGCGCAGCCGGGACATGTACCTGCTGCAGGCACGCAGCATTGGCAGCCAAGTTATGATCTGCCCAATCACCCCACCAGCAACCCTGCCCAGTCGAAGGATGCAAGCACACATGGTCATATGCAGGCCGCATGGTCACATGCAGGTGCTGGTATCATCACCTTATCTGTGCTGCAGATCATGGGTTTTTCTTTACGTTAGTCAACAGCGCCCTGCACAAATAGGTGAGGTGCGCTCCCAGCAGGCCCCACCTGCTACCTGTGCACTGCCATGCCAGTGGCATGGCATTGTCAGCGGGTTGCCGGGGTCGCTTGGCTTGTTGATGTCGTCCTGCAGCACACACCTCTTCCACGTTGTCCATGTCTTGCTGCACGTGGTTCTGCAGTTCCAGACAGCTGAGATGCAGTGCAAAGTAGAGGTGCAGGCAACTACGCGATCGATCGTGGGCCAGACTTGGTTTGGTGCGTACCTGCTTTCATTAATACAGCAGCTCCAAGTGCCAATGCCAGTGCATGCTGCCACGGAGCTGCTCAGAGAAGCTGAGCTGCAGTGCTGGGAGCCCATGCCAGCCTGGCAGCATGCCGTTTTGCCAAGCAACAGCCTCTCGCAGCTGCATTGACCCAAGTAAATGTCTCAGATCCTGCAAGCCTGCCTTCTGCGGTGTGCAGCAGCAATGAGCTGTCCTGGGGCAATGTGGCATGCTGTGCTGTGTTGTGGCGCGAGGGAGTGCGACACGCCTAGCTATGGCGTGAGGTAGTGCTGAGAGGCAGCTGCCGCAGAGACTGCTGCAGTGCCAAGTCAGAAGCACAGCAGCATTGAAGGCCTGACCCAAGCTTTTCACGGCAGCACCCGTAATGGCGTTGCGCAAATCAGACGTAGCGTGCTGCATAGTGACTGATAATTTGGACATGGGCAGTTGTGAACTTGCATTGCAGGCAGCAAGGCATGATGGAGTAAAGCTCGGGCAGTGTGTGCCAGGGTGTGTGCCAGCAGCGTCCAAGTCGAGTTCATAGTGAGGGCATGCTGTGGTATATAAGTGTTACTCTTTTTGGCTACAAGGTCCCCGTGGTCCTTGCTCGGCAACGCTGACACGCACCCAAAAATTTGAAAGACAAGAGGTCTGACCTTCCCCGGCCCGGCCCCTGCCACTCTCTGTTCTTAGGTGCCTGGCTACGCTCTGGAAACACTCGCTCAGCCTATACCTGAGCATTGTCAGCGTAGGACAGCTTCATCATTGACACTCTCGGCCGGTGTCGACAGCAACTGCCACGAGTACAGCTTCCGCTCAATGGCCAAGCTCAGCAGCAACACAGCAGCAGTGCTGTACGGGGTCAATGACTTGCGCGTACATCAATGGGAGTTGCCGACCGAGCTTGCTGCCGGTCATGTCAGAGTACAGATGAGCAATGTGGGCATCTGTGGCTCTGATGTACACTATCTGCAGCATGGCAGGTGGGGATGGCACTGCAGGATATTGCTTGAGGGATGAGACACATGCAGCAGCGGTTATGGCAGCAAGCTGCAGCAACACCCATAACACCAGCATCAGCAGTGCAGCAGCAGCAGCAGCAGCAGCAGCAGTGCATTGCAGCAGTGCATTGCAGCATGCGGCTGGCTAATCAGGATTTTTAGCACTGTCATGGCTGCTGTGTTTGTTTGGATCCCATGCACACAACGTCGTTGCACCACTAGTACTCACAAATGCACACACCCGGCGAAAGGACCTTGATCTGGCGACTAACCGCAGTGTCTTTGGTATGCGTATGCACATGCACATGGGTGCACAATCATTTCCTTGCAGGATTGGGGATTTTGTTGTGAAAGCGCCGATGGTGATCGGCCATGAGTCCAGCGGCGTGGTGCAGGCGGTGGGGCCTGGTGTGACGACTGTGGCTGTCGGTGACAGGGTGGCACTGGAGCCTGGGGCACCCTGTTGGCACTGCAAGGCGGCAAGGGAAGGCAGGTGCGGCACAGAACGGGCATGCTTGTGACATAACGACAACTTGCACACATACCTACGGCAGTTACTTGCAAGAATGCATGCATGATCTGCGCAGGAATGCATGCATTCTTGACATCACCACAGACTCTGCATCGGATGCGTGTCAAGACTGCATGCATGCACCAGCCCCAGCACCAGGTGGTTGCGCCGCCATCTTTCCAAACGCCAGCAAAGTATGCACCAACAGTGTGGTGCATTGCACACTGCGTAATCATCCCACACACGCACTGTACATGAATCAACGTAGGCTGTGTCACAGGCCTGTTACTTTGTCTGTTATTTCTCCAGGTACAACCTGGACCCTGACATCCAGTTCTTCGCAACCCCTCCGGTGCACGGCAGCTTGGCGACGTATGTCGACCACCCCGCGGAGCTTTGTTACAAGCTGCCAGATGGCGTGACCCTTGAGGAAGGGGCGATGTGCGAGCCGCTCTCGGTTGGCGTGCACGCCTGCAGGTCAGTGCTGCGCTGCAGTGACGGTGCAGATTCAGAGGGGGTAGGCTAGTAGCTGCTGTGTTGCGGTGTTTGGGTGGTGTGCATGCCTGCAGCCAGTGCTGTGTTGCAATGGCGAGGCACTTGCAGAGGGATGTAGGCTAGCAGCTGGGGTGCTTCTGTACTGGGCGGCGTGTACGCCTGCAGGTCAGTGCTGTGCTGCCGGGACAAGGCAGATGCAGAGGGACGTAGCCCAGCAGCTGCTGTGTTGTGGCGTTAGGGTGGTGTGCGTGCCTGCAGCCAGTGCTGTGTTGCAATGGCGAGGCACTTGCAGAGGGACGCAGGCCAGCAGCTGCTGCTGTGTCCCAGTGTTGGGCGGCGTGCATGCCTGCAGGTCAGTGCGCGCGGCCGCTTCACTCCTGTGATAAGGCAGATGCAGAGGGGCGTTGAGCAGCAGCTGCCGTGCTGCGTGGTTATGTAGGATGGTGTGCCTGCCATGTAGGCATAGTTCCTGGCAGTTGCATGCTGTAGTTTGTCGGCAGGTGGTCGCATTGCACCTGCTGTGCCACATGTCCCCCACGCGATTGCAGCAGTCGCATCAGTAGGTCGCTAAGGTCATTCAAAGAGGCTGCTGCTGCTACTGCTGCTGCTGCTGCTGCTGCTGCAGGCGTGCGCAGGTGCAGCCTGGCAAGTCGGTTGCAGTGCTAGGTGCAGGCCCAATAGGGCTGGTGGTGCTGATGTGTGCACAGGCATTTGGTGCAGACCAGGTGGTCGTCACAGGTGCGTTGCGTGTTGATGTAAGGGGATGTGTCCCGCAGAGATACAACTTGCAGGAAAGTGCAGGACTTGCAGGAAAGCCGGGACTTTGCAGGAAACAGGCAGCAGTTGCAGTGGAATCAACAGTTGGTCATCGGTGGGAGCACTCCTGGCAGCAGACAAAACAACAGCTGCTGAAGCTGGGTTGCAGCACAAAATAGCAGGTGTAGACATTCCAGTAGCAGCATGTCAACAGCATTGATTCTCATGGTCGACGTACTTGTTTCCTTGGCTTGGACATTGACATGGTAGTGTTGAATTGCTTACCTCAGCTGTGAGTATCAACTGTCTGTCTTGCCCTGCTTTGCCCTTTCAACCCAGATGTACGGCAGAGCTGCCTGGACTTTGCAGCAGAGCACTACGGAGCCACGCCGCTGCTCACCACCCCCCAGCAGAGCCCAACAAACATCGCGCAGCAGCTGCAGCGCAAGCTGGCGGCAGCAGCAGCGGGCACACACAGTACGACAGCAGCTGCGCAAGCAGACACATTGGACGGGCTGGCAGGATTGCAGCCGGATGTTGTGATCGACTGTGTAGGGGTGCAGTCCACGCTGGAGGCTGCTGTGAGAGCCGTAGCGCCTGGGGGCAAGATCGTGTTGGTTGGCATGGGCAGCGAGCAGCTGCTGCTGCCAGCTACGCTGCTCACCTGTAAGGAAGTGGACCTGCTGGGCAGTTTCAGGTGAGCAGCGCAGTGTCTATCGCTGTTATTGTTGTTGCAGTACTTGTTGGTTGACAGCGTGGTGGTGGTCATGATCTTGCCTTTGGGTGTTACTGTGGCTGCCGCAGCTGCATAGTCGGCAGTTGACGGCATTGAGCAGGAGGCAGCTGCTGCTTCTTCCACGTGTGCAGGTCGTTTCTGGACGACCTCAGGTGAATACTCTTTTTACTTCTGTGTCATTGTGTTACTCGTGTGAGTTGGTGTGTCACAAGCAGCTGCCTGTCACGCAGCTGCCCTGCAAGGAAGGGAGGGAGGGTGGCGATTAGGGTCGACCGAGCAGGTGCATTGTATCACCTTGCTTGGTGGTCATTCTGCAGCTGCCTCTGCCTGATATGTTATGGGCCGTTCAACCAGCTGGGCAGGCTCAGGTGTGTGATATCACTGTTACCATGTTCGTTGAAGCATGGGCAGCTCCAGGCAGGCCGCAACTGTGTCTGTAGATGCTGAGACCCCCTCTTGGTTCAGCTGATGTACGCCTGGTGGGTGAAACAAAAGGTGCTCAGGCTTCCGTTTATACACCGTACATGCGGTGCAACGTTCAATTTGCTGAACTGTCCCATGCACCTGCCTGCCGTTCACGCCTCTTCACCGCTGCTCTGCGCAGGCCGCTGCACTCCACCCCACTTGCACACACCTGTCCTTCAGAGGCTTTTAACTGTCCGCTTCTTGTCGAGCGCCCCTCCAGCACTCTGCCGGTGCCCTGCGCCCTGTGCTGAACCCCGCTGTTGCCCAACCCGTTGTTGCGCCCGCAGGTACTGCAACACCTACCCGCTGTGCATCAGCCTGCTGGCCTCCAAGCGAGTGGATGTGGCGCCCATGATCACCCACCGCTTCGCCTTCAGCGCAGCTGGAGTGGCTCAGGGCTTTGACACAGCAGCCAGGGCAGCACAGACCGGCGCAATCAAAGTCATGTTTGACCTGCAGCAGCAGCAGCAGCAGCAGCAGCAGGGAGAGCAGCTTACACAGCTGTAGCAGCAGCGCGGGCCAAGTCAAGGCTACGATTGTGTTGAGCATGCAAGAGAAGCAGCAGCAGCTTATGAGGGACTCTCTTGGAGCAGCGCATGAGGTTACTGACTGTCTCGGCCGCAGCTAGGACAGCTGCACAGAGGCAGGTGCGCCACCAGCCGCGCTTGCGTGCTGCAGTGGTGATTGCTTGCCACTGCTCAGCTGTGCGTGCACGGAACATACAGCCGCACAATGGTCTGGTCACCAACCATCGGATGAAGCCACAGCCCCGTCCTGGGCAAGCAGTACTGGTTTTACGTTGACCCAGGCAGGCCCTGAGGGGTACTACCCCTACTTATGACGAGTAACCAAGGACAAGCCAGGAGACCTTGTACAGGTGACAAACAAAGCACAGATCTCCTTGTGCTCGTCGGACAACACACACAGCCGCTGTACTTGGCAACATGCTGCATAGCTATTTGGCACTGTCTGGATTTCAGACTGTTGCTGGCCGCCTGGTGCAACGCTCGTCTTCAACTGGCACTGAAGGTTTGCAGCAGCAGTACTATTACAGTACCACCTCCATCACCTGCAGCGTGCATGCTAGCCCACAAACCGTGTGAAGCAACCTCAGGAAACACCCCAACTTGGTCAGAACACACCCTTGTTGCACACAACCACGATGCTGGGCCATCATCCAGGCTGGTCGAGTTCTGCTTATGTGTAGTGCTGCCACAGCACCGGGACTATGCAGGAGCTGCATAGGTGCGGTGCATCCAACCTTGGTGAGTGACGGCGCATCACAGGGGTGGTGCAAGCTTGTGCCATTGACACAGTGTGTTTGTGGAACAGGCCGCCCCTCCTTCCAATGTCTCAATGCCAAGCCGCCATGGCCCTGCACCTTGATACATCAATAGTGCCGTGTCCTCTCACATCAATTTGATGCATGTGCTGTCGGTGCTGCAGTGCAGCAGTCCTACATGCGTGCTGCTAGTCCATGCTACAGCCAGAACGGTGTTGACTGGCAGGTGCAAGGACTTCACTTCATGGAACGTGCCACCTCGCGGTCGCACGTCTGCAGAAACCGCTTGCAAATGCAAAACAACGCGATGTGCATTCCCCCAGGATTAATGCCATGTGCATGATCACATGCATTGCTGTACAGCTCATGTGCATGCACAAACACTCCAGGCAATCTCGCCTCACACAAATGTTGCTGAAGCTACGTCGATCGTCTGCCTGCTAAACTTTCCAGAGGAGGTTGGGTTGCTGCTACTGAAAAGTGGCCGGTGTCCCTGTCACCGCAGTAGAGGCGCAACCATTCACTGTCTGGGATGCACAAGTGCTTGTTTGATACAGCACCAGCAGCAGTTCCATCTGCTGCTGTCCTGCAGCTGTTGCAGCAGAAGCAACAATCCGCTGTGAAGATGCCTACAAGCTATGTTTCTGCATGTAGTGCAGCGCATGCCGTGCAGCTGTGCCACATACCAAAGCATGCTCAGCTGTAAGCTGTGAGTGTTTGGTCACTAGTGATGCATCGTGGGTCGCACAATCGCGCCAGTGCTACAGCATACCCCCAAGCATGCTGCCAGAACTCATCCGCTCAGTGCTCAGCCCAGTGACAAACAATGCCATCATGGAACGCATCGTTGGGTGATACCACCAAACCGCACAGCAGCTGCACCATCACAGCTGATACGTCTTCCGCACAACATGCACGCCGGGGATCCCACCACACAGCACCTGCGCATCAGCCACCAGTGGCGCAGGTCCCATAGCATACACGCTGCAGAGCAGTTGGCGCGCTGGCGTCGTGCGCTGCTTGTTACTGCCCTCACAGCCGCCTGATGCTGTCGCCGCTGGCAGCTGCCGCAGCATCGCCAGCCAGCCGTCAACAAGCGGCTGCAGCTGCGGGCGTCCCGCCGCCACAGGTATGACGCCGCGGCTTGCCGCGGCAGCAGATCCAGCCAGGGCTGGCAGCTCCAGCTGCAGGCCGCCGCTGCCGTCGCTGCTCACGAGCTTGCCACCGCTGCCCTGCCGCAGTGCCTCTGCAGCTGCAGCAGCAGCCGCCAGGCCAGCCACAATGCGGCTCGCATTTCTAGTGCTTTTCTGAGCAGCACCTCCCTGTCCATCTGCCACTTTAGCTGGCACCAGGTCACCGCTGTGGGCGACAGCAGCGCTGGTTTTCTTGTTGCAGGACTTGATCAGCCGTGCAGCTGCCAGCACCGCAGTGGCGGGCAGTAGCACTGCAGCGGCCACCAGTGCGATGATGAGCGCCCCTGCCTGGTTTGTGGGAAGGGGTTCCGGCCGCCTGCCAGCGATGATGTGATGGCCCCCCAGGACAGCACAAAGCACGCCTGCAGCGGGAATACATAATTGGCATCAACGGAACGAGGTACACACATATGATATCATGGGTGCAAACACACTTCCATCAGAGAGTCCGCCAACATGCACTGCACTCTGTGTTAGTGTACACCGTAGCTGTCGCTGTGTGGTGCAGCACCATCGTGACGTGCACAAGCAGGTAACATACTTTGCGGCCAGCTGTTGTTCGGAAGCCTTTAAGACAGGTCAATCTGACTTAGACTGTGTTAGTTGAGCCGGCAGTCTCACCTGCATACGCTGCCAGGTGCATCAGCAGCTTGAGCCCAGCCTGGCCACAGAAGCTGTCAAGGGACAGCACGGGGCACAGCGGGCTGACCAGCAGCCTGGGCCCACTGTCAGCTGATGATATATCCGCAGCTGCTGCTACCGCTGCTGATGTTGCTGCTGCTCGTGATGATGATGGTGTTGGCTCGTCAATGCTGTTGCTGGGAGTTGTAGCTGTTGCTGGTGGTGGTGGTGACTTGCTGATGGCTTGTTTGTCACTGTTGCAGCCCTTATCATCACCTCTGCTGCTGCTGCTGCTGCTGCTGCTGCTGCTGCTGACGCCGCCGCCGCCGCCGCTGCTGCCATTTACGTCACTTGCATCTGGGTCACTCATGACGTGCACCATCGCCTGATTTGACGCAGTTGCAAGTGAAGACGGGCCCTGCACTACTGCAACGCCAGTTGTGCTGCCATTGCAGTGCTGAGCAGCCATTGACCAGCCGCCTGCTGCTGCTGTCAGCTGCAGCTGCTGTTGCGGCTTGCAGGCCGAGCCAGAGGGCTGAAGGTCGGACGGGCAGCCTGCAGTCACGGCATGGAAAGGTGAGGCAGCAGTTTGTGAAGCCACAGCTAGGCAATAGCCTGCGAAACGGCAGGCCAAGCAACATAGGCAACTAGTTATGCTGCATTGCAACTTGCATTGTTTGAAGCACGAAGTCTCACAAGCAGTGCTTTGTCTAGAGAAGATGGGTAGCACACTGAGGCCTGCCACAACGGTGATAAGCTTCTCCCGTCATGACAGCTGGCAGCCTTGCACTGCAACTTTACTTCCAGTGCATGCAGCAGGTTGCAGCCAGCTTTTGGTGTAATGCAGGTCTAAATCAACTGGTTAAAGTCACTACGCTACTGCTGTGGACTTTACTAGCTAGTAGATTCTAACCGGGGCATACGTTTCAGGGCTGAGGGGATTCTAGCCAGGGCATAATTTTCAGGGATGAGGGTGGCGTTGTGCGGCGTTCAAAGAAGACTGGTAGGAGTGCCAGGCAAAGCAGGGTCATGGTGTGTGCATTGTTTGCATCACGCCCCCCGTGCATCCAGCAAGCCTAACTTACAGCTTCTTTCACAGTCCAAGCTTGCGCACTGTCCTTTCACTCGAGTGTCACACAGCTCACAGCTGCTGTGTCACGTGGTTAGTCCGCCTCAGCGCCAGCTTCTCTTTCCAGCTGTAAGAGGTTCATACATTTCAATGATCCCCAAAATGCAGTCAAAGCCAGGTGGCTCTTGCGGCTGCCTCACCCGTGTAGAAGAGCTGTGTGGTCAGCTGAAGGCGCAGGGCACCCGCCATGGCCAGCAGCGGGGGGCACAGCAGCTCCAGCTCCTGGGCATGCCTGAAGGCCCAGATCAGCAGCACGGGCAGGCACGCTGGCCCCTGCACAGCAGCGAGCTCCTGCAGGACCGCCGTGGCTGGTGTGATGCTGACGCCACCTGCTCTTGGTGCAGCAGTGGCAGCAGCAGTAGCAGCAGCAGCAGCACGTTTCACTGCAATTCTTTGGAAAGTGGAATGGTCATGAGATCAACAGCTCACAGCACCAGAGTCTTAGATGTGGGATGTCCAACTGACATGCCACTGACCTACCAATTGATAACCTATCATTGAATGGTTTGTAGGACAGCATCTGCAAGCCCTGCCTGCCTGCTCCCACCTGCCACAATGATGGCACCAGAGGCCATCCCACCGCCATGCTGCATTGTGTTGGCGGCATCTGCTGGCCATGGACTGCCTCTGTGGCCAGTAGTT
Organism: Scenedesmus sp. NREL 46B-D3; assembly: GCA_014080715.1. Lineage (NCBI taxonomy): Eukaryota > Viridiplantae > Chlorophyta > Chlorophyceae > Sphaeropleales > Scenedesmaceae > Scenedesmus > Scenedesmus sp. NREL 46B-D3. The sequence goes on along the minus strand of JACERP010000150.1, from coordinate 144,003 downwards.
GTGCTGCGGGCATCGGCGTACGGCCCCTGCAACTTCACGCTGATGCTCGCACCCTGCTGAGCCAGGCGCGCCATTATCTCCCTGGTCCAGCCGTTGAACGCTTTCATGGTTATCAGCATGGCTGGCACGCGCGCATTGCTGACGGCAGTAATGCCCCGCTGGCCTGCTCTGCAATCAACACCCGAGGCTGGCCAGGGCACTGCAATGTAGTCAAATGGGTGCCAAGTGCCAAGCCAGCCAGAGCCGACCCCTGGGACGCTCAACCAGACAGCGCCGCTGCTGGCAACTGCATGATCTGGCGCTGACAGCACAAGAGAGCACAGCTTGCCATCAGGCGATGCAAGCGCTTGCAGGACGCGCACGCTGCCGCCGCTGCTGCACCCCTGGCACACTCGCATTGCAGCCTCCAGGAGGTACAACACCAGGCCAGGCAGGCACCACCAGAACATCCGCCAGTAGTGGCAGCAGCCAAGGACCAGGAACGCATAGAACCCTGCATGATGCAGGGCTTTGAACACTGCATAAGCCTTCCTGCGGACGGCTTGTGCACAGGCAACCCACACGGCCATCAACAGCAGGAATGCCATGCCACCAAAAAGCCCGTTGGCTTCGCTGTCCTGCGCGAATGCATGACTGACAAAGACCCCCTCATAGCTCCAAACAGCGCAGTGCATGATGCAGTGCAGCAGCACCAGCAGCAGCGTGAAGTGGCCGATCCAGCGGTGGTACCTGCCAGCAGCACATGCGGAGTGAGGGCAGGGTGTAGCCATCGCGCAAATGCTGGGGAAGGAGGGGTACAGAGCCGTATAGATCACCTCCTTAATAGCGCAGCGGCAGCATTGACAATGGCAGGCATGGAGAGCATATGTCATGTGTGGCGCATCACATACACAGCAGACGTCAATCAAAAGGGGAATGTCACACAGCAGTTGTGCCAAGACCCCACACGTACAGGCTAATGTCCACTCAGTGGTGCCACTCAGTGGAGGCCTGTTATGATTATACTCTATATCTCACCTGCAGCTGCCAGCACGCTAGAATATGTGTCACAACATACAACAGCGGGTGGCAATTGCCAGCTTACAAGCTGTTCAGACAGCCGAAGGCAGCTTGCACAGCTGCTGCAAGGACAGCTGCAATGAACTATACAGTGCTGTATACGGCAGGGTATGAAGCCCACCTGATTGCCTCGGGGTATGGCAGGCGCAGACCTTGCAGCACCACTGAACCTCTTGTGACAGGGTACAGCAGCAGCACCAGGTTGGGCGCCAGCAGCGAGCCAAAGGACTCTGCAACCATCTTCACCATCATCGTCTGCACAGGCAGTGTTCAAGTACGAGGCAGCACCAGGAGTAGAAAAAACATGCAGCACTTTGACCAGTCTGAGAATAAGCCGCAATGGCATCTGGAACGTGCTAAAGCATCCAAGGTGTGGTGCATCTAGATGATCATAGCATCCAGATGGTGGTGTTGAGGTGTGCAAAGTGCTGTATGAGGGGCTGAACAAGGCACTGACCCAGCCTGATGGGTAGTGCTGCAGGATTCGTTTTCCCCAGCAAGAGCCTCAAGCAATTGTTTGGCATCTTAGTGCATATGTGTGCACAGGTTGCTTTGAATGCAATTGCCCAGGGAAGAGTGTTTCACACTTCATGTGGCTGGATATATTTGCTGAAGCCAGTCATCACCGTGTGACTTTAGCAGCAACCTGCACTCACGTGTGTGGGTGTTGTGTATCCCTGCTGAGCTGCCTTGGGCAGCAGCAGCCTCCAGTTGATGGTGAGCAGGGCACACGTCCAGACAGCGTTCACAGCAGCCAGGAAGCACAGCACTGCCAGGTCCAGCACGGTGAGGCCGCCAAGCTCGCGCTGCCAGAAGCGCCTGCAAGCAAGCAGCAGCAGCAGCAACAGCAGCAGCAGCAAGTTGGCCCTGGTGGCAGCATCAACGGTCAACACCGCTCTTTGCACGAGCATACGCCAGCCGCGACACGAGCTGAAGAGGTTGGTGCGTGACACTACCACATGTTCAGAGAGCTGTGCCATTCGTCACTAACAATCTACAAAGTCTCGGGCACATCCGCATCACCGATGGTTAGGCAGAAAGCCATTTGACTGCTGGTCTCATGCTGAGCAGTGCCACTCAAGTCACCTGGGAGGTAGCAGGTGAGCCGCCAAACGGCTGCAGCTGCTGACGGCAACATGCTGCTGGCCACACAGTGGCTGCAATACTACCATCCCCAAGGATGACACAGCTAGTAGTGCAGGCACCACCACCAAGAACACCAGGTTGCTGGAAAAGCTGCTGCTGTGGTGCCAGAGTGGTGTCCCAGCAAACATCAGCCAGAAGCACATAGCCAGTATAGCAGCGACCCAGAGCCCCTTTGTTACTATTAAAGTGACTTGATTCGCCATAAAGGCTGATTCTACAGCTTTCTGTTGCGAGTCTTCGCCCATGTTGCGATGCTGGCCAGGCAGGGTGACCACAGCTGTGCCAAGTGCTCAGCTGCACAAACGGCTAGTAAGGCACCGACTATATTATTTAAAATAAAGTACCACAAGTAAATCGTTGACTTCAAAACTAGATAGGTTTGCCCTCCGAGGCTGCGACGTCGCAGGGTAACCGTTCGTGTCGACCGAGGCGCCAGCTGCGCGCGTAACCCAGGGCTGCCGCACCTAGTTAGCCTCGAATATGCGTGGCCAGGACTGCAGATGCTGAGCAGAATTTTAAAAGCTGTTGGGACATGCACTTGTCCGTGAGTTGCACCACAACTGCTAGCACAACCAATGCGCGCAATTCAAGATGCCCTATATACAAATGGCATGCATGTTGCTGCAGCAGCTGCTCCCACATCGACCTGATAAGAAAAGCTGTAAAGGAAAGCGTTCACGGACACACACACGTGCATTTACATCATGCACGCACACGTGTCACACGAATGATACTGGTTCTGAGTCCATCAGTTGGTTGGTGGTACCACCGGTGTTCAGCAATCAGGTCAAGATTAGTTGCTGTCAAGAATGTGATCACCAGTTGACTGCCTGTTTCTCACAAGTGCTGCGCAGCCGCATGCCACAACACACTCAAGTCAAAACAGTGCTCACTTCACAGCACATGATGAAGACCTTCACATGATGAAGAGGCCAGGCAAACCAGCTCAAATGCATTCGTCAATGCCACCACAAAAGCACTAGTCCTTGTGATGGTGGTTATCTACTTCCGAACATATTTTGAGAAAAAGCAGAGGCTTGCAAATTGCGTTTCACCCCCCCCCCCCCCCTCTCCGCCTGCATGCACTGACGTTGGTGTGTGCACCAGCGTACACGGCAGGACTAAGCAGTTCTGCAGGCGATCCAAAACCTCACGATACGACACACATACATGCATGTGAGATGTTGTACCTGCCCACAGGAACAGGTGCAGGCCTGGTTGCCGTGCCGTGTCAGCGGTTGCTGCAAGGCCAGGTCTCAGGACCACAAATGCCATGGTCATCTACACAGTGCAGTAAGCCCTTCTGCAGAGCTTTGGTAGTTGCCAATATAAAAAATGGAGTGGACGGATCTCGAAGGCCTGCACGCCAGAAAGCATGCATGCTGGCATAGCAACTTTTGACCTGGGCAAGTGACAAGCGTGCGCCAGGAGTGAGGATTCCGCGCACACCGTCGTGTTGTGTTCGGCAGTTCAACAGCCTTGCTCGTCAACCACCCTGCGCACCGCTGCCCCTGCTGCTTGCCAAACAGCCGACGCAGCATCAATCACAGCTGGTACGCCTTCTGCACAAACTGCAGCCCCTTCGCTTCACCACACAGCACCTGCGCATCTGCAACCAACGCGGCAGGCCCCATGGCATACACGCTGCACTGCAGCCGACCGCTCGACTTGTTCTTGCCCGTGCCGCCGCTTGCACAGCCGTTCAGAGCAGCTGCTTCATCCTTGCTTGCCAGCGGCGAGAGCTGCGGCAGCTGCTGCAGCGTCGCCAGCCAGCCTTCAGTCAGCTGCTGCAGCGGTGGCCTGCCCTCCGTAACAGGCACAGTCAGCTCCTGCAGGTCACTGCTGTTGCGCCACAGCTGAGCAGCAGCAGCAGCAGCAGTGCTGGCTGCATCGCCGCTGCCGTGGCGTGCTGCCTGCAGCGTTGGAAGCTGCAAAAATACCTCCCCGCTGCTGCTTGTCACCAGCCTGCCGCAGCCGCCACGCCTGACCACCTCAGCTGCGGCAGCTGCAGCCGCCGCCGCTGCTGCTGACATGCCGCAGTCCTCAGAACCACTGTGTGGCCCGTCTGCAGCACGCTGCTTGCTGATGTTGACATAGGCGCCCTGCCGCAAGCGCGAATACACTGATCTGACCACCTGGCTGCCTGCCAGGAGGGCCATCCCAGGCACCACAATGCAGGTGGCAACAAGGGCTGCCATCACCAGGCCTGCCCGTGCAGTAGGCAGCGGCTCAAAGGGCGCGGCGAGGACGATGGAGTATCCCAGGAAGATGGCGCAGAGTGCACCTGTTGGAGTTGGTATCACAGTTGGGCAGAAGCAGGGGTGTCAGGTGACACCATAGTAAGAGTCCAGGGGCATTTTTGTAAGAGCCAGCATGCAGCACAGCTTTCACAATCGTATGAGTAGGGCGAAACATCGCACACCTGTGACAGGCGCAGGTTTGGACAGCAGGTCGGGAGGTGATGCTCAGGCACATACAGCATGTATGGATCCATCGCAACGCCAGCACAGGCAAGCTGCATGTTGCTGGGTCATGGTGGGCTATGGGACCCAAAGGGCTGGTCACGGGCCAGTGCACAGCCGTTGCACCAGACACAGCAGCAAAAGACTGTCGCTCAAGCATAAGGGCAGCAATCTGCAGCCAAATGCGCACACTGCAGTGCAGTGCAGCGCAGCACGCATTCGTGCATCAGATTACGTGTTGACTGGCTGCTTGCGCTGTGCTCAGCAGCAGCACAGGCAACAGCCTCAGCTGCGCATGCGGTCACTGCATTCGCCACTGCCGCAGATCGACACCGAGCCACTGCGCTGGAACAGCCGCCACCCTCACCTGCATACGCTGCCAGGTGCATCAGCAGCTTGAGCCCAGCCTGGCTACAGAAGCTGTCAAGGGACAGCACGGGGCACAGCGGGCTGACCAGCAGCCTGGGACTGCTGTCTTCGTCATTCTCGTCACTCAGAGCACTGCTGCTGCTGCTGCTGCTGCTGCTGCTGCCGCCTTGGCCTGCAGCTGATGGTGGGTCGGTCATGACTCTGACCACTGCTTGGTGCGCCTTATCCTGGGGGGCCGCAGCATCAGCTGCAACAGCGCGCCTTCTGCCAGGAGTGGGCCTTGGCAGCTGCTGCTGCTGCTGTTGCAGCTTTTCAACAAGGCTGGGTAGCCCAACATACAGGGTGGGGCCTGCGGGTCGACAGTGCGTGCAAACTTTACAATACAAAAAGGCTTGTCTGTGCAGTTCAAGTCATCGGATATAGCCTGGCCAATGTGAATGGCCTGTGGTCAATGTCAAAGTGTGTTCTTGGGGTTCACACAAAACAGATACATGATTGCGGCAGGGTTCGTTTGGGAGGTCAGATACTGCAAGCTGCACTGCAGCTGGGCGGCGTATGCAGTGGCGGACCACCACCAATGCCGCTGGGTGTTGTTGCCAATGCTACAAGCCCAGCAGTCACACAGGCAGTTCTTCAACAACTCAAATGACACTTTCCTGCTGACAGATGCAGCCACTACACCCACATGGTCTCCACGGTGCCTGTACCACAATGCACAAGTCTGCAGCTGCCATGGTGCAGGATGCGAACAGAAGCTGGCCTGCAAGAGTTGCATCACCTGTTGTGCCTGCTTCCAGAGGTGACCTCTGTAGAAGAGCTGGCTAGTTACATGCACCCCCACTGAACAGCTCTCTACAGAGATCTAGCAATGGCTGTCGCTTGCCAAGCCCTGGCACTGTTGCCCAGCACAAGCTGCAGTGCCCGCCTCACCCGTGTAGAAGAGCTGTGTGGTCAGCTGAAGGCGCAGGGCACCCGCCATGGCCAGCAGCGGGGGGCACAGCAGCTCCAGCTCCTGGGCATGCCTGAAGGCCCAGATCAGCAGCACGGGCAGGCGGGAGGAGCTGGAGCCTGCAGCAGCCAGCTGCTGCAGAACTGTGAATGCAGGGGTGATGCTGATGCCACCTGCAGAAGGAGGCAGCCAGCAGCCAGCAGCAGCAGCCATTTGAAATAGAGGCCGCCCCTCCACAGGTTGACGATGTTTGCCCCATGCAGCTAGTGCTGCTAGCAGATCTGCTACACTGTGTAATGTTGGCAGGCGCAGCGATTGAGGCATCACACTAGCACACACACGGCAGCATGCTTCTGTGAAGCCAGGTGCAGCCTCAAGAGGTGAAGCAGGTGCAGCTTGCGGCTTACCTGCCACAATGATGGCGGCATCTGGTTGCCCTGCAGTGTGCGACGGGGCTGACCCAGCAGCAGCCGCGCCGCTGCCTATGTGGCCAGCTGCATAGCTGCCGACATCAGCGTAGGGCCCCTGGGTCTTCACGCGGACGTTCACGCCTTGCTCAGCCACATTCGCTATGAACTTCCTGGTCCATCCGCTGTAAGCCTTCATGTGGATGAGCATGGCGCATTGGGGTTCGGCACCAGTGATCACACCAGCAGAGCCCCCAGACGCCGGCCAGGGCACTGCAATGTAGTCGAATGGATGCCAAGTGCCAAACCAGCTGACTCCCGGGGCGCTCAGCCAGACGATGCCGTTGCTGGCCAGCGCATACTCTGGCGCTGACAGCACCAAAGAGCACAGCTTTCCGTCTGACGATGCGGACGCATGCAGCACGCATGCGTCGCCGCTGCAGCCAGCCTGCAGCAGCCGCATCGCGCCCTCCGAGAAGTACAACACCAGCCCAGGCAGGAACCACCAGAACATGCGCCAGTAGTGGCAGCACCCCAGCACCAGCATGCCGTAAAACCCCACGTGATGCAGCGCCTTGAACACGGCGTATGCACCCCTGCGGATCGCAGGAAGGCATGCGATCCATAAGGCGATGACAAACAGGAACGCGACGCCACCCAAGAGGTTGTTGTGCCCCGGGCCTTGCTCCAGCGCTTCTGCGACCCAGGTGCCTTGGCAGATCCAGGTCCCGTTGTACATGACGCCGTGCAGCAGCACCAGCAGGCACACGATGTGGCCCAGCCAGCGGTGGTACCTGCAGGAGATGCAGATCGATGGGGAGCCAGCAGCAGCAGCAGCAGCAGCAGCAGCAGCAGCAGCGGCAGCCAGCAGCCGCAGCCGCAGCAGCAGCAGCAGCAGCAGCAGCAGCAGCAGGACACGTTTGCCTCCAATGGTGTGAGCCGCCAACCACCGTGACCGTCTGCATGGAATCATTGCAGCTCTGCGACAAAGTGCCCAATCGTTTTATCAAGGCGCGGCGTGCGCTGCATCTGCAGCGCTGCTGGCGTCCTTGTTGCATGTTGCACGCGTGGCGCGGCGCCCCACATGCTGGCACGCCTCTGCAGGAACCTGGGTCTCACCTGATCGCCTCAGGGTAGGGCAGCCGCAGCGCCTGCAGCACGACTGAGCCCCGTGTGATGGGGTAGAACAGCAGCACCAGGTTGGGGGCGATCAGGGAGGCCAACGACTTGGCAAGCATCTTGGCAACCATCACCTGCAGGTGCATGGGGAGTGTGGTGTGTCGGTTGGCATTGTTGCAGGAGGACAGACCTTGTGGCGGATGTGCTGTGTCCCGAATTGGTGCCACTGATGGGCAGCTGGCTGCGCAATGGACGGTACGACACCTTGGTCAAACACCTGTATTGGCCCATTTTGGTGTAGCAGGTGTGCCAGAGTTCGTCACCACTAACGCCATGCTGAACTTTGCTGCATTGGCTGTGGGACGGGAGTAGTCATGTTGCAGCTTAAGAATGCAACTGCCAAGCAGCCTGGCATGTAGGCACCCAGAAGCTGGCTCAGCAGCAGCTTCGGCGGCGGTTGCTACTGCTGCCTGCCGCTGCTGCTGCTGCTGCTGCTCACCATGGTGGGCGCTGTCAGGCCATGCTGAGCTGTCTTTTTCATCATCTTCCTCGTGTTGGCCATGATGATGCCGGACAGCCAAGAACCATTCACAGCAGCCAGGAAGCACAGCACTGCCAGGTCGAGCACGGTGAGGCCGCCAAGCACGCGCTGCCAGAAGCGCCTGCAAGCAAGCAGCAGCAGCAGCAGCAGCCAGCAGCAGCAGCAGCAGCAGCAGCAGCAGCACCAACATTTGGGGAATGTGCCAACCAATTGCGCATCCGTGTGAGTTTGATGCTGTGATGTGCAGCTGTCACGTGCTTGTGCTGCCACCCTGGCTTGCGGCATGACTCAGCACCAAAGTGCTTGACTAAGCTGGCCAGCGGCAGTCCCTACCACGTGCTACACCTGCCTCCCTACTCAGCCCACCTCGGTGGCAGCAGGTGGGCTGCCAAGCGGCTGCAGCTGCCACAGTGCGCAGCCTGATGCGGCCTGCCGCACAGTGGCTGTAGCACTACGATGGCTAATGATGACACCGCCAGCAGGAAAGGGGCCAGCACCAAGAACACAAGGTTGCTGAACAGGCTGGTGCATGCTGACAGGGACTGTTGGTCTTTGCAGATGTGTAATGGTTTAGCCATTGATGCTGAGATGCTGCTGTTGTTGCGCCAGTGGTGAGTGCCAGCAAACAGCAGCCAGAGGCACAAAGTCAGAGCAGCAGCGAGCCAGGTGCCTCTGGCAAACAGCAGGGCGCCTCTTGCTCCCATCGTACAGAAGCTTTGTTTGCGCTGATTTGATACTTGAGGCTTCATGCTGTCTGACAGGAAGAGCGGGCAAATGCAAGGTGATGTCTGCTACGTCATTTGTGCACTGCTGCCGGGTGCAGTGCCGTGCACCCAAGTATCAATGTGAGTTACGGCACGAATTGCTAATTAAACAAGACCCCGTGTTGAATGGCCAGTCAAGCAGCATCAAGAAGTCGGCCTAGGCGCGTGCACAGCAGGCGCCAGTAGCACTTGTTGTTCGTCACCCGTAACCAGCATATGTCATCATGGCTGAATATCAGGTGCAAGCCGTTGCAACCATGTTCTGCTACATATTTATGTTGATCAAGCTGCAGCCTCGCGTTCCCAGTGCGAAGCAGATCGACACCACCCATCCCCATGCTAGCGGGTTACTTTACGGTTTCACGTGGGTGAAGTTGGGAAAGTAGGGCAGGTTCTCACAATGGTAAAATATCTAGCTGTTATGCTGCTTTGCAACAGTCGTACGACTTTTTTGACACCACACTGTAGCTTTTGTAGACGGGTTGCAGACTTTTGGGAGCATATCCTTGTGCTGCAAAATGCTGAGCAAGGAACGTTGCAGGTTGTGTACTACAGAAACTCAAGCAAATTTACCAGCCGAAAAACGCAACGCCGCACACTTGTCAGCGCACACACCGCACCACTGCCAAGTGAGAGGACACAGCACTAGCATGCAGTACACTGGCAGCCCTGCCAAGTGAACAGCAGAGATGCACCACACCAGGTGCGCCAGGTGCATGTCGTATTGTGCCACATCACCACACCATGTCCTGCTGTCCCCACGCTTAGGGTGCTGCTGCTGCTGCCAGCAGTGCTGCTGCGCCAAGCTGTACAAACTTGAGCGCCGCGCGCGGCGCGATTTCAGGCAACGCTGACACACCGGGTTGCGTGCACAAATGCGCCTTACAGGCAGCCAAATAGTTTGCTGAAGTTCAAAGCTCTGGAAGTCCAGCGCAGCCTACTCCTAGCCACACCCGCCCAACATCAACAATCATTCTACAAGCTCACAGTTACTCAGCCGCGGCTGCCTGATACACCACAGTGCATCTTGAAATGCTGAGCAGCCGACACTGGCCAGCAACACACGAACGCGGCTGTCAGCAGGCAGTCGAACGCCTTGCTCACAAAAACATGTCCTGGCTGTCCAGCGCAGCCCCCTCGTAGCCAGGCAAGTCGTACTTCACGCCCGTGCGCTTCTCGATCGCGTGTTTGACCCGGTCAAAGCTCAGGTCGACGTCGGGGAACAGCGCAGACAGCACGTCGCTTGCCGCGAACGCCATCAGCAGGTCCTCTGTTGCGACCTTGTCGCGGCCCGCCCACATGCCAAAGCGCACCGCGCCCTGCACGATGAGGCTGGCGCGTTCGCCCCACACGACACGCGCTGTGAACGCGCGAGGCTGCAGGCCGTCCGACACATTGAGTGCCCACAGCACCTCATTCCAGGCGCCGTAGATGTCCTGCAAGCCCAGGTCCTGCAGCACCTGCAGGGACACGCGGAGCGAGCAGGCGACAGGACCCATGGCAGCGAGCTGGACAAGACAAACACAAATGACGGTTACACGCCTGACGTCTGCCTGGGCAGGCATTAGGGCAGGTGCAGATGGACCAGCAGGCTGGTGGTGGTTCTCATAGTGCACGTGCTGACTGCCTTTACAGCATACTAGGACACCAAACCGCAATTCACGCGTGCTGTGCCTGCTGCAGCAGCATTTCTGTGGCCAATGCTGCTGCTGCTGCTGCTGCTGAGCATGACAGAGGCGCCACGCTGCTGGTGCGCAACCTTTGCTGACAAGTGCGAGTGCTGATGATGGTCAGCCCCCCACGCATGGCATCGTCGCTATGCTATGCTGTGCTCACAGTGGAGGTGGCAACACCCAACGCTATGACAGAGCTGCTTACACATGCAGCTGGTGTGATGCAAAGCTCGAGGGTGACAAGCTGTTGGTTGCCTGCATCACTGCTAGATACCAACTGAAGGTGGACGACGCTGCTGCTCTGGCAGTGGATTAAGTCTGTGCCTTACCTGGCACGCTGTGTAGCTCTCCTTCTTCAGCAGGCCCAGCAGCACCATCCATGAGTGCACATTGTACGTCTCTGCTGTCCAGGCAAGCTTAAGAGCGTAGGTGATGATCTCAAACACTTCTGGCTGAACTGCTGAAGGCCCCACTAGCTCCTCCACATCCATTGAAGCAGTGGCAGCTGCACGTGCTGCTACTGGGCTGCTGGGCGCGAAGCGCTGCTGAGCAGGCTGCTGGGCATGCTGCTGCTGCTGCTGCTGCTGCTGCTGCGGGCCGCTGATGACACCTGCAGAGTCCTACTCGGTCTGCTGCTGCTGCGTGGAACTACTGCTGCTACTACTGGGATCACCCTGCGGGCTAGCCTGCTGTGCCGCTGGCTAAAAACTGCTGTTGCTGTGCGCGTAGTTGCATGTTGCAATGCGAGGGTGCAATTGCGCGAGTCAGTTCCCACAGCGAGCAGCAGTCTCCGGAGCTCACCCTTCCCAAAACGACCGAAGCAGCGGTTTATTTTTTTACCGAATATATAAACCCGTGTCACAGATTAACCTGCCTGCAGGAGAAACATGTGGCATGTCCAAGCAGGGTCCAGGCTTGAGTTGAGCCCTCACAAGTCTTGGGTCGTGTTGCTAGCAGGCATTGTTGAGCCCATTTGCTGAGGTTCGTACAGTTGTACAGATCGTGAAGCAGAAGCAGGAGTTACATACTTGCCTGTACAAAACTTGGCGCCAAGCGATCTGCAGCCGTACAGAGGGGCACGCTTGTTTTTGGTCTTCGAAAGTACGCACGTCACTTATATTCATCAATAACAAGGACATACGTGTAGTCTGCGCCCACCAAGCGTCGATCATTCTAGCTGTCGGCCATTCAAGCGTCTGATCAGCCATGTCGCTCGCATTTGATGATTATGGAAGGCCTTTCATCATTCTGCGGGTGAGCAAACCCGCCTTGATACGTGCATGAGTTGTGGTGGGCACTTTTGGCGGTGTGCTTCAAACTGACCGCGCCACAGGTATCAGCAGCATTGAAGGCAGCTGTACCAACTGCAACCGGCTGATCTATGCATTGCATAATGAATGTCTGCAGGAGCAAGGCAGCAAGTCCCGCGTTCGTGGCACGGAGGCAGTAAAGGCCAACATCATGGCTGCAAAGAGCGTAGCAAGGACGCTGCGTTCATCCCTGGGGCCCAAGGGCATGGATAAGATGCTGCAAAGTCCAGATGGAGATGTCACCATCAGTGAGTAACGTCTCTTGCAGGAGTTTGGGCAGCAAAGCTCGCGCACAGAGTTGGCGCAGCAGCGGCATGCAGGACAGCAGTAGAGCGTGAGTAGCGTGCAACAGCTGTGGCCAGTAGTGCAGGGGTGCCTGACAACACACAAGACTTTGCTTGCATCAAGTGGCAGAAGTCGCATGATGCATGCCCACTGCATGCAAACAGCAATGCACTAGCGCATGCCATGTGTGCCAGGGTGAACACTCACCTTCATTGATCCTTTTGCAGCGTCTGGCGGTAGTCTGGCATGCACAATGGCATACTTCCTGTTCCACAGCCACAGTGGCTAGTGGCGCAGCACCCTAGCATGAATGTGCTGCAGCTATGCTTGCGCTTCAAGCTGAACGTGTGCATCATCAGCCAGTGCTGCACCAGGCGTGCGCATGTGCACGGCAAACAACTCTGCTGCTTTGGGAGTTGTATTGCAACCATTGCATTCTTCATTTTGGCTGCATAAAGCAGCTGTCGTCAATCGCCTGCTGTGCTGTTCATGGCCAGCATGCTGCCTCGCCCCTTTTGATGATCAGTGCCTTCTTCGATAGGTTTGCTGTACTTCAAGATTGCATGCGGCATTTGGAGTGTACTGGTTTCCCTTGCTGCCGTGGTTGCTCTAGCCAGTAACCGTGCGACTGCTGTTGCTAGGTGTCGTGCCTCAGGTACAGCGTGATGTGCTGACTGCTACGTGCTGCTGCTGCTGCTGCTGCTGCTGATGCTGCTGTAGCCAACGATGGCGCTACGATCCTTGAGCAGATGGAGGTGCAGAACCAGATAGGCAGGCTGCTGGTGGAGCTCAGCAAGAGCCAGGACCATGAGATTGGGGACGGCACTACTGGCGTGGTGGTGCTGGCAGGTGCGGAGGCGCGATGCGGCACTGTACTGCTTTCCAGCTCACATACTTGCACTTTGCAACAGTGGTAGTTGGGTTGCAGCAGCAGTGTGCACTGTGTTTCGCAACAGTGGTAGTTGGGTTGCACTACTGGCTTGATGGTGCTGGCAGCTGCAAATGGCACACTGTGCTGGGCCTATCCAAAAAGGTGTGCAGTTGGTAGTGCCATCTGGACTCGGTGCTGGCAGAATCACTGCAGCAGCGCCAGCCTAGCAGCAGAACAGGTGACGTTACAGCAGCAGCGACGGGCAGGGAGAGCAACGTAATCACACTGCTTGTAGCGTGAGCATGGCGACCTTTACACTTATGTGTGGTGGTGCTGGAAGGCGCGGTTGCGTCAGCTGTGCATGTGATGCACAGTGGATATGGTTGTGCTGGCGTTTGCAGCAGTGGCAGCTGAGGCCCGTTGCAGTGCATGTGATGCACAGTGGATATGGTTGTGCTGGCGTTTGCAGCAGCGGCAGCTGAGGCCCGTTGCAGCAGCAGCCCCGGCAGAAGTGCTGGTGGCGGTGCCAGCAGGGCAGCTGGCTCTGCAGCAGCAGGGTAACGGCAGCAAGCATGTAGGCTACTTGCTGCAGCAGCTGCCAGCAGCAGGTATCAGGGACTTGCCATGTCGTCTTCTGCGCTTCTAGCCCAGCAACCGCTTCTATGCAATGCACAATGTCCTGGCCAAACAGGCGGCGAGCAATGTATTTGCGCTGTGCATTGTGTGGAGCCACCCCTGCAACCCTTTCCCACGCTGCTGCCGTGCCGTGCCAGTTGCTGCTGCCTGCGTCTTCAAGGTTTCCTGCAATGGTGTCTGTATGCGTACAGCCCCGCCTGACAGTGTGCTGCGCTGTGCGTCCAACCGTACTGTCCTGCAGGCTCGCTGCTGGAGCAGGCTGAGTCGCTGCTGGACATGGGCATCCACCCACTGCGCATTGCAGAGGGCTACGAGATGGCCTGCAAGGTGCGGCATAGGTTTTCCCTGGGCTTGTATGCAGCAACTGCTCCTTGCAGTGTGTAACTGCGCCGGCTGTTGCCTGTACACCGCGCGCTGTATGCCGTTGCCGTGTTTGTGACATGCACACAGAAGGTCGGTGCGTGCAGCTCTGCACGCAATGCAATGTCACGCCTTGTGTGCTGACATGCTGGTTGCGTGCTGCTGCTGCCTGCCAGGTTGCCATTGCGCACCTTGACAGCATTGCCACCAAGTGGGACTTCAGCCCTGAGGAGGTGGAGCCGCTGGTGCAGACCTGCATGACCACGCTCTCCAGCAAAGTGTAAGGTGGCGCTGCAAGCCTCTGGCAGTCGCTGTTGTTCTTTCGCTCTGTTGTGCTCTGGTACTGTGCGAGTCTGCTGCCAGCTCAGTGCTCGGTCATTACAGAACCATGGTTCAGTAAAGCTGCTGAAAGCAATGTGATGAATCGCTGGCATTTGTGAAACACACGTGCTTGTGCGGTAGTGCTGCTGGCAAGTGCCCTGTTTATAGAGGGCAAACAAGGCTGCTGGCTCTTACAACGCCGCTGCATGTTGGATCACAGGCCAAGCTTACAACTGCTGCCCTATCACTGCTGCACTGGGCGCCTATATCAGCAGACATGGTAGTGATCTGCACATTCATGCACCGTACACGTACCTGCACATAACGCACTGACACCACCAGCACCGCATGACGTGCTTGCCCTTGCCTTGCAGCGTTGGCCGGCTGAAGCGCCAGATGGCCGAGATCTGCGTGAAGGCGGTGCTGGCAGTGGCTGACCTGCCACGCAAGGACGTCAACCTGGACCTCATCAAGGTGCGCCCGCCTCTCACCGACATGTTACTATGTATCGTGTTGTAATGTGGTCACACCACAGTCTGCTGTGGAGCCTAGGGCTGTGAACCACTCCAAAACATGTTGCTGGCTGCAATGAGACCTGGCCGTGGTTTGAGCCTACTCTGATGACATGCGTGTCACACGTCGTGTGATGTGGTTGTGTCTGCGGCCACCATTAAACAAAAGTTGGAGGGTGGCTGGGTGCAGGACCGCGCCCGCTTCAGGTCATCCTTACTGGCATGGTCGCCACCAGGTCGGCTGTCAGGCAAAGGCACGGCAGGTTGGCGTCGTCCGTGTGTTGCAGGTGGAGGGCAGGGGATGGCGGTGCTGTGCAACCATGGCGATTGCCCTGACGGCCTGTGTTGCTTTGCCAAACTGCCCTTGTATGTCCGCAGGTGGAGGGCAAGGTTGGTGGTGCAATGGAGGACACACGGCTGGTCGAGGGCATCGTCATCGACAAGGACTTCAGCCACCCCCAGATGCCCAAGGAGCTGCTGATGTGAAGATCGCCATCCTCACCTGCCCCTTCGAGGCACCAAAGCCCAAGACCAAGCACAAGGTACGCAGCAGTCGTGGTATGGTTGCTGCCTCCAAAGTTGTTTGTGCGTGTGGTTGGGTGTGTGTGTGTGCTGTTGCCATCCTGTATGCGCCTTTGAGGCAGCAAAACACAACATCAAGCATATGGCAGCACACCGACAGACTCGCAGATTGCACACACGCATGTTGGTGTCTGTGCTTGCTCTGCTTCTGACGCTGGCTGCTGCTGCTGCTGGCTCTGCTGCTGCTGCTGCTGCTGCTGCTGCTGCTGCTCAGGTCGACATTGACACCGTGGAGAAGTTTGAGTCGCTGCGGCAGGCTGAGCAGCAGTACTTCATCGACATGGTGCAGAAGTGCAAGGACGCGGGTGAGCACAGCGCCCTCAAGCGGCACACCCCGCGAGCTGCTGTTTTGTCACTGCTAACTTGCAGCCTGCGGCAATGGATGACCAACATTGCTGGGTGAAACACTCACCCGAAGCAGCTGTCGCAATCCAAGTTGCGGCTGCACCGGCAAAGCACTGCATCAGCGGTCTCCAGGTGCTTGGCATCTGCTGGTTGACGACAACGCACAGAGCAACATGCTTTGTGACAGCTGCACGTCCTTCTTCGATCCTTAGCCCTGCCCTGCTTGCCTTTCGAATCAAACCCTGGAAACCCTGCAGGTGCTGGGCTGATCATCTGCCAGTGGGGCTTTGAGGACGAGGCCAACCACCTGCTGATGCACCACCAGCTGCCAGCCATCCGCTGGGTGGGCGGCGTGGAGATTGAGCTGCTGGCGATGGCAACAGGCGCCCGCATCGTGCCACGCTTCGAGGTGGGCCGCATAGCACGCTATCTGGGTTGAAGCATCTGGGTCACCGGTATTGCAGTGCTTGGCGTCGTGCTGTGACAGGTCTGATGAGAGCAGCTGGACAGTGGCAGCAGGCGCCGGCTTTGTTTAATGCTATGGGGTTTGCCACACAGCACTGTCTTGAGGGTTTGTGATGAGTTTCAGGGTTGTGGTGTCTGGCTATTGCGCCAGGCGGGCGATGTGACGAGCTGCTGAGCTGGTGACGATGGCAGCTTGTTTACTATGCGTAGGGTGGCCGACTGGCAAGGTGTCAATGTGGGAAGAGGACGGCCAGCAGGCCCACCTGCATACTCTTGCCGGGTTGTGAATATTTCACAATATTGACAGGTTGTTGAGTCGCAACACCTGCGGCTGAAGTTTCTCTTTGCAGCCTCGGCACTCCTCAGCTGGCAATGCGCGGCACGCTCATAGAGTATGTGTGCTATTCCTGTGTGTGACGCCGCATGTCCCCTACGTCGCCGCACTCCTTGCAACCGCCGCCGCAGGAGCTGAGCCCCGACAAGCTGGGCTTTGCCAAGTGCGTGCGCGAGGTGGGCTACGGCACCACCAAGGACCGCAGCATCATCATCGAGGGCTGCCCCAACCTCAGCGCGGTGACCATCTGGGTGCGCGGCGGCAACCGCATGGTGCTGGACGAAGTGCGTCGCAGCCTGCACGACGCGCTGTGCGTGGCACGCAACCTGGTGAGTCAATCGTGCCTTGTGTTCGACGGTGGCACAGTGGCACAGCGGCACAGGCACTTGTGACGCCCTTTAGCGACAGCTTACATGCGGTGTGTGGTTGAAGCAGTGGCGGGATTAGGTTGGGCTGCGGTTTGGTGCCAGACGGAGTGTGCCGCCGCCTGCACGGCGCTCCGCGTGTGGCGTCCAAGCCTGTGAGCAGCTCAAGCTGTAGTGTGGAGTGGGGCAGGAGCGCTTGCGATTTGTGTTTTGTGAAATCCCCTGTGTAGTGTGGTTGAGGCAGTGATGGGTTTGGGGTGGGGGCGGGGGTGGGGGCGGCAGCCACACATTGGTGCCTGAGGTCTGGTGCAGCCTGCCTGGTGTGCCGTGCTGCGAACGTGTACAAGGGGGATGGCAACCCTACTTACGAAAACTTCATTGTTACCAACAAGCTGTGCTTTGTCTGCGCCAGCGTCCCGCCAGGCCAGCAAGGCATAACCCTGCTGATGAACTGCTCAGCAGCTGTTCAGGCTCATGCTTCCCAAGCACTAGGCATGCTGGTGCAAATGCAGCCGACGCGGAGGTTTCAAACATCAAGTAGGACCGCGTTGTCGCTGCTCTTCACAGCACCAAGTTTCAGACCAAACCTCCGACCAGGTGAAACTCAATGCCATGTACAAAGTGGGCGCGGAGCACTTCAAGGGCAAAGACAGGTCCCTGCAATGCCTCAACAAGCTGAAGACCATGCGCGCGGGGCTGCTTGACCAGACAATAATGTCTGATGCGGCCTGTCAGACCATGGAGGAGCGTTCGCTTCACCCCAACCTGGCTGTGCAGGTTAGCACCAATGGTGGTGTGCCACACGCCAGCTTTGAAGCTGCGCCAAGCAACGCGAGGTTGAGGTTGAGCGAACGCTCCTCTATGGTCTGGCAGGCCACGTCAGACAGTATTGCCTGGTCAAGCAGCCCCGCGCGCATGGTCTCCAGCTAGTTGGGGCATTGCAGGGACCTGTCTTTGCCCTTGAAGTGCTCTGCGCGCACTTTGTACATGTCCTTGAGTTTCACCTTGTCGGAGGTTTTGGTCTGAACTTGGTGCTGTGAAGAGCAGCGACAACGCGGTCCTACTTGATGTTTGAAACCTCCGCGTCGGCTGCATTTGCACCAGCAATGTGGGAAGCACGAGCCTGAACAGCTGCTGAGCAGTACATCAGCAGGGTTATGGCTCGCTGGCCTGGCGGGACGCTGGCGCTGACCAAGTACAGGTTGTCGCTAGTATTGCAGTTTCCGCAAGTAGGGTTGCCTTATCCCTTGTACTCCTTGGGTTGAAATGACTTGCTTTTGTATGGCTCAGCGACTGGGACAATCTCGCCCTGCTCAAGGTCCGCCATGCCTAGCAGAGCAAAAGAGGCAACTAAATCCAGCTGCATATGTGGAAAGCGTACAGACCAAAAGGTTAGGTCACGTCAAACACGTTTCAGGTGCCAAATGTAGCAGCAACGAGTGTTAGACGTATGTGGAAGCTTAATTGGAAATCAGGTTTGATGACCAACTATAAGCCTGAGGCCCAGCTTAAGCTGTTGTAGACCGCCTATGTTGCGAGGCAGCGTAGGTGTAACAAGGCAGTACAATGTGTCACATTGACTAGCGTACTCACACAGAAGGGTGAGTCACGAACTATTACTTAATCATCCAATACATGGATAGTGCCAGCTCCTGTTACAGACTGTATTAATTGCTAAACCCAGCGAGCAGGCTCAATGAGCTGGACTCTTAAGGCTTGGCGATGTGCTTCCCTTTTGAAGGGCAGCAAGTATAAGTGGTCACAAAGACGGCTTGGCCACAGCTTGCCTTGAATAATGACAACCCCACTTGCAGTGAAGCAAATCCGGTTGGCGAATGCACTGGTACAGGGTTGCAGCGCTTGCTGTCGCGTGGTCCATTGCGCCGACAGCCTGATTCATAATGTGCTGCTGCTGCTTCTGCTGCTGCTGCTGCTGCTTGCTCGGCAGGTGCGTGACAACAGCATCGTGTATGGTGGCGGCTCTGCTGAGATCAGCTGCAGCTTGGCAGTTGAGGCAGCAGCGGACAAGGTGGTGGGCGTGGAGCAGTATGCAATGCGGGCCTTCGCAGGTGAGGCAGGCCTGTTTCAGCAACAATAGCAGCATCGCGTGTGCTGCGCATCCCAGCGGAAGTAACTTGACAGGTACTGCTTCCCAGTGTGTTACAATCGTGTCACATGGCGCCTCAAGGTTTTCAAGTCATGTGCGATCTGCGGGGCCTTTGTGTGCGAGGCTGCTAGTACCTGCCAACCGCCAACCCCAAACACAGTCCGCACTGGAGGCAGCCTTTTGTTGGGTTTGTAAGGGAAGCATTGCGGCTACAAAGCAGATGAAGCCCTCTCATAAACAGAGCAGAACGCCAGATGCGCTGCCGGCAGTGCCGGGGCTGCTGGCAAAGAGCAGCGGCTTGCAGCCAGGACCCTCGCAATCCACCTTTGCATAAATCACATACCCCACTCACTTTGAGCACATGTACTGCCTGTGTACACCGATGATGCGCTGCGCAACAGATGCACTGGAGGCAGTACCGCTGGCGCTGGCAGAGAACAGTGGCCTGCCCTCAATAGAGTCCCTGACAGCTGTCAAGGCGCGGCAGCTGGCAGAGTCAAACCCGCACCTGGGCATCGACTGCAACGACACGGGCACAAACGACATGCAGCAGCAGAACGTGTTTGAGACGCTGATCGGCAAGCGGCAGCAACTGTTCCTGGCAACCCAGGTGGGTGGTTACAGGGCAGGGGCAGTGATTGTCAGCTGTGTGTCGGCGTGCTGCAGTTGGTGTGCATTGGGAGTGGCAGCAGATGTTGCTGGCAATGTTGATGGATGTAACTTCCTTGTGAAGTGAGGATTTGAGGGTCGACACAGTCACTTGGCAGCATCTGGATCAAATATTACTGAGCAGGACGCGTTTTTAGACGCTAGCTCTGGCAAGAGGCGGCAGCCGCTGTGCTGCTGGTTGCTGGCTTGCTGCAGCCTGCAGTGTTGGTTGGCTGCGCTGTACCTGCTTGTTCACTGCTGCTGGCTGCTGCTGCTGGCAGGTGGTGTGCAAGATGATTCTGAAGATTGACGACATCATTCAGCCCAGCCAGTACGATTAAAGCAGCAGCAGCAGCAACAACAAAGTTGGCGCACTTGTGGCATCTGTCGGCTGGTGACTCAGGATGCAGCAGCTCAGGCAGAATGACGTGCTACAGCAGCATGCTGGGGTAGCAGCCGTGCTCGCCGCACATCTGGGCCTAGCAGTGTCAAAGAGGATTTGTGGTGCCTCGCCTGCCAGAGTATTGCGGCGTTTTGGGAGCTGTGGATTGTTGTTCTGTTGGTGGCAGCAGCAGCGTGGGTCACTGCTGGACCCCACTACTTGTTGGCAGCCCGCCGAAACATCAAGTGCTTGGTGTGTTTGTTGCAACGGACACATTCAATTGTATTTATAAATGCGCGCTATAGTCTACTACAGCTACAATTAGCTGTGCAAATTTGCCGGCAACTGCTGCCCAAGAAGAAATCGTTCATGCCATCACAACTTTCCCATGGTGGCAAAAAGATGTGCTTGCCTGCAATGCTTCACAAAGTTGTTTGCAATACTCGAGAACACAAAGAGTGCTGCCAGTGCTTGTGACAAAGAAAGGAACAAGATTCTGCCAGCCGGCCAATGTCAACTACATCCCGCCGTATATCCTCCAGCATAAGGCTGTGGTACCGCACAGAGTGTACTACCTCAACCTAAGGTCAGCACTAGCCGTAAACAGAAGCAGCATGTAGCCAATGTGGCAGTGATCAGCATCTGATAAAAATTGTTAACAATAATAATGGAGCCAATGCTGGGCGCATGGTGGTCGCAAAGAAATAAGTAGAGACTTGTTTTGCTTGCACTGTAAACCTATTACGAGTACTCTTACATCTAACAGAAACAGCGACATGTGCGGGCTGACGTCCAGCAGCCGAAGGCTCCCTTACAGGAACAAGGCGCGCGGGGTAAAAGTGGATGGTCGACATCACGGCCGCTGAAGCGGGGGTCTGTCCGACCAGAGTCTCTTCTCAAAGTGCAGCTGCCGGCCGCAAACACAACCCTCCGAGGCTACCAGATCACAGTTGGCAAGTTGTGGCCAAGATCTCCCGATGGTTGGTCGTATTCTCATCATCATGATCATGTTCCCAGCGCAAAGCGCAGCTGCAATGTGACGGCAAAGTTATACCAACGAGTGGTTGGAGCACCGTTTGTTGTACATGCTACCGGTAACGTTAACATGGTGTACACCACGGCCCTTGGTGTACGCCTTCGAAGGGCGTCTTCTTGCCTCGATTGGACTTTGCTGCCCTGCACCCCGGTCCATAAGCATACTCAACACATTTACATACCTTGGTGAGCGTTACGGCTGATAATCCAATGCCGATTCGAGCACGAGTCGTCTGCTGCTCCTGGGAATTCCTTCGAAGTTCAAATGCGCAACTCGGACATTTGTTGTCTGTTCTGGGCCGTAGGGAATCGTGTTATAAATACCAATCACCTTTCAGAGCTTGATAGCTCCAGTAAAATGCTTGAGTCCGTGAGCGGGTACAGCACTGCTGAGCAGGTTGACACCAGCATGCCCTGCGCAGGGCTCTGCAGACCCCAAAGCATGCGTCAAGCCCACCCACATTGGGCGACAATGCGGTTATTATTATTCATTACTACTGCTAACATTATTTTATGGCGTCCGCCACGCTTGTGGGCGCTGATCAAGCACCGTCGTAATCACCCTCCTTCTCCCACGTGCATGCATATATAATTGTTTGGGCTGCCAGCACGGTCATGAGATTGTGCCTGTACGGCAGCAATCAAGCGGTATGCTTGAGTATCATGCCGAAGACACACTCACAATGCAATGGACTTGTGACACGGAAACAAGGCCCTCTGTGTGCGTTCAGAGCCAACAAGGCTTCATGCATGCATGGCTGGCTGCCAGCGGCTGGGCAAGGGTGTGCTGCCAACGCTCAGCCCACGTGTGTGACAGGAAGGGTCTACAAAGCACTCCTATTGGACACAGGTAAGCAGTTGGGTGCGATATGCGCTGCGCCCGGGCTGTCCAGGCCAGTGAAGTGGGCTCTGGAGGGACCTGCGGAGCCTTCTCCGGATCCAGGCCTCAGGGGGCGGCCTGGGGAAGGTTCTCCTGGCCTTGCCTGCACTCACCAGGGGACCCCACTGCAGCCCAGCAACACCTAAAATGGTCCAATGTGGCTCCATTTTACACCATGCGGCGAGCGACAGGGTGGTGACGCTTCCTGACGTGGCACAAGACAGCTGTGTGGGGTTCTGGCCGGCCAGGGGGGCGCTGTGGGGCGACCGAATTTGAACCAAATACCCTGACATGACCAGCAACTACCTTGGCAAGCCGTGTGACTAGTGTTCATTAATGTTGATATGTCTATTTGTGGCGTTTTCAGCTGCGAAGCACTCTGCTCACGCCGTGGTTGCTGTTGTCGCCTTCTAATTCTGTCGAGTGGCCGAAAACTGCGCAAGCACTGCTGTTTTGCCGTTTGAATTACCTACTTGGTACATATTTAAACTTTTATAGGCTTGATCACGGGCGTCTAACCTGGTTTAACGGGTATCCCTCTGTCAGCTCGGCCACAAGGCCGATGCACTGCTTCGGGAGTTACTCAGCCCCAGTGACCCGCTACAGCCAGGCAAAATTCACATCAAACCGTTAGCGCGAACTTAGTTGACTTCATAGATGTACAATCACTGGCATCTGCCACATCACGTCAGCCAACATGGCATCCATGATCAGCACGCTGCAAACATTGTGCTGCTACGCTTCAATGCTGCCACCGCGGCGCAGCTGCTTTTTCAAGCATGCAAACGGTACAGTGCTCTGGAGGCTACATGGCACACGTGTAAGTGTGCGGAGCAGAGCTTGCATGCAGGTTGGTGGTGGGCTGTGGGCCTTTTGCTTCCTTTTCCTTTCGCTTTGCATGCAGTGCTGACCCTTGTTACTTGGCATCTGCCTTGAAGAAGGGCCTCTTTGAGCCAATGTGTCTCTTGAGGGATGCACAAGAAAGATATAAAATGCCAAACATTAAAGTTGATAAGCAGCCATGTGTGAGTTCAAACGCAATAACACAATATTTGCCTTGCACGCTGCCGCATTGTGAGAGGACACGGCACTAGCATGCAGTACACTGGCGCATTGTGTGATTCCACAAGCAACAGGCAACTTGCCAGGAACATAAATGCTGTTCATGGCTGGCAAATCTACTTATCCTGCCACCAGGAGCACAGCTTGCACCGTCATAAGCACACATCGCACCCCAAGGAGTTCACAACTAGTGGACATCAATGACAACAATCACGATGACAGGCAACAGACAACAGCAATGGGCGCAACTAGGGTTTCTGGTTGTACAACTTGGTCAGATGCAGGTGCATTCACTACAGTCATCAGCCCAGTTGACTGCAGAGCTCTCAACAGGAACCTGAGCGACAGGCATCTCTCCATGGCCATGTCCATGCCCATGCCGTTGACAACGTGCATCGTAGTGCATAGAACTGCTGGAGCCTGCGCCAATCAGCGACGCAAAACCCTGCGCTCGCCGCT
This sequence comes from Scenedesmus sp. NREL 46B-D3, assembly GCA_014080715.1. Taxonomy (NCBI): domain Eukaryota; kingdom Viridiplantae; phylum Chlorophyta; class Chlorophyceae; order Sphaeropleales; family Scenedesmaceae; genus Scenedesmus; species Scenedesmus sp. NREL 46B-D3. The sequence continues at coordinate 120,555 of JACERP010000150.1, read as the reverse complement.
GGCCATGCGACACTATGGCAACCAACGTTGGTTGCCCGGGAGCCAACACACCTCACCAGCAGTCGCCTCTGCTTGCTGAGCTGCCCAGCAACACCCGTGTTTGTTGTGAACAGGTGCCCCAACAGCCAGATAAACTTATCAGGCCTCCAGCAAGTTGAAGGCGGCTGGAAGTAGCCTTACATTATGCATCTGCACACATGCTGCTCACTGCTGCTCATCCTTGCTTGCCTAGCTCTAGCTTTCTGCGCATGTTGATGCCCGCATACAGCATGCTGTCAAGGATACCAGCCACGGTGAACACACCACCGATGACTGCACACGTGGTGGTCAGGAACTTGTACCAGGGCCGCGCCTGCTCACGCACCACCACCTGCAGCAGCAGCAGCAGCAGCAGCAGCAGCAGCAAGTGGTGTGAGCAGCTGCTTCCTATTACGACTGCTAAGATGCTGTACGAGTACTGGCATACAGCAAGCGCACAGCTTGCAGGCAGGCCAGGAGACAGACCTCTCGCATGCTCTGGACCATGACAGGAGGCAGCTGCAAAAAGTGACCGGCATGCCCTGCCACATGGCTGCACCCGTCCGCAGCTCTGCTTGACAGCGAGCCGACGCACCTGCATTGCTGCCAAGTCATAGCTGAACTTGGCTGTCGGCTGGTGGTCACTGATGTAGGTGTGGCTGTGCGCATTGTACTCGTAGGCGTCATACGCGCTCGCCCTGCCGCCATGCAGCGCTGGATGGTTGTTCGCACGACCTGGCAGCAACAGGTGGGGCAGCAGACACGTACGCGCGTTCAAATCTTGCACTGGAACAGCGGAATGCATGCTGCTGGCCCTGGCACTTATGTTGTGGCCACATGAGGTGTGCGTCACCTGGCAGCAGCAGCAGCAACAGCCAGCAACAGGTTAAACAGGTAAAGAACAGGTAAAGAACAGAAGTCAGGCAGCCTGTTCTATCAGACACCGGCTGTGCGCGCCAAGCACGACAAGCATGGAGCTGCCAGCACCCCAAGTGCTGGCTGCTGGTGCGCCATCCCGGCAGCACTGCTAGTGACGCGCAGAAGACAGAACGCCCACAAACAACACCTGCGCTGCGCACCTGCATGTAGTGCTCGTGCGTGTGCTGTGGGCTGGTGCTGAAAAATTTCTGACCCTTCAGCTTGTCAAGCCTGCAGCAGGCAGCAGCAGTCCAGCTGAGCAAGCCTGCATTGCGGGGTTGGTATGTAGTACCAAGCACGGCAACTCCATCACGACAACTCAATGACTTGAAGGACAGGAAACCAATCCCTTGTCATGTCGCAGGCACACATCACATCGTGTAAGCTGCAACTGAGTGCGATTGTACAATGTGGCCCACAGTGTGAGCTGCAAAACTGTGCAGTTGTACACAAAGCAGGTACCCGGCAGAGCCCGAAGATGCTGCCCAGCCTGCTCACCAGTCGCTGTTGAGCCCCAGGGGGTGCAGCTTCTTGAGCGCATGGAACTTGGTTGGGCTGGGCAGCGCGCCAAAATAGAAGCCGTTGACGGTGTGCGTCATGTTCATCCAGTTGTGGTCGAACGAGTGGTGCTCGGAGCGCGGCGTGAAGTGCAGCGTGCCGGGGACCTTCTTGACCAGCACAAAGCCTGCACGGCAGGTTGGCGATGACACAAATGGGAGCAGTGTTTTGACGGCAGGGAAGCGGTTTGTGCTGACTGGCAGTACATGCGCAGGGTGCCCGGCATCTTGAGTAATGCACAGCCTGCATGGCGAGGGCATGGAGGTACAGCAGCAGCTGCATGAGGGAGGCAGCGAGGGAGAGAGCGGCGATCATTGCACCTGCATGCACCCGCGCAGCGTGAAGAAGAGCAACGACAGGCGCGGCCGCGGCAACAGCAAGAAACCTGCACGTGCAGCGCCTTGGTGCCGACGGGCAGCCATCCAACAGACGTGGCGCTAACCGCAGCCGCAGCTGCCCCCGCTTGACGCCTCAGCATGACCTGCACGCATGCTCAAGACAGCACGTGCCCAGCTCTCTCATGCAGCGCTGGGCTCTGGCCTCACCTGCCAGGTTGCAGCCGCTGGTCTTGGGTGCCTCCGACAGGCTGCTGTGCTTGAGGTACGGCTGCCCCGCGCTGGGCACCAGGCTGCCTGCAAACGCCACCAGCGCGTCTTTTGTGCGGTCACCCGTGTAGGCCTCGTGCTCGTGCTGGCCCTGCAAAGACACACAGACACACACCACACACACACACAGCGACAGCAGCAGCACATGGCAACACGTGAGGCACACGTCACAGGATGGACCAGGCGCGCCGGCCCTGTTGCAACAGTTATGCGTTATGCTTGCGTCGGCCCTGCGACAGCAAGGATGCAAAGTTTTTCACCGCATTCAGGCGGGTGTTTCTGTTGGTGGTGCCAGCCTAGTGCAGTTGTCACTGGTGAATGCTGCATGATGCTCGTGCTAGCCTCGTAACGCGAGCAGCAGCCTGGTTATCAGCACGGAACCTGCGCGGCCGCGAGAGGCAGCCATGCCGAAGAAGCAAGATGCTGCGGCTGCATGCTGCAGGCCTGAAAGCACAAGCATGCTTGAATTTGACACAGATTCCTGGTGCACGCAGCACTGGCACACGTCCCCTGCAAAGCACAGTAGCCCCGTCACTTGAAATGCAAGCCTCAAATGAGTTGTGGCGGCACTGCTGTTCCTTGCTCACATTGATGTAGATGTCATCGTGCGCGCGACGGAATACGCGGATGGAAGGGAATGCCGTGATGAAGTTGGTGCGGCACAGATCAGTCTCCGCGGTGCAGTCGATCTGCAGGGGAGGCAGTAACAACCAGGCAACAGAATCAACCAGCAGCACAGAATGAGGTGCAGCACATCGCAACAAGCGCTGAAGGGTGTCAAGCTAGCAAGCAGCGCGCATGCATCTTGAACAGCATACAATCTCTTCAATGGCGGTTGTTGCGATGGGCTGGACAGCAGTGCCAGAGGGCATTGCAAGCCTCATCAATGTGCGGCATCACCTGTCAGCCGTGCTGAGCGGCACAGCAATCCTCAACACAACAAGTCGAGTTGCAGTGCAGTCATTATGTGCAGTTATGCACCAGTTGCGCACGCAAATGCCCACTGCCCCTGGGCATTGCTGCCGCTATGTTAAGTGACGCATCCAGCTGCGCCACAAAGAGACCTGTCAAGCCCACCTTGGCAAACCGGATGCGCCTGTCTGTCGCCTCTGGGTACTTTTCATGGATCTGCACGCAGCACAGCATCACACTATCAAAGTGGCCACATCAGGTGAGGAGCAGCGCAGTCGCTGACATGGCCGGCACCAGCAAGGAGCTTCCTATGTTATCGATGACAGTTGCCTCCCCAGCAGGCGTCTTATGCTGCACAGCGCAGGTGCTGAGGTAGGCAACGCAGCACTGAGCCAGCTGCCTGCTGCTGTGCGGATCTTTGTGGTTGCTGCCTCCTGTGCTGCTTCAGCTGCTGGCCTCAGTGTCACTCGCCCGCATGTTGGTTGGAACAGCATCTTGCACGCTCAGTAACCAAACCCACCCTGAACCACACAGCAGTGCACAGCCTGCCGCACCTCCTTGGTTGCCGCCTCCCACGCCGGCTCCAGCCGCTGGCACCAGTGGCACCAGGGTGCATAGAAGTTGATGACCACGATGGGGTAGTGCGTCAGCGTCGTCTGGAACTCGTTGTGGCTGATGGGTTGGGTCAGGTCCAGGTGATCCCACTGCAGGAGGCGACAATGCCCAGACAGCAGCACAACAAACATCAGTGCATCTCATCCACAGATGGTACGGAACATGAGTGCCTGATGGGCGGCGCCGAGTCTGTTTGTCCCTACTGCACTGAGCGCAGCGACAGTGCTGAAATGACAGCAAGACGTGACAAAAAAGAGTCAGTCCAGGTGACTTTGCCAGCACCACAACAGGCACAGCAGGCGACCAGGAAGTCCTCACCACTGCTTGCAACATTGAACGACAACTCAACTTGAGCTGCTGCAATGTCCTTGCTGTACTCTGATGGCGATGCCACGGCCCAACACTCCAACCAACCGCTGCAAAGCGTTAAAATTCCAATTTGAAGCAATTCCTTGGCAAACAAGCTGAATCCAACTCACCCACTTGTCCTCATCATCGTACTTTGGCTGCTGCTTCGTCCCCTGCTCCACGTACGTAACGCCCGCCGTTTCTAGGTTCAAGTCAACCGGCGTCTTGCGGATGGTCTTTGTCAAGTTCATGCGTTTCTGTAGGGTTTGAGGTCAACGACGAGCAAGCATCAGACCAACATGCATGCCACATGGTGAGTTGATGATTGGATTGCAACCAGACACAAGTGGAAGAGCACCGAGACGGCAGCTGTCAGATCCGACTGGCATGCACCAGAATGTGCCAGGTGCCATGTGCAGTTCGCCTGTGCGCTCAGCATCCTGTGCTGAAACTGCGCCTGTGCCTGCTGCAGCTGCTTGCTGCGGCCCTGTTGTACAGGTGCCCATGACCTCCCCCCACTGCTGCTGCCAGTGCACGCTTGTGCGCCTGTGCTTGTCAACTGCCTGGCAGCTGCCTCACGTTCATGCTGTGATTGGCTCAGCCACAACTTGCTGCACATTGTTACGCCGACTCAAGGCGCTGTTCGCACCTTGCCCAGGGCATCACTGACGTCTAGTGTTGCAAACTCGCAGGACAGTGCAGGGAAGCTGCAGCAGCACAGCACGGCGCAGCAGCATGAGAACGGCTGTGCAACATGGCACGTGTGGCCCTCAAGTGACCACCAACAGCTCCAAGTCACCTTGGTGTACATGCGACTACTGCCAGCAGCTTCCACTGTGCTGCATATGCACTTCATACAGGAGTCATCTGTCATTGTATACAGAAACTGTGGGCAAGCATAGTGCTGTGCTTGCTGCAGTTCATTCTGAGCATTAACAGCGCAAGGCAGTGCTGCAGCATCGGCTCACCTAATGTTGAAAGTGATCTTCAGCAGTTCATTCTGCGGTGATGAGTCTACTACTAGCTGCATTGATGATTGTATTTGCAGAAAGGATGCCAGCTCCTGCATGCCGACAGGTGACGTATTGGTTATTCAGTTGCTGGGCAGCTACTGTATGGCATGGGATATATACAGACGTTTGTTGCCATTCAAGGGGTCCAGTCCAGCGCATACAGCGTGAGTGTTGCAGCTGATGCTGCTCCTGTGTATGGACACGTGCCCTGCTGTGAGCCTGCCGTGCTGTCACTGCGCTGCAGCTGTGCTGAACAACACCCACCAGCACCAACAGCAGTCCCATCAGCGCAGCTGCTATGACAGATATGAAGGAGCCCGTCAACGTGGACTCTGTCAGGTCCCTGCAGCACCAGCACCAGCACACAGCCCAGACAGGTAAGTTCTGCTGGTGGGCTGCACCTGCTGATTTGGCTACATCCATCCGCCTCGCGGCCAAGCAAAACCACTGACTAGCATCTAAGCCATATACGCTGCCTATAACAAACCAATTGATGGATCTAGCTCCGCAACGGCAAGGACACCGTGTGGCACCATACTGCATACACCTCCCGGCCCAGCAGCACAAGCAGTGCGATTCATATTACGAGCCGATACTTGCGTTGGAAGCTTTTTGTAGAAATCTATACTCTTCATTCTGCTCTTCACCCCCATGGTTGCTGCTTTTAGGAACGGGGTATGCTGCCGTTGAGTCTGGTCCGTGCAGCAGCAATGATACGTGAGTGGAAGCCTGCTGTGTCTTAGTATTACTGGAGATGCATGGGCTGTGTGCTGCATCACCTGACAGGCTCCTCTTGTTCTGACTCTCACTTTGTCAGTTGCACAACCTCAGCTCACTGAACCCAACCTGACAGTAATATGAACGTGCCAGCAATATGAAGCAAAGGCGGGCCCCGTCGCAACCGCGGCTACCTAAAACTCGCAACGCCACGCTTTGCCTTCACAAGCGGTCCTCAACCAGCATGCAAACGCATTTGCGCCAAGCAGCTCTGCTGTGCGCCATTACACTGAACGTCACTCAAGGGCACAAGCAACTTCATCCGTTGCAAACGCCTCTTGGAAGCTACATGGCCTACTCCTTCACCGTCGACCAACCAATTAATTGAGCCACAGCTACGTGCCCAGCAAGGGGCGCTTATGGCCTGCAGGCTGCAGCAAGCTGATGCCCGCCAACTTGGCCTCGGCAAGGCCTGCGGGCTGCAGCACGGGCGCTGCTGCTCTTGATCATTTATGTGCTGGATGGTGCACTGGCTGTCCACACAGTGCAGCAATACACCAGCTGTTGGTACAGAAGGCCAAAACAACAAGATCATCCCCAGACCAGGCCCGCCACCACACAGCCGGCCATTCGCACAACATAGGCTGCATGCAAGCATTAGACAAGCGATGCACGTAACCACAGCCATTAGCTTCCCAGCAGTGGTCACCACCTAGCATCCTTCCAGCATGTAAGCCACAGCAGTCACCTGCCCCCTCAGAAGGCGTGATTAAGCAGCCATTGCAAGTGACATGGTAGGCCCTATGGCAACAGCAGAACAACCATTGCAAGTGACCTGGCGAGAACCTGGCGAAGATTTCACCGGACCACAGCGCTAGAGCAAAAACAGCCCTCAACGGATGCTCACGAGCGGTGGCGTGCCACTGGCCACTGGCTGCAGCAGCAGCATACAGGCAGCAACAGCTACTGCTGAACTGGCAAATCCAATGAAGAGCAATAACATGCTGATAAGGGTGTCCACAAGACAGATTGGCAGTCAGCTTGTGCAGTGACAGCCGCCAACAGGTTTATCTTTTCTTTTGCCTTGATGTGCCCCGATGGGCCCTGCAGGACTTTGAATGTAGGGCAATGCTTCACGTTCAACAGTAGCAACCACCCATTAAGGTCTGGAAATTTTGCACACAGCATCAGCAGTTAACCACTCCTCCAGCTTTGGGTATACACATAAAGTCTCTACACTATGGCACCAACCGACAAAAGCCCGTCCTTGACAGCACCCATGTTAGCGTCTGCTGGCTTAAAGACCATGGTGAAGTCATGAAAGGCCATAAGTACTACAAGCGGCAGCTGCAGCGCTGCAAGTCAACTAGCTAGCTTACTGTAATCGATGCTGAAGTCACAGTATCTGCTCGCTATTCCCGCACAGCACAGCGTCTGCGTGCATTCACACCGCCTGCAGCTTCTGCATACCATGGTCTACCGCGCACTGCGATGATGTGTGGTGCCTGCAATGCCTGCCGGCAGGCGGCAGCAAACTTGCTGGAGCACTGCACTAGTGGTCGAACTCTGCTCACTGAACGTGCACCCAGCGTCACCAGGACACCCTCATCATCATCATCATCATCATCATATTACCAGGACACCCTGCATGTTGGCCTGTGTACGCTGACCAGCAGCTGCATGCATACACACTACACCCAACACAGTCTGTTCCCTGTGCCAGGTGAGTGGCCGTGCACCGTGCCAAACCCAAAACAACATGTGGACTCCACACTGTCCTTGGTGAGCGCACCATACAGCCGACGACTAGGCCGGCCCTGCCAATGAGAAAAGCTACCACGTAACATGCAAGAAATGAGGCTTCTCTCATCACCTTTGGCCTCGGAAGCTTAACTCTAAACAAAGAACGCATGTCACATGTGTGCTCCACTGCCAGCGCTCCTGTGGCTGATCACCAACCACCTGCCCTTGACTGATGACACTGAGCATGTTGTGCTGAGCAGGTCATGCATTCGCTCAAGTCGCAGATAGTGTAGAACAAAGTGGCCTACTTACTACACGGCTGCCAGTTGAGCACCGGGTGGCAGTCGCAGGCCAGCAGCAGAGATGTGCACACGCCTTCATGCAAGTTTCTCGTGTGAGCACTGGCAGCAACAAGCCTGCTACAAGAGCACGCTGCCAACTATAGGGCAGCAGCAATAGTGAGCTGCCACAAGTCTGATGAGCAGCTGCACAGAGCAGTGAGCGGGTAGCGCTGCTTGCACAGCCCAGCGCATGCCATTGCTTGAAACCAATTGATGTCTGCGTGTATGTAAGTTGGGTGCTAGCCTGTGGAAAGTGTCCCTGCCAGTAGTGCCCAATGCAGCATGTGCCTGGTGCGCCAGCTGCATGCACGCGCCACACGTGCGGCAGCTGGCTGCAGTGCACCCCAGATCTCGGCTGTCCAGGGGCAATGCAGGTGTACCACAGAGAACATCCTGCAAGCAATGTATCCCCTTGATAGCTACAAGTTGTGGCGGTGCAGTATGACCCACGCTTGAGTACAGTGCCTGTTGCGGAACGCCAAATGTCAATCACATCCATATATCCAACATGCAGCGGCTAGCCACATATGGCCAAAGCATGCACTTCAACAGCAGCAGCTGTCTGTGCACGCCAACAATTGATTTACTTACTCTGAATCAGCCGTTTGCCAAATTGCTCTCGAGCCATGTGGAATTAGGCCCTTCTACTTGCTAGAATGTACAACAGCACGGATCCAGCCAAGAGCATGCTACAGGTGACGCAGGGGCGCCAGCTGGTCGACTCCTCAGCCGCCCTACGCACAAACACAACACGTCACAACACACTCAGCACCTGCACGGCAAGGTGCAGGCAGCCGTCGCTGTGCACCAGCCCCAGCTCCTGCAGCTCAGCCTCAGCAGCAGACCAGCCAGTCAGCTGTCCCAGGTGCACAACGGCTCTGTGGGTGCTCATCATGCAGCCCTCCTGGGGACTGTCCTGCCTGAACACCTCAGTGTTGGGGCCAGCGGCAAGCCTGGCGACCTGCTGCTGCTGCTGCTGCTCTTGTGGCTGCTGTTGGTCGCCCTCAAGCAGCCTGCTGCTGGGGGCTGGGATGAAGCTGGATGAAAAGGTGGCAGCGCAGGCAGCACCTGGCAGCAGCTGAACACCCAAAGCCAGTCCCAGGCTTACAGTGCGCTGCTCAGCACTGCTGCTGCTGCTGCTGCTGCTGTTGAATACATTCAGCACAGGTTGGAAGACATGCCCCTGCCAGCACTTGAACTGCCCTTGGATTGCAGCGGGTGACGCGGCTGCGGAGTTGGAGTGCTGCTGCACTGCATCTCTCAGCTGTTGCATCGGCAGCCGCCACGCCATGTGCAGCTGCTGCAGTGCTGATGCCGGCCGCTTGGCAGCCGCCCACAGCGGCCAGCGGGCAAGCACCAAGCTGCCCTCCACCAGTGAGGCGAGCAGCAGCTGCTGCCCGCTGTGCTCGGCGGTGGCAAGGGCGGCGGCCTCTGCCAGCATGGGTGGTGCCAGCAGTCTGCCGAATACTGTGCGGGGCAGCACCGTCGCCAGGAACATTGGCGTGCAGTGCTGCAGGCATCGATGGGGGCGGCGCAGCAGGCAGGCATCATAAGACATGTATATGCGTGCGTGATGCACGTGTTGGCAGCTTGAGCGTACGTTTGGGTTCATGCAGCAGGCCACGATGGACCGCTGTTGGCATGATCACAGGGTCCTCATGGATGCACAAATGAGCTGCACGCAACGTATTCACCCAATCCAACCAAGTAAGTCGGCGGAAAGTTCTTGGCCTCTCACCTTCATCCGCACCAGCTGCAGCAGCTGCTCCAGTGCTGTGAGCACTGTCCCCACCCCCTTCGGCTGCTGCAGCAGCTGCGCACGCGCCCAGCGAATGATGGTGGATATCACAGTGTTTTCGCTGGCGACACATGTGCTGGGGTGTTGCAGCAGCAGCCACAGCGCGCCATATGGCAGGCTCAGCAGCAGCTGCTGCTTCTCTGCGTCAGCCCAGGCCAGCTCCAGGTCACCCAGCTCCTGCTGCAGCTTCTCCCCTGCTGCTGGCAACATGACCTTGCAGGCATTCGTGTCTGCACAGCCAGGCGGCAGGCTGAACACCTCCAGCACTGTCGGCCACTCCAGGCTGGTTGGGGCGATGCCGGCAACTGCCAATGCCACTGCAGCCAGCACCTTGGGCACATCATAGCAGTCTGCCAACCGCAGCAGCTGCAGCAGCTGCTCCTGGCTGCAGGCGCTGACGTCTGGTTGGGATGCATACATGCACCGCACCAGCAGCTTACCAACTGCTAGCTGGCCTGCAGCAGGTTGGGCATCAACAAATGCAGTGGTGAGTTGGGCCACCTGTGCCCGATAAAGACGACGCTGCAGCACAACAGCGCAACGGCGCCATGAGCAATGGCTTGCTATTCAAAAATCAACTGAGGTAGTGGTATGTTTCTACAGGTGATTTGCGCTGCCTTTAAGCTTGCGAAATTGTCTGGGATACTTTAGAAGTACAGTGCTCATTCGTCACCATGTTCTGCATCCTGCAGTAGAGTCAATACTGCACGGCGCGCACAAGAAAAGGGTTGGCGTTGTGGCACTGTATTGCCACACCACTTCTCAGCACGACCCCAGAAACCACACAGACACACACCTGGCGGAACTTTGATGCAGATCTTCAGCTTGCCTTTGCTGCTGCTGCAGCAGCGCTTCCAGCTCATTATCTGGGTCCTGCAGAAGCCGCTGCGAATACGCAGCACAGCAGCATGGCCTGGCAGCAAAACCTTAATGCCGCTGCTGCTGCCTCCATCTTCAGTTCTGGAAACGTATGGCTTTTCCATGTCTACTCTGGGCCGCTTGTACTTGGGCCCATCAGCTGCACGATCATCATCGCAGCCAGCAGCAGGTGCCCTGGCAGGTTTGCCTGCCACCTCTTCCTCAAGTGCTATGATCACATCCGAGAACTGGTCACTTTCGAAAATATCACTGTTGTCAACTGCAGGTGCCGCCATGCTGCCAAGTTCTACGCAGGGTCCGGAGTTCAAACTGCTAACAAGCTGCGAAGCCTGTTTACAGTATGCCTGCAGAGACACCACACCACACAAACTGAGTGAAGTTAACAGGATGCTGCGCCTGGCGACGACCGAGCGGTTGAGCCACCTCAGCTGAGCTGTATCAACGACTTGCAACCCACTTTGGGTCACTGTGAAAGCAAGGCTGCCAGGCAACGGTGACAAGCGCCTTCGGTAACCCACAATCTCTAGAACCGTGTCGTGTCACTTGCGTGCCCAGCCACCGGAAGCAGTCGCCGGCAGGTGCATAACATCGCCAGGGGCTGAGCTGGATGTGCGGCTGCGTTACGTCTCACCGTAAAGTATGATAGCAGCTTGTTGCGTTTTCATGTCTTGATAACAAATCAGGTAAAACCCAGCAGAACACAGTATGTATGACAAGAGACCCTGAAGGTTCCCGCCAGACTCGAGTATGTTGCAGGTCACCTTCCCAAATATCAAAAGGCAGAACAGGTTTTCATGGTGGCAGCCTAACTCAATAAGGCTGCTCAACACGTCAACAACAGGTGCATGTGCCATGCAGGCCAGCAACAACTACAGTACGAAACTACTGACTCATTCACCATCCATCGGCTGCATTTGCTGCTCGCCGCCAGCATCAGCAGCTGCCGCCACATGCTGCCCCCGCCGCTGCTGCCGCAGCACCCAAGGCAGCCGCATCCGCCGCCTCAGACCCGCGCGCCACTGCGGCTGCCGCTGCATCACCGCGCGCACCCCAGCTGCCAGCAGCCTGTAGCCCCTGGCTTGGCACGCTTCTGCTGCCAGCAGTCGCATCAGGCAGCGCACCAGCAAGCGGCCACTGTGTGACAGTGCTGACAGCTTGCCGGATCCCAGCATAGGCAGGAACACCAGCTGCGCCATCATGCCGCCTGGCGCACACATCAAGTACACATGGCAGGGCCACAGCTGTCAGTGGCGCAAGGACGAGTCCGACCACGCGAGCAATGCGTAACGAGCAGTGACGATGATGATCCGAGCCTGTGAGCAATGCAGCTGCACGCAAGTCCAGGCACGCCACATGAGTTGCGCTGCCAATGCGGACTGCACGATGGCGCAGCACTCCTCCATTGCTGTTGCTGCTGGCTGCTGAGTGGGATGCATGCAGGTTCGCCTATGATTACCCCCAGCAACCTCTGAATTGGCTAATGCCGGGGTGCTGAGCTGCAGTTCCACGACCCCTCAAATATGAATGTACACAGTGCTGCACAGCAGGACGGGCTGTGCCACAAATATGCAACCATTGCGCGACACGCCTGCCTCACAGACTGCCAAGGAATCGCACGCAGCAGCTGTACATGTAGAAGAGCATGCTGGCGCACCTATGGTTGCTCCCAGTGCCATGCCAGCAAAGGCATCTGCGTTTGGGGGCTGCGGTGTCAACGCCATCAGCGAAGTGTACCAGTACACCTGCAGCATAGCGCAGGCACAGGTCAGCGGGGCTGTCCTGCAAGCTCCCCTGCAACCTTTCCTGCAAGCTTTCCTGCAACACCAAAACATGCTGTACAATGCACAAACATGGGGTGCTCAGCGCAACTGGACAGCTGTACACACTGGTACCTACGGAGATGTGAGTTGCTGGGCCAGTGAACCTCACCTGTACCATAGTGGCACTGTCGAAGCGCTTTCTGATTGCATCCAGCACATCCTTGCTGCCGCCACCACCACCAACCAGCTGCTTCATCACACCAGCAGCGTCGCCCAGCGGTATGCTGACAGACAGGTGATGCTGCAGCAGCTGCTGCTCCTGCGGTGCCCGCTGCCGCTGCCGCCTCTGCTGCTGCGCCGGCCAGCCTGCTGCCGCTGCCCCGCTGGTAGCACCTGCACCAACCCTGGCAGTAGTGTAGTGTGGAAGTGACGCTGCTCCTGTTGCTGCTGGGCCTGCGGGGGGGCCGTGGATGCAGGCTGCTGCAGGATACTGAATGCTGCGGTAGATCGCGTATGCACGCAGCAGCCCACTGACAGCCACACAGGCCCTGTAAGTGCCATGTATGATGGATGCTATCGTGAAGGGGTCCTGCCAGATGCCCGGCAGCAGCCGCTGCTGCTGCTCGTGGCCTGCGGTGATGTTGCGTATTGCTGGTGTGTTGTACTTTGCCTTGCAGACTTCGCATCTGATGGAGCGGCGGGGTCTGCCTTGCTGCCGCGTCACCTCCAGCCAGTGCTGCACAAACCACCAGCAGTGTTCACACACAGAGAGGCAGCCAGGCAGCCAGCAGCCATGCAAGTGAACAAGGGAGGCGGATGGAGACCTAACACAGGCTGAGGTAGACACAGAAGCGAGGCACATGGTGAGGCGTGTGGGAGGAAACATGAAGACTCAAGGATGTACTGTGCCAACATTAACACACTCCTAGCAGCAATTTTGATGCCCCAAACAGGTCCTGCTGTGGTGTGCATTGGTAGAGCCCACACTGCCAGGGACTACGGCACCTGCGGCTGAACGATTAACTGACTGGTTGCCTCATACTGCTGCCATGTGCACAGACAACGCATTAGAAATAATGCAGGCAAGACACGAAAGCTGTGGAAGGAGTTGAGGCTGTAGAATCCGCATGCCAGGTCAGCACTGCTGCTGCCACAGCTGGCATGCTCAACACTTCAGCGACAGACCACCGCCATCTGCGCAAGCCTCGTTGTGACATGTTGCTGTATAGGCATCTTTTGAGCCAACCAGTGTACAGCCTTTGCTCACCTGCAGGCAGCCAAAGTGCACAAACTCCATGCTGCCCCTGCACTGGCAGGGACTAATGAGCTGCCCGCCCTCATCCTCGCCTCCCCAGCAGAGCCTGCAGCGCGGTTGGTTGCTGTCCAGGGACCTGCAGCTGGATACCCTGCTGAAATCTTGTGAAGCTGCGGGTGCTGAAGCTGTTCCGTTGGAGGACATGCTGGGAGTGTGGGTGTGAGTGACTGTTGCATGGGTTTCAAGAAGCGTCCGTGACCACTTCAGAGCATTGAGATTGCCATTAGTACGTCTCTGCATGACTCGGCGGCATCTGGCTGTCTATCGGAGACCGCGAGCCAGGGCTTGACAGGAGACAGTTGGGTGTCATAAAAGTAAGCGTATGGCGGATACGCAGTGTGTTTGATTTGGTAGATGTGCTTGCTACCTGTGTCTGTCTCTGCTGCGTGCCGCGAAATTGCTGCCACCACGACAGACAGGTGTGCTTTGGTTTCTGTCCTGTCTTTCAATGCTAGTCATTGATGTGAAACTGAACCAGATATTCAGTCACAGCGCTCAATTGGGCGCAGTACTGTCCAGCGGTGTTAACGCGCCCTGGTCACTGCTGGTTCTGTGCCAGGCACTAGTCTGCGGTGGCCAATGTCACACACCAGCAAGCTTAAGTGATAGTTGCTGCAAAACATGCCTGCCATCACCGCCTGATACTTTGCTAACCCTCCAATCGTGCAGGGGCCAATTGGTGGCCTGGCAGCAGCAGCAGCAGCAGCTCAGGCTGTGTTCGGCAGCGCCGGTGCGTTCAACACGTTTACAACACCGCCGCTGGCCAACTGAGGAGCAGGGCAGCAGTCATACCACCTAAACACACACCAATGGCTGGCCTGGGTGTGCACAGCATGAGTCGTAGTGCTCTCGCGTGCCGTCAATGCAGCCTGCAGCGCCGGCCATTGCTGGCACAGCCTGCAGCACTGCAGCAGGCAGTACGGCACATTGCAGCAGGCAGCATCAGCAGTGGCTGGAGGTTGCAACAGCAGCGCTCCTGCCACACCTGCTGTAGTGCTGCAGCTGATGTGAAGGCACCAACAGTGGCAGCAGACGCTGCGACTGCAGTGCAGCCCAAGCAGCAGAAGCAGAAGCAGCAGAAGCAAGGGAAGCAGCAGCAAAAAGGCGGAGGTGAGAGAAGGACCAGCAACCACCTTGCAAGTGATACAGCACGGTTTGTACTGCAAGTGCCAAGGCACAGACAATGGTGCATCGCTGGCTGCACTGTTATTGGATGGCGTAGCAGCGTGAGCTGGCCTGACCTTTATAACAGCCCGCGCGCAACTGCCCTGACAGCAGAGGTATGTGCAGCAGCAGCAGCAGCAGCAGCAGCAGCAGCAGCAGCAGCAGCAGCAGCAGCAGCAGCAGCGGCAGCCATCACTCCTAGCTGCTAGCAGCAAGCAGCGGCAGCGAGCAAGTGTCGCGTGCTCGACCTTTCGGAAACGACACCTGATATACCCTCAGTTAAAGTCAGTCAGTTTGGTTGTTGGTTAGTTAGTCAGCCATAACCAACTCCCCTCCCACCCGCTTGGCCGCAGGGGGCAAGGCATCCGAGGAGGCGGTCACCCCCAAGTCACAGGACTTCTCCCGCTGGTACCTGGACGTGGTGGCCAAGGCAGAGCTGGCAGACTACGGGCCAGTCAGGTGGGCGGTTCAGGTTCCAGTCTACTAAACTGCAAACAACACCTGTGATAACACCTTTGTGTAAGGTTTCCCTGCAGTTGTGCTGTGGCCTCGAGTTGGGGCGGTGTGAGTGCGCTGCTGCAGCTATGTCATGCAGCAGCAGAGCTGGCTGATCATGGAGCAGTCGCAGGTGAGCCAGCGCCTCCCGTGGTGGAGCTCGTCCGGATGACCCGCAGCTGGCACGTTGCGTGCGCCGTGTGGGCAGCGGCAGGTCTGGCAGGTGGAAATGGGTCGGCAGAGGGTGGCTGCGAACCCCAGCAGTGTGAGCAGAGCGCGGCCGCAATCCCCAGCAGTGTTCAATCATACGTCGTACATGCTGCAGCTGCTGAAGCCCTGCTCGAGCTGTCCGCTGCAATGCTGTTGCCCCACAGGCTTGCTCGTGTGTTTGCTGCGCTTGCTGCCCCTGTGCAAGGGCACCGTGCTGCCCCAGCCGCCTGATGAAGGCGCCATGTTGCAACCCACATAGGTGCTTGCCTTGGCAGGCATTGCCGGCATGTGTACTGCCTGCGAGCGTACCTTTATCTGCAGGGGTGTGCTGTTTTGATCCAGCCGTGTAGTTGCACCAACTGGGGGCTCATGTCGAACCTTATCCAGGCCTACCAAGACAGGCGTTCACTCTGCTTGGACTGTCTGCGCTCTACTTGGACTGGCTGTGGTACTGTCATCTTCCCTGCAGGGGCACCATGGTGATCCGGCCGTATGGCTATGCGATCTGGGAGTCCATCCAGGCGTACCTCGACAGACGGTTCAAGGAGACGGGGCACCAGAATGCCTACTTCCCGCAGCTCATCCCCTACAGCTTCATCACAAAGGTGGGGCGGAGGCAGCGGGGAGGGTAGTGGTCTTAAGGGCAGCCGCACCAGCATCAGCAGCAGCAGCAGCAGCAGCAGCAACGGTATGCTTCGGGGCACCAGCAGGCAGTTGCACCAGCATGCATTGTTGCCGCTACGCCGGTGCAGCTTCATTCCAAGTGTGAGGCCTTCAGACACCAGCATTTTCGCGGCGGAGCGGTTGCATGTACTAGGCCTTACGTGTCATGCCGCAGATCCTCTGTTTGTTGATGGCACTCTCATAACGTTCAGTTTCCCTCAGGATGATGGCAGCCAGCTCTTGACTGCGCGGCGGCATGCAAACGTGCGGGGGTGTGTGCATTGCATCGCCTCACCTTCTGCACTGAACCGTCTGCAGGAGGCCGAGCACGTGGAGGGTTTTGCGCCCGAGCTGGCGCTGGTGACCAAGGGCGGCGGCAAGGAGCTGGAGGAGCCGCTCGTGGTGCGGCCCACCAGCGAGACCATCATCAACCACATGTTTGCGCAGGTGGGGACGGGGACACGGGGCGGACCAGCAGGCAGTTTGATGCGTTGAGCTGCTGCTGCTGCTGCTCCCGCTGCTGCTGCTGAGCTTGCTGGGTGGCTGCGCAAGTTCTTTCAGCTGCGGCAACGCCGCCTCTGGCAGCTCTTGCTTGCTGTCATTCCCTGGCTACTATGTTTGGGGGGCTGCGCTGACGTGCTGCTGCTGCTGGTGCTTGGTGGGGCTGGTGCTGCTGCTGCTACTGCAGGAGCGGGCCATCCGCACTCCTTTCTCTGTTCAGCTGTTTATGTGTCTTGCTGCCACTGCTTGCACCTGAATGCTGCTGTGGCTGAAGAGCTACTCGCGCCCTGCTGCTGCTGCTGCTGCTGCTGCTGCTGCTGCTGCTACTGCTGCTGCTGCTGCTGCTGCACCCTGTGTCTTATTTTGCCGCCACGATCATGGACGCCTGTCGTTCTCTGCTGCCTCCCGCTGCTGTCTGCTGCAGTGGGTGCAGAGCTACCGCGACCTGCCGCTGCTGCTGAACCAGTGGGCCAACGTGCACCGCTGGGAGATGCGCACACGCCCCTTTGTGCGCACGCTGGAGTTCTTGTGGCAGGTGCGCTGGGGTTTTGAGGGGCAGTACACTGAGGGTTTAGTGCGCAGGCTTGGCACGCACATGACGCGATGTGCATGCACTGGAATTTTTGTCGCCGATGGGCGTAGTGTGTGTGTGTGTGTGGGGGGGGGGGGGGTAAGGGGGACGCTGAGTGACTGACAGTGTGAGGCCCTGGCTTGATGTGCATGGAGTTTGAGGCGTGCACACCCTGGAGTCCTGTGCCAGGTCAGCTGCGCTTGAGTACGGGCACCTTGTTCAATTGAAAGTGATGTGGGCCTGGGATTTTCTGTCCTCCCACGCATGTGCTGTATATGTGATTGTGAAGGCTGCAGCTGATTGCAGGGGGTGGCCTCTGCAGCAGCAGCGGGCACCAGCCTGACGCTCAGCTGTGGCTTTCTAGTTCCGAAAGGGATTGGCGGTGGGGGAGCCGCTGGTGTGCCCTGCTGCCTGCTGCCTGCATGCGTGCGCAGCTGAAACAGCAACACAGCAGGCTTGCACGGCCCATGTCATGCTCAGGAAGCAGGGCCAGACGCCGCACCCACGGCTTAGCTGCACGCTGACGTTCAATCAGCGATTGTCTCGTCAAAGATGAGACTGACGCTCGTGCTTTGTGCTGGTTGTTTTTGCTGCCGCCTGTGTGCTTTGTTTTCTGTCAAAGGCAGAAAAAGCGGCGCACATCTCCACCTTTACTCAGAGCTGGTTGCTCACAGCACATGCGGCTTGACAGCCTGCTGTACATGTCACAGCAGGCCCGTACTGCACTGACTGTGCACTGCTGAGGCGGCAGAGGCAGCGGAAGTGGCAAGAACTCGATGCGCGCAGTGCATGTTACACACCAACCTGCTGATGTCGACGAGTCTGTTGTGCACTGTGATCTGCCTGTTGCTGCCTTGCGTGTCTGCCTCGTTGGCGGTTGATGGGCGCAGGCAGGGTGTAAGATTATCACCCGGAACCGCGGATGCGTGTGGGCTCATCTTTACCACTATCACCACCTCCGAGTGATAATCTTACACAGGGGCCATGCCAGTCCAGTGCTGCAACGGCCCTGGGCACAAACACCCTCTCAAGCCATGACTTACGCTGGCGATAGCCCCAGCGTAGTGTACTCACTACTTACTCTGCCTCGCAGGAGGGCCACACCGCGCACGCCTTGCTGTTGCACACCCTGGTCTGTGTGCTGCCTCTTTACTTCCATGTCCCCCCTACAGGAGGGCCACCCCGCGCATGCCAGCGCCGAGGAGGCGGCAGAGGCGGAGGGAGCGGCAAACCTCCAGCTTTGCGCAGGCCTCGCCGCACACGACGCATGCCATTCAACAGCCTGCTGATGCTGCGGAGCCGTCGGCTCATGTCTGCTGCTTACTTACTCTGCCTCGCAGGAGGGCCACACCGCGCACGCCAGCCCCGAGGAGGCTGAGGCGGAGGCCCTGGCCATGATCAGCCTGTACGCCGAGTTTGCCGCCAGCCAGGCGGCCATGCCGGTGGTGGTGGGGCGCAAGAGCAGGCTGGAGTCGTTTGCGGGCGCCAACGTGACGTACACCATCGAGGCGATGATGGGAGACAGGAAGGCGCTGCAGGTGACGGGCTGCATGCTGCTCGGCTTGCATCGTGCTTGCGTCGCCGCCTTGTGGCCTTCAAGAGGCGGGATCCAGATTCTATCGCTTGTGGAGTCTCATCCTGTGCTTGTATCCTTTCCTTGTGAGCCTAAGGGGTGAAAAGCAACTGCAGGGCACTGCACAGGCGAGCTGGCATCAGCAGCCATCGCCGCCCATGCTGGTGCTGGCAGCTTTGCATGTGTGTCTACTGCCCACCAGCATTGCACTTCACAACAGAATGCGCCAGCAGTGCTCGCCTGCATTTGGCAAGTCATGGCCAGCGTCAGCCATCACTTCTTCCTGTTGAGCCCCACTGCCAGCTCGCGAGCACAGTGCAGTTCACCAGCTGACGCTGGCCGTGCACGCCTGCCTTGCCTGCCGCGCAATCCCGCAGGCCGGCACCAGCCACAACCTCGGCACCAACTTTGCGGTGGCCTTCAACACGCAGTTTGTGGACGAGCAGCAGCAGCTGCGCCACGTGCACCAGACCAGCTGGGGCGTCAGCACGCGCATGATCGGCGGCGTCATCATGACGCACGGCGACGACAAGGGCCTGCGCCTGCCACCAAACCTAGCTCCGCACCAGGTGAGTGTGTGCAGCATCTGTCATGTTGTTACTTGTTACTTGTCAGGGTGGCCGCACGACAGTGTCATCATGA
This sequence comes from Scenedesmus sp. NREL 46B-D3, assembly GCA_014080715.1. NCBI lineage: Eukaryota > Viridiplantae > Chlorophyta > Chlorophyceae > Sphaeropleales > Scenedesmaceae > Scenedesmus > Scenedesmus sp. NREL 46B-D3. Next base: position 101,196 of record JACERP010000150.1, on the reverse strand, counting down.
CGCACGGCGACAACAAGGGCCTGCGCCTGCCACTCAACCTAGCTCCGCACCAGGTGTGTGTAACATGTGTCATATCATTACTTGGTACTTGTCAGGGTGGCTTCATGACAGTGTCTTGATGGCACACGGGGATGCCGAGGGGCTGCGCCCGGCCCCCTGTGTGGGTCCCAGACCAGGTATGCTGTTCAACTCGTCTTCATTGGTGTTCAAGCGGCCTTTTATGGCCTTATGCGCGTCATGACAGCTTTGAACGACCCTGCCCAACGGCAGACGTTTGCAGCAGCAACAGCTGCTGCTTGTCCACGGTGACCAACTCTGTCGCTACACCTGCTGCTGCTCGTAACCACGCAGGTGGTGATTGTGCCGATCGTCAGGAAGGACACCGACAGGGCGTCAGTCAACGCAGCAGTGGACAAGCTCACAGCAGCACTCAAGCAGGCGGGCGTGCGGGTCAAGGTGCGGCCGCGTGCAGGAGCCCGCACCAGGGCCGGCATGTGCACGAAACGTTCACGACAGTCTGGGTTGCAGGGTTTGTTCCTTGCAGCTGGTATGACATGGCGCGCTCGGTGGGCCGCACCTGCAGCGGCCCCAGCAGAAGGGCTGGGTGCAGTGGCGACACACATGCGTGCGCTTGTGTGTGTACGTTCCTGTGCCTGCACCTATGTGCTGGAGCGCGACCTCTGTGACTGCCGGCAGCAAGGACAAAAGCCACCTCAGGCAGGCGCTACTGCTTGGCGGAGGCGCTTGCGGATGTTTTGCACCTGCAGCAACCTGGAGCTGGCCAAATACACGCCGGGCACGCGTTGCTGACGCGCCCAGCCATCATTGTGCTGCAGGTTGACGGCAACGACATGAAGACGCCCGGCTGGCGCTACAACCACTGGGAGCTGAAGGGCGTGCCGCTGCGCGTGGAGGTTGGGCCGCGGGACGTGGAGCAGGGCACGTGCGTGCTGGCCCGCCGCGACATGCCAGGTGCGGTGCATGACTGCTGTTTGCATGGGCGGGTGGCTGGTGCCCTTGCCGCAGTGCTGCACACCTTCCACATGCCAGCTGTCCACCTGATTGTGTCTGCATTGGAACCATGCATGTGTCACAGCGTGTGCTTGTCGATCAGTGCACTGGCAAGCAAGGGGCGGCAAGCAGTCAGGGAGATGTCCGGGGCGCCACGTGCGTGATGGGCTGCCGCAACAGGCGGGGTGAGGCGCATGCGTTCTGAACATGCACCGTGTGGTGTGACTGGCCACTGCTACGCGGCTGCAGTTTAAACACTAGTGTGTCTGAAACCTGCGCCGCGACATGCCGGGTGCGGCGCATGACTGCTGTTTGCACGGGCAGGTGGCTGGTGCCCCTGCCGCAGCGCTGCACGGTCAGGAGCCTGAGCAGAACTGTGCAGCACTGGTGATTGCCAGCTGTGCACCTATCACAGCGTCTGCACTTATGATTGTGCCACAGCGTGCAGTTACATAATTCGCTGCACTGGCGAGAAGGGGCGGCAAGCAATCAGGGAATTTGCCAAAGCACCTCTGTGCTGGGCGCAGCCTCTCGCTGCAGGCTTTGCATTCGTCTGTATACTCCCTGGTTCGCTGGCAAGCGCCGCAATAAGGCTGCTGGCCACGTCTGCAGATATTTTAACCTCGTGCTTCTGCTGTGAACCCTGCTGTGAACCCTAAACCCTTCTCGTTGCCGTGCGTGCTGCAGGCAAGGAGGGCAAGCAGATGGGCGTGCCTATGGACCCCCCCGCGTTTGTGGCGGCTGTGCAACAGGCGCTGGGGGAGGTGCAGGACTCGCTGCTAGCGTCCGCCACGGCGTTCAGGGACGCCAACATTGTGGACGTGACAAGCTATGAGGAGCTCCAGGCAGTCGTGGCTGAGGGTGCGTGAAAAAGATGCCATGCCTCCCCATGTCTGCAGGGGTTGTATCTGACGCCGTGTGATTTGGGGTGCTGCATTGCCTGGCTGCTGCTGCTTTCAGTACAGTCCTTGCGCCAACAGGATGTACACCCAGTGGCTGGGCTAATGAGCTGAGCTGATTTGGTGGCAGTAGCTCTTGCTGGCTCGGCAGTGGCTGCTTGCGTGCGACGATTTACGACGACTCTGTTGTTGCGTTGATGCCGTGTGGGCTTGCAGGCAAGTGGGCGCGGGGTGGTTGGGCTGGCAGCGACGCCCAGGAGACGCAGGTCAAGGAGGAGACGCAGGCCACGCTGCGCTGCTTCCCCTTTGAGCAGCCGGCGGGGCCCCACACCTGCCTCATGACGGGGCAGCCAGCAGTAGAGGTGGCCATCTTCGCCAAGAGCTACTGATCTGGCACCGGCATGTGTGAGCAGATGGCAAAGTTCGACGCGAGTGGGTGTTGTAGGGCTAGCTTGTAAGATCAGCTTAACGACAAGGAGTGTTTCAGCAGTTCCAGAAATGGGCCTTTTTTGGGGTAACTTTGTTCTATTAGTGACAGTGTTTCGTAACTTCAGGTGTGCGCGCTGGTCTGACAGGTACCAGCATCACGAATGTAAGTACCCGATACCCTCAATCGTCGAAACAATGCATAACTAACCGCTGAGACGATGCGGGAAGCCACCTAAGGCGAAATAAGGCAGCAAATACAATAAACAACCGTGCCCAATGGGGCCAAACAGTGCCTTCGCCTAAGGGAGGCCTCACGTGACACCTGCCAGGTGACAGAGTGGCTCAGTGCATGCGGCTTGCATTTATGCACCACAGCTGTATGCCATATCATGATGGTATTGTATGCATGGTACATGCAAGCTCTAAAGGTGCTTGCCGTGAGCTCCTCCTTGTCACTGACCACAATTTGGATGTTACACCAGGTCGCCTGCTGTGGCCACAGCAGCCATAGCACAACAGCTGGTCACCCGATGCTGCGTGTCACCCTTAGGGTGTTGGACCCACTCCAGTACTGTCACAACATCGTACATGGCTTTTACATACCATATGACCTATTTTGTTTCTGAGAAGGCCGTGAAACAGCGAAAACGGGGCGCAGCCGGAGGCCACCTAGGTGTCCTCACACAAATTTTAAGAACTGAGTGAAAAGATGCGAGGCAGCTTGCGAAAGGCTGCGACACACAGAAACTTTCAGAAAAAAGAGCCCAGCGGCATTTGCGAGGGGTTTTAACCGAGTATATCAGCGAAAATTCGGTACAGGTTGACCAGGTAGAGTTAGGGAAAGTCAGTGGAAAGTCAGGAGTTGGGCAAGGTAAAGGATGACAAGCACGATTGTGAAGTCTAAATTACTCTAGTTTCAGCACTCCGATCGTGCTTATCGACAACCGCCAGTGCTCATGCGGGCCGCCTGGCACTTCCGCCAAGTTAGTCTGTTACTGCCAGGAAGGTGCTGTAGGTACCCGTGTACAGGAGCTTATTGTCTGCTTGATTCAAGAAATACAGTGCTGTATCCTGTGCAGACGTGCCTCGCAGCTCGAGCGTAAACCTACGACGCATCACAGGTAGGCTTAACCACTTGGGCGCCAACACCGCACAGGTGTTTGCGTCAGTTGACGACGACGGCCTTAGTATATGCCTTTGAGAATGGTCTGGAATCTCATGCACTCACGCAACTCGCTTGCTTCTCAAGGCACATGCTTCACACGTCTTGCAGGTTAGGTTCAGCACCAAGCGTAGTAGGCGAGGCTTCAATGCCACTCAGTCCCAAAGCATAACTTTCACGACCAGAAGTACAAGGAATTACGTTGTCGAGCTGCCTCGCGAGACTATCTTCCTACGCCACCTGCCCAAGAGTACTGCATGTCTCGATCGAGACTCGCGAGCACCTGCAGCTGTGGGAGGACAACACCCGAGACTTGGCCGCGTACCTGCACACCTGCAGCCACCGAGGAGTGCTACGCCTAGGTTCAAGACGGATCTCCCAGAGCTTGTGTTTGGCAGCCTTGCACACGGCATGCAGCTGCTTGCTGCAGCTGGTGCTGCAGCAGCAGCAGGCACAAGAGATAGCAGCAGGCGCCGCCCTGATGACCCTGGCACGGCTGGCACATTGCGCTGCCAACATCCGCGACGGCAACAGCACGGCCAGAGATGCAACCCTTGACATGGCGATGTCAAAAGTTATGGCAGCCATGGAGCGCAGTGGTAAGCACATGTTCAGTGGTTGAGTTTTGTTAGCCTCTGGAGTTGCCATGTGCAATGCGGTGCAGAAGACGTTGGCACACTGCTAAGACGTTGTCAAGTGCAGTGCCAAACCTTGAAGTGCGTCAGATGCTGTTTGTCATCGTCGAAGACGTCATGTTTGCCCAATTATGCCTCAGCATTGGCACCAATGGCCCAGCGCCCCCCTGCTGCTGTAAGGGGTTGCACTAGCACTGCCCCCCGTACCCTGGTGCAGCCCCCGGTACTGCTGAAGCCTGAGTTAAGTGTGTTTGTAGTAGTTGTACAGATCCCAAGCTTTAGCATAATTTGAAGCTTGGTTTGGTATCACACTGCATTGTGCCTTCAGGGTGAACATTGCACACGTCAGCCTACAGTAACGCGTATGCCTTCATCTGCTGCTCGTTGCTGTGCAGGATTGCTGCCTGCCCTCAGCGCTGCATGCCCTGTGCTTGCAGCAATGTGTTCCTCTTCTTGCACACAGGCACAGCAGCAGTCCCAGCAGTAGCAGCAGAAGCAGCAACAACAGGAGGAGGAGCTGCTGCAGCAGCAGTCACAGCCAGCAAGGGAACACAGCAGTAGTGACAGAGGCAGAACAGATCGAGATGTTTGCTGGCTAGCAACATTCACTCTGCAGTTCGTTGGTGGCACAATTGCGGCGCCAGGCGACCCACTGCATCATCCACAGTGGCGGACACTGCTGCTGCCAGCAGCACAGCTTGGTGTCGCCGTGCTGCAGGCCTGGCCCGCAGCAGCTAACCGCCCCCGCAACACATACATGAATTCACCTCGCCAATTTAGCAGATGGCGTTTGGCAGCGCCCAAAACCAGCAGCAGCAGCAGCAGCAGCAGCAGCAGCAACAGAAGCAATGACACAGCCAATGCGGCTTCTCGGCGTTCAGCGGCAGGCTACCCTCTGGCCGGGCCAGTACCTGGCTGGCCAGCAGAGGCAGCTTGCCTGGTGGCACACGCACTGTTCGCGGTACTCGTTAACAGCGTCGGCGGCACCACATTGCAAGATGTTCGCAGCAATGTGGCGGCGCTCCTTCGCGAAAGCATAAACTGGTCAGCTTGCCTAGGACGCATGCTGTCCCTATCGATCGCGAGGGCTGCTCAAACTGCGTACAGGAAGCTCCATTGCAGATCACCATACATTAAGGAGCCCTCCAGCAACAGCAGCAGCAGCAGCAGCAGCAGCAGCAAGTGGCAGCAGGGTTTGAAGGTCCCAGCGTACCATGAGCAATACCTGGCTGCTATTGGAGCACCTCAGCAAGAGCCGGCCGACCCCGGAAAGCTTGTTCCCGACCTACAAGCTGTGGAGGCTCTGTGCAGCTTGCTGGATAACCCCGAAAAGAAGTGTGGTGACATCAGGCAGCTACAACAGTCTATTGTGCAGCAGCAGCATGATCAGATGAGCTCAGGCACTGCAACTTGGCGGCAACCGGAGTTGGAAGCAGCCGTGCCAAGGGCTGAGCAGCTACTATTGCTGCTGGAGGTGCTACTCTTACAAGAACCAGAAGGCCCTATCAACATGCGCTTGATCCCCGGCGTATTTCAAGGTGCTGTTGCAGCACTGTCACGCTTGGTGCTGGCTGACCCCTGCAATGCCATCTGCCTAGAGGCAGCAGCGTTGGCATTGCTGCAGCCAGTGCTGCTGCTGCTGGGCCCCATTGTGGTCTTTTTGGCCAGCAGCCACCTGGAAAGCCAGTATGTGCCCAAGGCACTGGCAGAGGACTGCATCTCAGACAGTTGTGCTGCTTATGCAGCGATATTGGGCTGCCTAACATCTGTAGGTTAGCGGTACCCTTGTCAGTAGTAGTCGCAACATGACATTGCTGTGTGTCTGATGCAATATGCACCACTGAACATGCCACTAGCATTAAACACCTTTGGCGTGCACATGGCAGCTACCACATGCACTTCCCCTGTGCTATGTGTGTTGTAGCCGGTTACAGTCTAGCGTTGCCTTGAACAGTTACCAGATCTTTAGGGCGTGGTCAGGGTGCCACTACCTACAAGCAATCTGTGACCAAAGCCTTCTGTACATGGTATACACAGCCATTTTGCTCACCATCAATGATGGTTAGTGCTTGGGATGTATCCCACGACTGCATATGCGCACTTGACCTACTGTGTCTCTTCAGTTGTGAGCAAAGCATGCATGCAACCATATGGCTGCCACATGTCGGTGCTTGTGACTGCAGGGTCACCAAAACTGCTGGATGTTCAGCAGCAGCAGCTTTCACAAGCAGCATTGCAGGCGTTAGAGCTGACAGTCAGAAGCAACACGTACTACTCCAAGCAGCTGGCTACCACTGCTATGGAAGCATGTGACACCTTTATGTCAGCATTAAAGAAGCAGAGGCAGCCTCTGTTGCTGGCTCATTCACAACTTGTAGCGCTGGCCATCACCTGCATGAAAACAGCACGAAGGCAAGCAGGCATCTTGACAGTAGCAGCAGCAGTGGCAGGCTGGAAGGAAGCAGCCACGATGACGTGGTGCGCAAGCTCATTAAGGGTGCTTCAGCAATCAGGGTGGGTGTTCTATTGCAGAAAGTTGCACAGCAGGCGGTGCCAAAAACAGCAGAAATTTCAGCAGAAACACCAGTCGCAGCTAGCACACCCGGCAGCTCAGCCCAGGCAGCGTCAGCGCTGCAGCTGGCAGCAGCTGATGCTGGAGGTTTCAATTGTGCCACTGCTGCAGCAGCAGCTGCACACGCATCTTGGATAGGTCTGAAGTTGGCAGCACATGGATGTGTATCAGCTGGAAGCGCTTTGTCTGCATTAGCCACACATCCTTCGGCAGCGGCTGCACAAGGAACCGCTGACAGCGGGACAGAAGAAGACGAAGATGATGGTTATCACGACTTTATGTCCACAGCATTGACCATGTGCTGTAAAGGCACAAAGTATGTGCTGCGCACGCTGCCAGCAGCGACATTGCCTAGAACAGCCAAGGCACGCAGCGGCATTCAGAAGCAGCTGGTGGAGGACCTACAGCAGCTGCAGCAGCAGCTGCGCGTGGCCCTGGCAGCACCAGATGAAGGGGTTCAGACATCAGCAGATGGTAATGTGAGCGAAGCAGCACAGAGCAACAAACCTCTCAGCATAGAAGGCGATGCAGTTTACACTGTCATGGACAGTAGCAGTGGTAGCAGTGGTGGTGATGATAGTAGCGCTACCAGTGACAGCAGTGATGATGATGCTAGCTTCGCGCAACACAGCACATGCGATGGAGACTCATCTTCAGCCAACAAGCTGCCAGAGAGCATCACTGCTGCACTGCCTGGGTTGGGTGGTCGCCTGGTGGCCTGTGGGCAGGCGCTGGCTGCGCTGTGCCCCGTGCCGCTGTGCTGCAACAACCCCAGCTGCCTGGAGCTGCATGGGGCAAGCAAGCTGCAGCTGGTGGCGGGTCAAGGCAGCCGTTGTTCCCGCTGCAAGTGAGCGGTAGTTGGTTGCTTACTGCCTGCTGCCTGTCAGCTTGCACCCAGTCGCTTCGAAGCGAATTCCTAGACCATCACCATAGATTATTCAAGGAAAGGGAGCTGCTTGCAGCCAATACAGACCCGTGTTTGCACAGTGCAGTCAAGGTCCACACTCTTGATGATCTCAGTATGGCATGCTTTCTTGCTGTCGACATGCAGCTGAAACCATGCCATCCCTACCAACGAGAGGGTACCTTTATCAGGCAGATTAAGGTGTTTACCCCTGCTTACCCTGCTTGGTAGTGGCGATTATCTGGTTCTGGCGTGGGTAATCCTAAATGTCCATCTATCAGCACTTATCTTTGAGCTACAAGTAGGTAACCTGCATACCTGCACTGGCATTGTGGATAATTAAAGCAGCTGGGATAAGGCCACTGTAACCTTGTAGGGAAACAAGCAGGGAAAAGCAGAGCCCCCGACCCCCTCACGCAAGACTGTAATGATGTGCCTGCTTCAAGGCACAACAATATCACTCAGTGACTGGCTTACAGGTGATATGCGGATGTAAAGGCCCCAGCTGTCCCTACCTGTCATTTTCACTTTGTTACATTTCAAGACACCAATACGAGCATACACGTTGCGCGGTCTCTGCATCTACTGTCTGTGGGTATTACAATATTCGTGCAGTATACGTCTGCAGCCGACCTGTCTGCAAGAGTCTAGCGCCTGCACGCCTTCAGATCGCACGATGCTCACATGGGTCCTGCTGCCCTTAAGCTGCTGCGACGGATATCAGATCTGCTGATCCTTGGCCAGGGGGGACCTGTCGAGAACGGACTCGTTGTGCAGGCATGCAGATCAACATCGCAGACCAGCAACCCAACCCACGTGCCCAGCGAACGCTGAACCAGCCGTGCAGGAACACTGCAGCCAAGCCAAAGAGCGTGTTATGTGCAGCGCTATGTTGACGCAGGCATCAGCTGCCGTGCAGTACAGGGCCGAACAGAGTGTGCACCGACATGGAGCAGCACATGTACCCCTGGCAGGCCAGCTGCACAGCTTGGCCCTTTGTGTCTTGCAGCAAGCATAGCTTGTCTGGTCCTTTCAGTTTCTTGGTTCAGGGTGAGCTGGTCGGTGCTACACCTGCACTCACAGTTTTGTGCTGGATGGTAGGGGCAAGGCATTGCAGGCATCGGGTGCCATGCAGCACAGGGTCAAACAGAGTGTGCACCGACAGAGCGCAGCACAGGTACCCCTGGCAGGCCAGCTGCACGGCATGGCCCTTCATTGTCTTTGCAGAGAGCAGAGCCTGTCTGGTCCTTTCCATTCCTTGGTTCAAGGTGAGCTGGTTCGGTGCTACACCTACTTATGCAATTGTGTGCTAGTTGGTAGGGGCAAGGCATTGCAGGACTGCTGATAAGGGCAGGCTACTGTGCTCGCCATGGCAGAGCTGTGACACAGCTTCCACGCACACCATCAACCCAGTGTTGGGACCTCACGGGTCGGCTTCCGGCAGTGCTGCAGCTTGTTGCAAGTGCCTTTTGCTAATGAGGTGAGCAGCCGATTGGAGTTCCCGTATTTCAGGGCAAGGTGCTGTCCTAGTGCTGTGATATTGGTACACTACTGCACCCCAATGCAGCAATTGTTGTACATTGGCAGTTGGTTTCAGGCTGTAGATTGTGAGGGCAGCGCAGCACATCTGCAGGAATTCAAACTGGCAGGGCAAGCTGTTTACTGTGCACCTGCTGCTGCAATTGCTGCCGCTCAGCTGACTGCTGCTGCTGCTGAACCCCTTGCATGCACGTAGGAGCAAACTTGTACACCCAACTCATTTAGTTCTGGAATGATTTCCTGCATGCACACATCTCTTATGCAGGTCCATGGTGCCCCGCCCTCCTGCAGACAGCATCGCCTTTGCACTGCAGTGCCTTGACACTTCCAGAGCAGTGAGATACTTGCTGTGCTCCAGTGTGTTACATCAGCCCGGCGCTGGCCACAGGCCCTGGCTGCTATGTAAACGAAGCATGCAGTGTGAAGGGAGCCCAAGCACAGTAATAGAATGCACGTGGGCTATAGGTGCAGTTTGACTGCTTTTGATTGAGCAACACTGGTGCGCTACTCTTCTGTCCAAAGTGATCTAAGCATGTGGCATTGCATCTGCAGACGCAAGCAGGATGTTGTACAGCAAACTGTGCCCCCAGTAAATGCATGTGTATGGCAGGTTAATGATTAGCACACTGGTGGCTTCCAGACTGCTGCTAATTATATTGATGGCTTGCAGCAGGGGCTACTGCCGATGGGACTGGTTGCTGAGCTGGTGGCCTGTCAGCAGTGCACGGTGTAACTATCTCTGAGCACACCTACCTTGCCCCTTTGGCTTCGTCATGGGCCCTATGCATCCATTGTGGTGTGCAATGTGCTTTCCTGCAAACCTGTGCATGCTAGCCAGCCAATCAATCATCTCGTACACACCGCTGGTAGACGCCGGTAACCTACGGTGTACGATAACATACGGTTACCCTGAGGATAACTGCTGTTTATCAAAAAGCAACATGGTAACCCGAAGATACCGCCTGTTACCTCAGTGGAGCAGGCGGATTATCTCCCCTCCTTGTACAGCCGATTATCTTGCACTAGTGTGAACCCATGGCATGATGCCACGGAACCCCCCCCCCCCCTCCCCCAACTGCCATGGGCAGTTGTATGACGCATTGTCCCGTACGGGACAATGCGTCATACAACTGCCCATGGCTGAACACAGCCTTGGGTAAGTACAACCCCACCATCCTCAAGGTCTGGCCTTGAGACTTATTTATTTACGGTCATAGATTTATTTTGCATTTATTTACGGTCATAGTAAAAGCAGGCCTAACAGGGAACTGCAGCCTAGGCCTAACAGGGAACTGCAGCGAAGGCCTTCGCAAAGTGAACGGCATGAATCGGTGGTTTGTCTGTAATGTTTTCGATCATTGTGTTGCTGCTGTTGTGTTCCTGGCGTAAGGTCCATGCAACAACGCGTGGCTGCATGCTGCTGCCGGCTCAGGTGCTTGCGAGTGTTGAAAGATTTTTGAGAACGCTAGAGAGTGTTCGAATGTGTTGGTATTGAACCTTTTGCGGTCTGATACTGCACACTCTGAGCATGACACTCTCACAAAACCTTTCAACCAACTCACTCTTTGTGACATCCTCAGGCGCCCTCTGATGCCGTCGACGCTCGCTGAGATTAGAGATTACTGCATTACAAATCGTTAAACCGGATGGACATTAGGGGCACATTGCGCCGTTTGCGAGAAAAAGCCCCTGAAATTGTCTACTGCGGCCTTTTCTCCGAACAGGGGCAGCCACTTGCCCTCAAGCTTCCGCAAACACCTTTACTAATTTACATCAATACATTGATAGGGTGCATGTGGCTTGCAGCTGTCTGGCTTGTTCCCACCAGGGGGTCACCTTATTCTGTTAATATATAGGATGCCCACTGCAACTATAGCAGATAAAGGTACGTGGTAGGGCATACTCTGGAGCATGTGCACACATATGTGCTTGGCAAACTGCTGGCTGTGGCGATCTATAATGGTCAAAGCTGAGACACACATGCATGTGCTCCTCACTGTCCTCTCACGTACTTGCACAAGATGTCCTCACTTTCATATGGTTGTGCGCGTTGCTGTTGCCGCTTGCAGGACTGCGCGCTACTGCAGCAAGGCCTGCCAGCTGGCGCACTGGGCAGCACATGTGTACACAGGAAGATCTGCAAGAGCATCAACACTTTGCAAGGTGCATGATGATGCACCATTTGGCAGGAGATGCATGGCTCTATGCATGCTAGTATGCACGCTGGTAGCAAGCTGTTTGCCATGCACGTTGCATGCTTTTTGATTAGCAAGCTGTACAACTATTGTTCAACAATATAGTGTTGGATACGGCCCCTAATGACATCTTCTTACAGAAGATCTGCGTTATTGGCTCCAAGTTAGCAGTTACCAAAGATTCAGGAGGATTGGCTCGAGTTACATGAAGCACTGATGCAACAAAGCATTACAGCATGAACATGCCTCAGTACTTGCCCTCAACCTGCTGTCATGCAAGATCTTCATTATGGCGGGGACTGCATGCATGCCTCCGTTTCTGCAGCCCTGCTGGCCGTGCTGCTGTGTCAAGTCCAGCTGCCGGTTGCAACAGTCAGTCCCCAGCTGGAGCATACCCTGTACAAAGTCTGGGAGACACCACCTCAAATAAAAGATCTGAATGGATTACAACAAACACCAATTGATCACACTACAGTGTACACGAACACTATGCACTGCTTGGCATGCTGTTGTGCAGCGAGCTTGAGTGCTGGCATGCACCAGTTCACCCTGCGCAGCTGATACGGCCATGCAGCAGTGATGCATGGTGAGACCTCTACGACAGAAAAAACACTCAGCCCTTCACGCAAGCAGGCAAGGGTGACTGCCACAGGTCCAAAGGCAGCTACACATGTGCTGTACAGCAGCTGTACAGCTGCTGATGGCTGCACATTATGCTCGACGACTGCTTGCCTAAGCAGCTGCAGCTGCAACTTGCGTGGCACTTGTGACAGTGACACCATGCTTGTGAAAGTATAGCTGTCAGCATGTCGTGCTTTGATGCTTTGTTGCTGGCAGCAAATGCAAGGGGTGCGCCATTCTCATTTTGACTGCAACGGCTTTGACAAGCACGCAAATACACATGCACATGCAACACAGCAAATACACCAAGAACACCGCCACTCTTACAAGAACCACTCAGTGTCTGTACAGCCATACGCACAGCACACTGGCGATTACTACTTGTATATGTCACAAGGTCGCACTGCTCATCATTGTGGAAAGAATTGGCACCGAGGCAGACATGATGCGATGCCATGCATTGTCAGGTGTGCCCACATGAGGAATGTTGAGCTGTGGTCAACTCTTCACACGATTCACCTGCACGTGCAGAATGTGCACATTCTGCATGCCTGACTGTTGATCACAGTGCATGAGCAGTCTTCAGTACACGTCGACGCTCTAGTTCTGTGCACGCTGAACGCCATGGCTGTACTCCAGCAGCATATCGCAGTGTTTGAGCTACAACAAAAGCCACAATGCTCCCCAATGCTAATGTTGGGTTTACAAACCATCATCATTGGGTTAACGGATTGTCGACTGTCAAGGCAGCTGCAAGCATGCATGATGCAAAGCCAATATCAGCAAACAACCATGACAGCTCTTGCCACAGGGCAAAATCAGAAAGCACTATCTCTACGAGAGCTGGCAGTACCTCAACACCTATGCTAACAGATCTGATAACGGAAAACACAACCAAACTTCTACATCATACTCCACCTGAGAAGGATCATAGGGTCCAAGTGATATCCAAAGGCTCGCCAACGGACAGCCCAACATCTTTTATTCTGACCACGCCCGCAATGTCATCAAAGGCAGCAGCCAGCGGCCGACCATTGATGCTGGCAGCTGGCGCTGCTGCGCCCCCTGCTGCTGCCACACCCAGGATATGCACAGCAGTGATGCGCAGCTTGCCTGCTGCCTCGCCGGCGTGGGCCTTAATCGTGCTGCTGATGCTGCCGGAGCGGCCGTCAACAGCAGACACCGCGGTGTACCACACCTGCGGCAGGGAAGAGGAATGGAAGGTCGCCAAAGGCGCACTGTCAGCCTGCATGATCAGCCTGTGCACGCATTCCTGACACGTTTTGCAGACAGCACCGTGTGACAGTTGTAGCAGACAGCTGCTGTGAGGTTTCTCAGCTGTACAACCGGCAGCCCACACTGGCATATCGCCAGTATGCTGCCTGACCAACCCACCTGCACGGTGTTGTCTGCTGACACTTCGATGTTGTCTCCCTGGTCCATGTACAGCAGGCCGCAGGACACCAGCTGCCCCTCATTCTCCGCAAGAGCAGCAACGCAGGCCTCCTCGTGTGCAAAAGGCGGCAGCGGCCCTGCTGTCGCAGCCGCTCCAGCAGGCTCTGCCGGGAGTGTCACTAGCAGTGTAACGGGCGCCAGGCGGATGTCACGGGTGACCTTGGCGTAGGGCTGCATGGGGATCACTGCGCCGCCGCGGTAGTGCACGGCGATGTCGCCAAGGGGCACTTCCATCTCGACAGCCTGGCCCTTGGAGACGGTCATACGGCTGCTGTCCCAGGCATTGTACCTGCATGTTTCGTTGTTCCGGTTTGGTTAGAAGCCATGGAGCAGCAGAGTAAGCCGACCGCCTACTTGTGCAAACTGTACTTGTTACACTTCTGGGTATGCATGCTGCATGTGCAGCAAGCCGTGCGCGCAGTAGAGTAGAGCAGAGCACATCACTGTTGCCAGCACTCAGCGCTGCGCAGGCTGCTGCAGTGGCACCCAGTTACCAGCAAGTAGCTTGAGCAGGGTGCGCATCAGAACAGCTGTGCTGTGCTGTGCTGTGCTGTGTGCTGCAGCGCTCACCATGTGCCTGCTGTGAAGTAGGGCAAGATGGTGGTGGTGGCCTTGGTGACGACTGGGCTGATCAGCAGCGCCTCCCCCATCATCCACTGAGCGGTGGCGTTCCTGCAAGCAGCCAGCGCAGCAAGACAGTTACGCAATAGGCACCAGCAGTTTTCCCGGCAAACACCTGCAGCAGTCTGAGGCACTGCACGACTGGACACCTGCCCAAGCGCAAAGACACCCTGCTCACTGAGAACAGCACATCCAGTCAACACGTGCAGCGGCCAACAGGTTGCCATTGTCCTGTTCCCACCTTGCATCTATGTCGCTCGGGTCAGTGAACATCAGCGGGCGTGCGACTGTGCCTCCCTTCATATGCGCCAGGAAGAACGCGCCGTACATGTAGCTCAGCAGCTGGTAGCGCAGGCTGTAGGCCTTCTTCGCCGCTGCTGCCACATCGGGCCAGTGGTAGTACTCGTGGCTGCGGGTGAAGTAGGCGTAGTGGTTGCGGCTGAAGGGGTAGAAGGCGCCCAGGCTGGCCCACCTGTGAATGTGACAGCAAAAATAACATGTCACTAACAAATATGCCATCTGTGACGGCAACCGGGCACAGGCTACAAGAGTATCACTTGATGTGTGGGGTAAGACCCTTCAACCTCCTGCGAGCCCACTTGTTGTTGCACCACTCGTGCAGGCTCGCCTCTGTGGTGGCGTGTGGAAGCAGCCCACAATCCCTGATCCTTGGAGAGCCCTTATTATACCTGCCAACCAGAACATAGCCCACACCCTGCCTGTTTGCCTGCAGCAGATGTTGCGCATGCTGTCCCTCTGGGATGCTGTTTGGGGCAGAGCACAACATGACATCGCAACCACCACTGCCACTATCACCCGCTTTGCACCACCTCAGAGGGTGGAGTTCGAGGCTGTTGCGCTGCCATCACCTGTTGCACAGCTCGCGGAGGCTGTCCTCTGAGATGATGTCTGCGCTGCCTCCCTCCTTGTACGCCATGTCAGCAAAGCCGCAGATGTCGGCACCCACCATGGGCATGCCCCACATGTTGGTGTTGATGATGCCTGCAAACAACAGCAGCAGTGATCAAACATGCGCTTGGTCAGATGGTGCTCAGCTACGCCAACAGGTGGTTTGAATGCTCCAGCAGGCTTGCAGTAAAGCTGGCCCGTGCGGTCTGCGGTAAGGATGCAGATGGGTCTGCGGTAAGGATGCACTACAGGTCTGCGGTAAGGATGCAGATGGGTCTACGGTAAGGATGCAGTACAGGTCTGCGGTAAGGATGCAGCTGGGTCTGCGGTAAGGATGCAGTACAGGTCTGCGGTAAGGATGCAGATGGGTCTGCGGTAAGGGCGCACTACAGGTCTGCGGTGAGGATGCAGTACAGGTATGCGGTAAGGAACCAGATGGGTCTGCGGTAAGGGCGCACTACAGGTCTGCGGTAAGGATGCAGTACAGGTCTGCGGTAAGGATGCAGATGGGTCTGCGGTAAGGGCGCAGTACAGGTCTGCGGTAAGGATGCAGTACAGGCCTGCGGTAAGGATGCAGATGGGTCTGCTGGTGTGCATTCTGCATGCGGAACGACGGCTTGCTGGGCTAGTGCCTTAGGCAGGTTCAGTCCTGTGCTACTGCAATTTGTTGTAGTGTATTGCATGCAAAACAAAAGCCTCTGCCAGGGCCGGCATGTGCCTGCCGCATGTCAGGCCTTGACCTTGAGGGTCAACAGCGCGGTGCCCACCTGCAATGCTCATGTACAGGTTCTCCCAGTTGACGCCGTTGTCGCCGGTCCAGTGGGCAGTGAAGCGGCCGGCACCAGGGGAGGTGGACCTGCGGTCACACAGCACGCACGCATGTACCTTTCAGCGCGGTGTCACCGACAAAGCACATGGTGACACAGTGCTGTGGTACTGCTGTAGCTGCGTCACAAGCGACTGCTGCAGCAGTGGCAGGGTTGGGCGCAGCAGCAGAAGAACCACAGAAGAATCCTGCAGCAGAGACGTAGACCTGCAAGCGACTAGCACACACGCACATGAGCTCATGCAGTCAGATTGCGCTCACACAACTGCTTACCAGGGCGCCTACTGCTGCTCTGAAAGTTGTCACAAGCAGCCGCTGTAGCAGAGATATGTGCTCACCTTGTGAGCAGGAAGGGCCTCTTGCCGGTGATCTTCTGCACAGCAGCGTGATGCTCCAGGGCCATGGAAGTGCCGTACAGGTTGTGCACGTCGTACTCGCGTGCGCCGTTGGCATGCACTGCAGAGACAGCAAGAGCGCATTGCATCGGCTTTGACCGTGCATGTCGTGGCAGCATTGCCCTTGCAGTCCCTTCTCTGCTCTGCCGCATCGTGGAGCTGCCAGGCGTTCATTTAGACGGCTGGTTAGGACCCCAGCACTTTCAGCACTCTGCCGACGACATGTGTAACCCAAGCAGTTGACACTTGCAACAACAGCACTCTGCTGATGGCACTGCACGGCTGCGGCTGGTGATCAGCAGTACTCACTGGCAGACGGTGCGATGGTCTTCCAGCCAAGGTCTGCCTGCCTGTTGACGCGCATGCCGCTGTTGTCAAAGTTGTGGATTCTGTATGGCGGGTTCTCCCACTTGTTGTCGGCAGCAGGCTTCTCGCAAGTCATCTGGCACGTGGTGCGCAGCGGAATGAGCTCTGCAGCACAGCAACGTAAACAGAGCTACCTCAGCCTGTTGTTAGATCACATGTGCCCAGAGGGTGGGGCCACATCAGGCATCTGTCCACCACAGGACGTGCCGCTGACCGGCTGTCAACGGCCCCACATTCTGATCCAAAAGGGAGCTGAACAGAGCTGATGCGTGCTTTCATCAGCTTGCTTCTCTGCTGTAGGCAGCGGAGTAACACCTAATAATAGGCCAGAGCAGGCCAGTCGGCACCCACAGGATATGCACGCCAGCTGGCACCCACAGGATTTGCACGCCAGCTGGCACCCACAGGATTTGCACGCCAGCTGGCACCCACAGGATATGCACGCCAGCTGGCACCCACAGGATTTGCACGCCAGCTGGCACCCACAGGATATGCACGCCAGTTGGCACCCACAGAACAGGCTGTTCACCAGGTCCAGGCCTACCACTGCAGCTGGCGCACACTGGGCTACCAAGTTACTGCCATGCCAGAAGTTGCACTGCAGTACACACTTCTCTTGGTCCAGCATTGCTGGCAGCAGCAGCTCTTGGGCACGTTGCGCTGCCAAGCTTGCCAAATAGCGGCTCACCGTTGATGTTGTAGTCGCGCGGTGTCTCCACCTCCAGCCAGTAAGTGGCTGTCTTGTTCCTGCGGTTGGGCTTGCACTGCATGCCGCTGCAGAAGTTGGCCGCCTGCAGCAACGCAGCAGCAGCAAAATTGAAGCGGCGCTGCCGGTAACTTCATGCAGCACTCCTCAGCAGGGCAAGCTCTGCAGGCATCTGCTGGTCTGAGCACTGCAGCCACAGACACAGGCAGGCTGCTGTCACAACCAGCACTGTGTGGCGATCCTGCTCCGACAGGCTGGCAGGAACTTCTTGGACAGTGAATGCTGAGGGTGCCCTTCTCTCTGGAAAACAACTCTGATTGAATAAGAGGAAACAGTTGCACATGAATCCAGCAACCATCGAGAGTGGTCCGCGCCGCCCTAGGATGAGCTCCTTGTCCACAAGCGACACAAGCGGGAAACACACAATTACACGCCAAGCTCACCTTGTTAATCTCCAACCCCATCCCTTTGCAACGCATTGTGTCAAACACGCACAACCGAACGCACAACCGAACTCAAACCATCCATCAGCCTCTGCAGTCCTCATCAGCATGTCACCCATTCAAGCCATTGCATGAACGCCATCAGCCCTGCGCCCCACAAAAGGAAACGAAGGAACGACGGCCTGGCAGGCAGGGTGCAGGCGTCGGTTGGTGCTCACCTCGTTCATGTCCAGCCACAGGCCATCGTAGGGCACCTTGTCGTACATGTGCTGCAGGTTGTCAACCAACCAGCGGCTGGTGTTGGCGTTGTCCAGGTAGTCAGGGTACACGGTCTTCCCAGGCCACACCTGTCAACAGCGGCAGCAGCAAGCGCTGCTACGTTGGTACTCTGCTGCTCGACCAACGCTCTTGCATCAGTCACAACGGCAACTGCTTTGCACGATTCAGGGCCAGCCGGTGCTCATCCTCTGCTGCACTTGCAATCTGCCCAAGGGTCCAAAACCAGTTGTTCAGTTCCTTATGACCTCTCACAATCTCTCATGAGCCAAGCACAGGCCTTGCTGGTTTGCACTCGCGCCCCACCTGTCCGAGGTAGTCGCTGCCCTGGTGGTCGGTGACCCACACACGGTCCCGCGTGCCCTCCTCGTATGCCTTGTAGCCCTTGTCTGCCGCCACGCCCGCATCCTGAATGGCCACCCAGTGCTGCCCCTGCCGGTGCAGCCCCTCCACAAACGCCTTCATCTTGGCGGCAGGGTAGCGGTCTGCACGGCCAAATCCCAAACAGGACGGCACAGCAACACAACGAGATCAGCCGGCACACGCCCCTGGTCTCGGGTGCAGAAACCAACCTGACCAGGGGACAGCCGGTAGCAGTCTGCTGCAGCCGTGCTGACTGCTGGCACCCAAGATGCGGTCAGCATGACGCAGACCTGCCGGTGGGCATTTGCAGTTACTCTGTGACCCTGCAAGCAGAGCGTTGTGCTGGCATCCCCACTGCTTGCAGCCGTCTCACAAGGGAAAAATGGCACCAGGGTCAGCTGTTTTGACTCACGCTCGTCAAACTCCATGGTCCAGAAGCGTGTCGACATGTACTCGATGTCCGACCACACCACCTCAAGGGGCAGGTCCAGCGCAGTGTAGTTGGCCACCACCTCCTCAAGCACTGAGAATTTGGCGTAGCCCCACCTGCATGCGAGCACAGGTAACACACATACAGCCATCAAGGGACTGCAAGCCTGACTGTAGCGCAGTTTGCCACGGCATGCGGAAACCCTGCAATGCTGGAATGGCCCCAAGCACTGACCATCAGCCACACGTGCACGCCGCCAGTGCCGTCCTGGGCCACACAGAACGCGTGGCACGCTCATCATATGTTTTGCATCCTCGCAGTCTGGTGAAGGGCGGGATGCCAAGGCACACAGGCGGTGAGCTGTAAACCCAAAGCAAAAGCTCCGGCGGCATTGCTGCCCTTGCACCTGGTCTGGTGGAAGCCCAGCGACCAGTATGGCGTCATTGCCGGCGTGCCGATGACCTGGTGGTACTGCCGCACCACCTCCTCGGGGGAGGGGCCTGTGAAGAAGTACAGGTCGACCAGGCCGCCAATCACCCTGCAGCAGCAGCAGCAGCAGCAGCAGCAGCAGCAGCAGCAGCAGCAGCAGCAGCCGCAGCAGTGTGTGTCAACATTGTGCTTGCGGGACGTGTCGACGGGATGTGAGACAAGGCCTTGCAGTACATGTGCACCATGCATGCCACAATGACTAGTCAGCAGGTGACACGGCGTAGATGTGAGAAGCAGCTCAATCAGGTGCGCTCACTTGTATGTGAGGCTGGCCTTGTCGAGGGTGACGTCCATGCCGTTGCTGTTGAGGAACAGCACACCATGAGAGGAGCCGTCTGCAGCAACACAAGGAGAGGGTTGAGTGACTGTAGCAGTGTTGTAATGGCATTTACGCCGCTCAGAGATACAGCTGCTCACTCTTGTCCATGGCATGCTGCAAAGGCCCACTGCTCTGCAACACTTAGTGTGCAACTGCTGCTGCTGCTGCTGCTGCTGCTGCTGCTGCTGCTGCTGCTGCTGCTGCTGAGACCTCTAAAACACTCACCCTTGTTGACCTGCAGGTAGAAGGGGTGGGCGCCGTACAGGTTGACGTACGGCATCGCTGACGCCAGGTCACGCGCCCACATGGTAATGACGGTGCCGTCACGTGGCAGCAGCAGGCCAGTCGGCAGCGACACCTCGCCCAGCCCATACAGGTCAGCATCCTCCGGCACATTGGTGGTCAGCTCAATGTACTGGTCCTTGAAGATGAACCTGCAGGGAGTGGCAAGCCAAGTTTGTTGGGTTGCAGGCGCACTGCTTCAGGAGTTGCCTGACAGAGGTCAACGGCCTCATGACCACTTGGGGCCAGCTCCCCACACTGGAGGGTTCACGTACAGTGGCTGGGCATTGGGGTTTGAAGTTAACGTGAAGTTGCTGTGCATCACGTAGCATCATCACACATCTGGTTGAGCGGATCCGCTGGAGGTTATTGCCATTGCTGGCATGCTATAGCACGTGCATTGGTGTAACCAGTTGTCAACTAGCCTGCTACATTGAGTCAGCAGCAGCAGCAGCAGCAGCAGCAGCAGCAGCAGCAGCAGCAGCAGCAGCAGCAGCAGCAGCAGCAGCACCAGCAGCAGCAGCAGCAGCAGCAGCAGCAGCAGCAGCAGCAGCAGCAGCAGCAGCAGCAGCAGCAGCAGCAGCAGCAGCAGCAGCAGCAGCAGCAGCAGCAGCAGCAGCAGCAGCAGCAGCAACAGCAGCAGCAGCAGCAGAAGCTAAAGCAGAAGAAGCAGCAGCAGCAGCAGAAGAAGCAGCAGTAACACGACGCTCACCTGTGGCCATTGGTGTCAAAGATGGGCTGTCCGTTGGACTTCCGGCTGACAGTCAAGCCGAAGGGCTGCCCAGGCTGACTCAGCTCCACGTCGTACTGCAAGCTGGCACTGCTTAGGCCTGCCTCAGCACCCGGCCTGTGTTACACAGGGAGTCACAGAAAGCAGCAGCAGCAGCAGCATCAGCAGCAGCAGCATCAGCAGCAGCAGCAGTTGCGCACATCAAGTCAACCTAGGTTTCAGCAGGCAGGCTCAGTATTGGGAGACTGTTAGCGCCACAGAAACAAACCAGGGCGAATCATTACTAGATTTGATGCAACCCAGAACATGCAGGTCCGCCTTGCATGCAGCTGCTGGTGGCTGTCATGGTGTGAGCGATTGGCCAAGCAGCTCCTGCAGGTAGCATCCGGAAGCCAGCTTTGAACATACCTAGGCACGATGCTCTCTGGCACCTCCCATCGCTGCTCTCCAGCTGGTGCAACCTTTATATGCAGCCTGTTGGCTGTCTCTGGCACGACCTGCATTGTTAGCTGCTTGAAGCTGGCACCATACTGCTGCAGCTGCTCGTCCACCAGGCTCAGCTGCGTGGTGCGTGACAGGCCTGCCGCTGCCCCTGCAAGCACACCATGAAGCTAGTTTTTGAGGTCTGTGCCACACTGGTTTGTTGGTAAGGCAAGAAGAAGTAGCAGGCAACAGAACAGCCTTACCTGCAGCTGAAGCAGAGACAGCATAGGCCTGCTGCTGCAACCGTGCGCCTGCATGCAACAGCAGATTATCAATCGCACACAAATTGAGTGGTAATGGTAATGTGTGTCATGGCTTAATCAAGCTGCGCAGCACAAGACGTAGCTGACGCAGATTTCGTCGTGAGCCGGCTGGCAACAACCAAACGTCTTTTATATCGTTTGCGATCGCCTAGTATATGATCATATATGTAATAAAGTGTACAGTGCATGTACTCTGACAAAGAACAGGACCCAGCAGGGTGTCCTGATGCTGGAATTGCAACGTTTGCTTGTCCTGCCATGCTCACCTGAAGCAGCAGATGCGTGTACAACTGATCCGGCTAGACTAATACAAACTAACAAGCTGAAATGATGATGTCCCATGGCGAGCACTCTCTCTGAGGTATGCAGGGTAATCAAGCGTGCAATGTGTAGTTTGCGCGCCAATCGATTGTTGAGTTCACCTAGCGCCAACCGATCTGCACAGCTACGAGATCAATAAAATGAGTATGGATACATCAGCTGCGCAGGCAATAGCATTTTTATAGTTCGGAGCGTTATAACCAGCAATGTGACGGTCTGCCTACGCCTTGTCTACAATCCTCCTCACCTAATGACGCAACGCTTACTATCAGGATTATAATGGATGTAAATCTGCATTAATTTGTGTGGTCATGCTTGGACAACATTCTGCTTTCAACAACGTAGGTGCTGTTGCCGGTTTGCCGCGCTTCGCATGCTTTGACGCTGCTGTGCTTGCATGTAATTAACGGAATAATGTTGTTAAGCTAGTGACCTTTACGACAGTTTGATGCAAGCGGAGGGTCACGAGTTTATTTTTGACGTCGTGGGTCCTTGCTGCAGCTGGCCAGACCCGTTACTGTTTCTCGACGATCCAAAGGGTCGTATGATAGGCGGGGTATGACACGTTTCTGGCGCTTCATCCCATAATATCATCTGGTGCATGCCAAAATCACTGACAGGCAACCGCTGCCGCTCTATTAAGCTCTTCACCAGTGCTGGCACAAGCCGCAGCCCTGCTCCGCACCAGCGCTGTAAAAAGCTGCAGCACCAAATATGAGCGGTGAACTACTGTCAGGAAAGAGTCGTGCAGTTTTGTTTGTAAAGTTTTCCCAAAATCCTGGCAATAAATCGAGCAGCGGCTTTAAGCACATGCGCATGTCTTGGGTTGAATAACCAGTTATTAGGCCAACAGCCAGGCAACAACATCGTATTCACGAGCTGCAGCGACATCAAACACACCGTAATAAGGACACCATGTATCCAATGCTTGCTGCCGACCACACTGCCAACAGCCGGTTTGACATCTTGCTGATGCTGCTCAGCATGCTTGAAAAGCAACACCAGTGGCCGTGAAGCCGGCCAACCCAGAAGGGAGCAAAGCTGCAACAAGCATACACTGATTTCATGACAGCACCCAGAGATTGCAACAGGCCATAATGGCCAACGTTGGAGGCTGCTGCCCAACCACGCTGCTGTCACACACCATCGCGACGACCTGCATATGCAGTAACAAGCAGCAGCCACTACAGGCTCACACGCTATGAGGGCATCACTGGGAATCGTTCCCAAATTGCTGCTGCTGCTGCTGCTGCTGCTGCTGCTGCTGCTGCTGCTGCTGCAATTGCTGCCGTTCTTGCCCTGCGACCTGTTTCATAGCGTTGCTGCTGCTGCTGCCGTCTTTTTATTCACCTTTTCCAGCACCTCCCTCGACCTAGACAGCACACCATCAGGCACAGTAGCAATCAGCTTATCCAGCTGCTCCACCGCTACCACCAACTTCGCTGCTGCAGCCTCTTTATCCAGGCCGACTGCCGGATCAACCGCCACCATCTCGCTCATGTCGCCATCCTCATCTGAACTGTCACTCTTCTTCTTGTTCGCCTTGTCTGCCTTGTCCTGTGCTGCCTTCGCCTCACGCACTGCATTGTACAGCACCAAGTCGAAGTCCTCCAGGGCCCTGAAGAACCCTGAAACCAGCTGCTGTGCGTCCTTCTCGGGCAGCCCAGAGCCGCCCTCTGCAGCTGGTGCCGAGGCGTACTGCCCCAGCGCCCGGATGTTGTCACGCAGGCCGCTGAAGGGCCCGGAGCGCATCAACTGGCGCGCCACGGTCGGGGCTGTCACTGCGGGAGTGATGAAAAGCGTGAGGAGGTGTGAGATGATGGTGGTAAGTCAACGGGTTGAGGTTGGCGGGTTGGCAGTGCCTGCTGCTGCCGCTGCTGTGGCAAACGTGCCTGCTGTGCCTGCTGCTGCCTGTGCTGCCTGCTGGATGGTGCATGACGTGCCACTGCTGTCGCTGAAAAGCACAAACAGCAGCGTTGTCACACACCTGTGCATGCTGCCTGATTGTGCAGCCGTGGACCCGGTGCTGCTGACCTGTCACAGCATGCATAGGCTGCTCTTTTTGCTTTGACATGTCCGGCTGCTGGAACCGCATGCTGTGTGCTTCACACTCTGCCAGCTAGCGCAACATACTTGATGAACAGTAGCGCACATCACCTTGCTGGCTTGCCCATGTCTCAACTGACACCGCGCAGCGAACTTTGCCGCTCTAAACCCAGTTGCAGCTGCTGCTGCCGTTACGCCATCCATAAAGGCTGCCGCTCCGCTGCTGTTTCAATCGCTGCTGCTGCTGCTGCTCACCAAAGACTGTGTCCAGTGTTGCCAGCCGCTCCCGTGCCTCCAGCACCAGCGGCACGTACGTGTCCAGGGGGTCCAGCTTCTTGCGCTTTACGTAGCGATCAATGCCCTGGCCGTGCGACAATACATGCGGAAGGACGCCAGAGGGTGGAGTGGTAACAGTACTGTGATGTAGATACATGACTTTGCACATCTGGCTGAGCTGGTGATGTGGCGAGGGTTTTGCGTTGTCGCACAGCCTGTGAGACGTCTTCAGGGTGTGACTGCATCATCTGCAAAGCACTAGCTCCTAGCCAGGCAATCAAGCTGCATGGAAAGCTAGGCCAAGTAGGAGGGATTGAACTGTGACAAACTGCCCAGCCGCTGGGGTGTCAAGACACGACTTTCAGTTACTGCACATGTCATGCCTGGGTGTGCAAATGATCATGCGTGGTCAGCTGAGACATTCTGCTTGCTGCACATTGTCAGCAGCAAGAGCGGCAGCAGCCGCGTGCAGGGTGTGGACTGTACAGTGCGCAGGCCTGACAGCTCGCTGCATGCTCATAACACAGCGAGCTACATGTGCGTAAGTAGGTAACAGGCCTCTGAACAGCATCTGCGCTTACAGCGTATGCCGGGCTGGGCTGTGCAACATTGAAGGCCACAGCAGCAGCAAGGGCACTGCTAGACTCCAGCAGCTGCCTGCGAGTGCCAGCTCCAGCCCATTGCTGTTGCTGTGCTGAAGCCTGCAGCACAGTCTTATGGTTGGATAATCATTAAATGATCATCTCCTCGCAGCAATGCGTGGCTAGTCGTGCCTGGCAGACGTGTCTTCTGCGGAAGCAGCGTGCCGGGCCTGGCGACGCTTTTCCAGCGTTCTGGGTGCTGAGATTGCGTGTGAAACAATGTTGTAGATACTGCATGACGTGTATGAGCGAGAGATGAAGCAGAAGAACGTGATTAGCAGCAAGTTATGTTGTGAACCAGGTCGATCACGATTTGCAAGTTCCTACGTGGCAAAGGGCACGGAGGCTGTCAAAGCAATGTGTTGACTACTTAAACCTCAGCAGCATCCTGAGCCCTGCGAAGCATTTAAGCACCCGAGCTTGACCGCACTTGAGGCACTGTCATAACACCTGCTGTGTCATGGTCAGGCTGGAGCACTCACCAAGACCGCCACTTTAGAAGGGTTGCAGACCGCCATGCTGCAAACTGCGAACGAACAGGTCAAGTGTCCCCAAAGTAGCTGATGATACTGCTGGTAGGAAACACTTCCAAGCACTGAAGGCAATCAACCATGGAGCGAACACACTTATGCTTTGTTGCAAAAATGTGGCCGCACCCACACCCAGCAGCTCCCTGTACATCCCAACCACTGTTGCCAACAGGACCAGTTATCCTGATGAGATGCCGCGGCTGCTGTTGCAGCAGCACACGTCACTTTGCCGTATTCTTCATCTAATGCGCCACAAACAATAAATGATCATCACCAGCTGCAGCAGCTTATGAGATGCTAATCAGCTCCACGTCGAACACCAGGGTGGCATTGGGCGGGATCTGTACGCAGCAGCAGCAGCAGCAGCAGCAGCAGCAGCAGCAGCAGCAGCAGCAGCAAAGCTTGTAACGGCATCTCCTGACAGCACCAACACTGCACATGCCGCTAGCAAGGCAGCTCAAAGATCATTCCTAGTACAACACCTGTGCCTGCAACATAGCCGTCCAGCTGTTGCTCCATCTGCTGTGCGTCAGCTGCGCGGCATGCTGTGCATGATCACCCATAACCTGCAACAGAAACACCCCATCCAGCTCCACCCACCCCAACCAACCCCTACACACTCTTGACATTGGACTGACAGGACTGTGACACAAACGTGAATGTATTTTGCCATTGCACAACGCAGCAAGTGGGGCAACTCACCACACCGCCGGCGCCCCGGGAGCCGTACGCGTAGTCTGGGGAGCAGGTCAGGTTGGCGCGCTCGCCCACGCTCATCTGGGCCACGCCCTCATCCCAGCCCTTGATGACCTGGCGGCAGCGGCAGCAGCAGCGGCAGCGGCAGCAGCAGCGTGACACAGATGTGATGGTGGTGCTGTGCAGGCATACATTTTTAAAAGTTCACTGGCAGAAACATGTCGACCTGGCAGCAGCAGCAGCGATGGTGGCGGCACCACACAGCGCCTGTAGAATTGGGACCAGGCCGGCAGCGACAAATGTATGAAAGCAGGCGCCGCCAACCTATTGGCGGCTATGGAACGTGCAGCACCCATGGTGCCTTCACATCAACAGTGCGAAAGTGGCAGCACAGACCCAGCTCTGCTGCCGGAGCGCTACTCACTGTGCGCATTGCACGCTGCACTACACTAAGTTTACTTGCTGCTGCCTGCTTCTGCTGCGTGTTCCCTGGGCACCTAGCTGCTGATCAGTTCTTGCTGTTCATACCGCCGAGGCGTCGTCACACGCACAGTCTGTACCCAACAGGCTCCCCACTCTGTGCTCCTTCTGCAACCATGTGTGCAGTAGAGTCACCCTGTGCTGAACCTTCCAAAACAGCTGCTGTGCATCCGTGGCACCACACGCAACCGCAAAGCAGGGCATGCACACCTGGCCAACGCCAATCTGGAACACAAAGGGCTGGCCCCTGTCCCTTGAGCTGTCAAACTT
The DNA here is from genome assembly GCA_014080715.1 of Scenedesmus sp. NREL 46B-D3. Classification (NCBI taxonomy): domain Eukaryota; kingdom Viridiplantae; phylum Chlorophyta; class Chlorophyceae; order Sphaeropleales; family Scenedesmaceae; genus Scenedesmus; species Scenedesmus sp. NREL 46B-D3. The sequence continues at coordinate 74,613 of JACERP010000150.1, read as the reverse complement.
CTGGCCATTGGTCAGAGTGCCTGCAGCAGCAGCAGCAGCAGCAGCAGCAGGGCGGAGCATATGACATAGCTGTGGGTACCAGTGCAGCGCCACTAATACAACTTACAGGCCGGCGCACTTGCAGGGCCTTATGTTAGGGCTTTGAGGGGCTGGGCAGCTGCCAACAACCCGCATAGTGTGCTGGTTTGGCTGCGCCTCAGCCTGCAAATGCTGCTGCTTGTTCTATTGTTGGTCTGGTGACACCCAGACACGGGAAAAGGTTGCCCTGAACGCTGTCGCTGCTACTGCTGCTGCAGCACAGAGGTGACAGTACACCTACGCCACTGCTGGCATGAGTCGCCCTGCATTTGGTACGGTGCTGCAGGCACCGGTTGTGTGTCTGTGCTGCTGCGCGTTGTACCTGTGTAGTGCACTGTCACCTTCTGGCCCTTCTGGGGGAAGGTGGAACCATCACCTGGGATCCGGGTGATAGCAGAAGCAGCAACAACAGCATGCAGGGTCGGGAAGTGATGACAACAAAGTCAGCAAGCATTGTGGGAGGCATGCTCCTCCCGCACGGTATCACGCTAAAAACAAGCTTTAACTGCCACGTTCTGTGGTTTACTGGCTCAACACCTGTGCTGGATGGGCTGCTGACAAATGAAGCTTTGCACGAAGTCGGGCTGGCTTTCACTGCTGCTGGTGCTGCTGCTGTTGAGGGTCGCGCTCAGCTCACCAGGCTTGGTGGTGTCCTTGGTGACACCCATCTTGATGGTGTGGTTGCAGCGCCTGAAGCTGCACATGCAGATGAAACAGCAGAAAACATCACAACATAAAGGACGCGCCATGCAGAAGGCAAGGCCTTGGTGCAAGCATGATGTATGGTGTGCAGCAGCAGGTGCAACACTACCAGCCTGACAGCTGCATTCCGGCATGGCCTGCCATCAGCACCACGCAAGCAGTGGGAAAGCGTACTGAATTTAAAGTAGTACAAGATGATATCGTGCTGCTGATTGCGGTTAGCGCTGCAAAAGAATGAGCAGGAAAGGAAACTGCTGGCCATGATCTGTGAATTTTCCTGCGTTGAAGGCCGCATGTCGACACGCTGATGATTCTGCATTGAAGCACCATGTTGCGGGTTTTAAAACTATGTTTGTGGCGTAAGCTGTATTTGAGGCGCACCTGGCACGACTGGGTGTGACGATGCGCTGTGTAAAGGCCGTCGCAGAGCGAGCAAGCATCGCCATGATAAAGTCTGCGCTGGGTGTGCGCGTGAAGGTGCGAGTTATAGCCTGTGGCTGGTGATGTCTGACTGTCTAACGGATGTTCTGTTCAGGTCTGCGGAATGCTCACTCAAGCGAAATCGATCGCACGTTTCGTATACAGACAAGCGCACGGCACGCGTGTGCATGACGCCACATGGCAGCTCACACAGGGAACGACGAGTCTGGGACTGCTGGTCACCACATGATTACCTGCTGCAACTGCCAGTCAATGCCAAGTAGCACATCATACAGCGCAGTGATGTTGCTGATGTTCAGCACGTGCATTGGGCGCAGCATGCAACCTCTGTGCAATTGCTGCTCACCACATCATCACTCACTGACAAAGCAAAGCACTGTGCACAGTGCAAACTACGGCTGTGGCAGGGAACAACACACATGCACAACAGCATTATGCCCACCGGCCACCACCCAAGTAAGCATTAGTGAGGGCGCAGCCGTGCTGGCATTGGAACCAGGCAAATTAGATCGTTTGAGGATGACAAGCACACTTCAAATCTATTCAGCAAAGCCGATTGCCTAGGGTTCATCCCTAGGGTCTGGTACCATCGTCAGCTCGACAGGCGCACTAGGCCTCCTAGCAGCAGGACTAGTTCCAAGCAGCTGCTGCTGTTCTCAGCACACACGAACACAAACATAGCACAACAACATGCAACTTGCTATGCTGCAACGGAGTCAGCAATGTTGCGACGGAGTGCCCAACTGCAAAAGGACAATGAACACGGCACCCGCAGGCGGAGCACTCTTGAGTGCCCTGCCTTCATCAGTCCCCATGCAAGCAAGATAGCCACCTGCGAACCACCAACAATCACTGGGCTAAGCTGAACGGGCTAAGCCTTGCGATCCACATGCGAAGCATATGGCTTAAATGCTTGCCACCCGCCCGTTGTTGCGCCATGCCGCAGCAGCTGTACAATGCTTCTGCTTGATTGGCAGCTGCGCAACAGCCGATAACAGCACCTGTCAGTGGCAACATCGCCGGCCCAGTGCAGCCGCCACCTGCAGCAACTTGCCTGAAACTGCACAAGCGTGCAGCGGCATGGGCTGGCTGTACGATAACACACCATGGCCTCGCAGCACACGACTGTCAAAGCACACTGTGCCATCGGCCATTGCACAGTACAACAATGAGCTGAATGCAAGAAGCTGCAGGCAGCAAAGCTACAACACCCTGTAAGTGCACCATAGGTCGTCAAAGCTGGCAACCAGTTGCAGCAACAGACAGGCGCCAAGCAGCACAGCCTGCGCCCCCCCGTGACGATTCCTGGGCGAATGCACGGCTACTGCTGCCGATTTTCACATTTGCATTACTGCGCTCCAAGCATGCGGTAATGCATTCACAGCAACCAACCTGGTTGCGCGCAGGACATAAGCGTTGAACCAGCACAGCACCCCTCTGCAGGTCAGCAAGTGGAAAACCAGCGTCTGCGGGCAGAAGTTCTGCAACAGGTGGACAAAAGTGGCAGTGGGGCTGAACGACGCGCATCTACCCCAAAAACCTGCACAAGCACAGGCTGCAGAAAAGGTGGCAACAACAACATATGATGTTGTTCCAGCTGGAGGCCTTGCAAGTGCATGCAGCATTTCTGCTGCATGACAACAAGGTGCTCAGCAACCGGCTTGTGTTGCTGCAGCCGTTTGTAACGGCGCAAACATCGGCGCTGCGCACAATCTTGTACTGCTGTGCTCGCTGAACTGTCAGCGTGCATGTGCTCCACGGCTGTCACCTGCCAATGCAACTGTTATTGTGGTTTCCGAGTGCCCCACGTTGCCACCGATGTGACAACAGAAGGCCTGACAAGCAGTAACTGGCATTCGGAACAGCAACCAACCAACCCCAAAAACTAATCAATGCAGTACCGCTCGCGCTGTATGCATGTCAAACGCGCAGAATGTCGCACAGTAAACATGCTACGCCACAAGTCACACGTCATGAAACTTTGCAAAGCCCCACCGCGACAAGAGTGCACAACCAGCATTCCTGCAAACTAACTTGTGAAAGCCCCAAATGGCGGGACGTGCAACAAGAGCAACCCCCTGCACAGCAAAGCCCACTGGTGCACAATCATGCCTCTGAGTCACCCCCAATAATTACTTAGCTTACACCGCGCCCAGACCCACCAAATGCTGACCACCGCCCCTTTCAACACATCTCTCACTTAATGTGTCCACATCAGGGCTCGCTGCTACGCCATGCTGGCACAGCAGAGGTAGCCACTGATACGCCTGTCAGCTGCCGCTGCTGCTGCTGCTGCCACCGCTCTCTGCTGCTCCCTCCATTCAAACCAGCAGCGCTGACACCTGCCTCTTCATCTAGCTCATCCTCCAACTCACCACAAGGAGCAGCACACTCCACGCCACACCCCTGTCCTTCCAACACCCTCACCCTCTGTTCATTGACATCAGCGCCACTTTCCTGCAAGAGCCATTCCTGCAAATTTTCCTGCAAGCCTCCTGGTACACTGCCGAGCCGGCCCCCGGCAACAGTGGCAGCGCATGACGGAACCCGCCGGAACCTCCCGCCGCTGACCGCATCGCCGCTGCTGCCACCTGGCTCATCTGCCAGCCAGCCTATGCTGGCCGGCAGCAACCCAGCCGCCGCTGTGGAATGCACAAACACGTACCCGACCGACAGCATGTACAGCGCCATCCCAAGCGCGACAAGCGCCCAGACGTGCTTGCCGACGCCGGACAACGCAGCCTCCGCGAACGCCAGCACGCCCGACACGTTGATCAGCATCACGGCCAGCGAGATGCACACCGTGCCAGCCATCATCGCGCGGCCGTTCTTGAACTTGCCCATGAGCGCCTCGCTGCCGTTGAACGCCAGCACGGGGATGAGCGCAAACGGCAGCTGGACGGACTGCAGCAGGTTGAGCCACTGGTTCAGCGCGTCCAGGGCGGTGCTGCCGCTGTCGTTGCGCGTCAGCAGCGATACGACGAGGGCCGGCACGAGCGCCACTGAGCGCGTGAGCAGGATGCGCAGCCAGGGGCTGATCTGCAGGTCGGCAGGGGGCACGCGGCAGGCGGCATGCAGCGGCCGTGAACATGGGGCAACAGCAGTGCAGCAGCAGCGAGTGGCGTCCGGTGTCAGACAACCACAACCACAGCAGCTCCGTACCTGGCTGGCAGCAAGCAGCCCCAGCAAGGTCCCTCGCAACGCCAGCCCATTCCAGTTGGACATCACCGCAGCCCTTTGCAACCGTCACGCGAACAAGACTGTACTGCAGCAGTTCACCACGATGCCCGTAGCTGCCTGCTGTACAGTGGTAGCATTGCTGTCGCCGCTGCAGGCGGCCGCCCCCTCCCACCTTGAGCTGCAGGTAGCCCGTCATGACAAACTGCCCCGTGTACGCGCCCGTCATGGTGCTGCTCTGGCCCGCGGCCAGCAGCCCCAGCGCCCACACGTACACCAGCGCGGGGCCGTACGCCTCACCCAGGTACTGCCCCGCATTCTCCAGCCCGATGTCCTGCGAGGCACCCACCACACCACCTCAGCACATATATTTTTCTTGTTACAGGGGAGGCAAAACCTTACTGGCTAAATATACACAGCAGTCGGCGAACCTGAGTGCAGGAGGCCTGCGGCACTGCCGCCACCAGCAAGACACGCCATACCCTCCTATCCAGGAGGTGCCCAGCACCCGGACAGAAATTAGCGGAGCGGTCGACCGCCCCACACCTCCTTGGTGTGCTGCAGCTCATGCCGCACACACCCCAACATCAGCACCAGGCACCCGCTGACAACCTCGCTGTCAGCACCAGGCTCCACCACACCGCCCCAACATCAGCACCAGGCACCTGCTGACCACCTCGCTGTCAGCACAAGGCACCCACCACACCACGCCAAGCCACTGTCAGTACCCGGCCTGCACCGACCACTGTGTGCCCACTCCAAGCCAACGATGGTTTGACTGGCACCAGGCTGCTGTGACAAACGGACTTGAACAGTGCTGGCGGACAGGAAAACAGCCTGAACACGCACTTCAGCCGCAACTGTGGCATGCTTGCAGAGCGCAGCATGCAGAGCAACCCCGCCTGGTCTTCTTGCCTGCAGAACGACAGGTGACTGTGGAACACGCTAACGCAGCTGCCAGCTGCCGCGCACCTGCAGCGCCTTGCCGTAGAAGCCCGCTGCAAACACGCACGTGACAAACGCGTTGATGAACACCGACACCTGCGCAGGCCAAAAACGGCGCCAGGCGGAGCAGCAAGCAGGCAGGCGGGGTCGGGTGCATGCGGCGGACGCAGCGCTGCAGACATCCCCGGATACGGGAGCAGCCAGCTGCCCAGCACTGTCATGGTACAACTGCACACAACAATGGCATGACTGACAGCAGCAACAAGACATGTGCCTTCAGCAGCAGCAGCAGCAGCAGCAGCAGCAGCCGCAGCAGCAGCGTGTGCTTGCCAGCTCACCAGCAGCGACAAAGCGCTCTCCAAGCCGTAGTACACCAGGGCCTCCTTCTTGTGCGCATCGTCGTCATGGCGCAGCGTGCGCGTCTGGCGGCGGCAGCAGAGCAAGTGACACACACCAAGGTACAGACATGAGGTAGATCGATGTAGGAATCGATATGTAGACCACGACAGCTGGCAGGGGTCGAGCCACAACAATGCGCATGCAGACATACCCAGCTAGCAGGTTGCGTAAGAAACAGCAGCGGCACCTGCAAGCTTGCTCAAGCAGTAACGTAATGCCTGTACCAGTGCGCCGTGCAGGTGGTTGCTTGGCAGCTTGTTGAGACCCCTCGGACTGCCGCTGCCTGACCTTGACGCAAGCAGGCCTGTTGCACACTGGAACCTGCCAACAACCAACCAAGCAAGCAAGCTGCACTAACCATCCACCAGACCAGCTTCAAGTTCCAAAAGAAACCCAAGCTGGCCAACCCAAGACCGCAGCAACCGCACCCTCACTCGCACGGCTGCCGCTGCCTGCCAACTGCAGAATGACAGCAGGGGTAGGTTTGTCAACACTTGCACTTGCAGCAGCAGCAGCAGCGGCGCCCTCCTCGCTTGCACGAGTGCGCAGTGCAGATGGGTGTTGTGGGCATGATCAGGCTGCCGTTGCCTGCCAGCTACAGAGTGACGACAGGGGCAGGTTTGTGCACACACGCACTTGCAGCAGCAGCGCCCTCACCTGCACGAGTGCACTGTGCAGGTAGATGTTGTGCGGCATGATCAGGCTGCCAACGAGTGCCACCGCCTGGCCGATGGCCGGCCGCGGTATGGTGGGCTTGAGGAAGCCCTCCGCCACTGCCGCCAGCGGCACGTGCGCCTGGTAGAACATGACCTGCAGGCAGCAGCAGCAGCAGCAGCAGCAGCAGCAGCGCATGGCGTGCTGGACTTGCCAGCGCTGTTCTCAGATCAAGAAGGAGAGCTTCTGCTTTTCCTGTACGCAACAATGCAGGCCACAGCAGCGCATGGTGTAGTGGGCTTGCTGGAGCTGTGCTCAGATCGAGTGGGAGAGCTTCTGCTTTCCTGTAAGCCACAATGCAGCCCGCAGCAGCGCATGGCGTGGTGGGCTTGCTGGAGCTGTGCCCAGATAGAGCAGGGAGGTGTATGCTTTTCTGGCACGCGGCAATGCAGGCCGCAGCAAGGCCCAGCGTGGTGCGCTTGCTGCAGCTGCGCCCAATGTAAGTAGGGAAGTTGATGACTTTCTTGTGCGCAACGATGCACACCGCAGCGACGCATGCTGTGCTGGGCTTGCTGGAGCTGTCAGCATGCAGGCAGGTTGCGATGGCCATGCTGAAGCTGAATCTGCAGCAGCAGCAGCGCACGGCGTGTTGCGCTTGCCGGCGCTGTGCCCAAGCGCCCATGCGCCCATGTGCGCTGCGCCAAGCGCCCATGTGCGCCCATGTGCCCATGCGCCAAGCGCCCATGTGCCCATGTGCGCCCATGTGTGCCAAGCGTCAAGCGCCCATGTGCGCTGCGCCAAGCAGCAGCGAGGCGCGGGGCAGAGCAAGACCCACACTAGCTGCATGGCGGCGGTTCCTACTGCACTCTCGGAGCTCGTAAGAGTGCACCTTGATCCCTAGCCTCGACATCTGCACAGTTACAACAGAGCCACCTAGCCCCGAAGCACCAACCAACGCAGCGCCTGCTGCGCACATCAAGACTTTCGGTGCGTCTCTTGCCGTCGCCGCTGCAGCAGGCAGCAGGCAGGCTCACCGCGAAGCTGCCGACCATGACGCTGATGAGCAGCGCGAACAGCGCCTCCAGCTTGCTGACGCCGCAGCGCTCCACCAGCAGCAGCACGAAGCTGATGCTCATGCTCAGCAGTACGCCGGCCCACAGCGGGACCGCGCCGCGGCTCAGCAGCAGCAGCGCGATCGCGGAGCCGATGACCTGAAGGAAGCAATGCACAGCAGCAGGCCTGAACCAGTCACCAACAGCACTGATCATTGACCAAAGCCATGCAGTGGCACGCCCAAAACCGTCAGCACACACTGACACCGCTGCAGTAGATATCGCCGAGCCGAACCGCCAAGCCGATGACCTGCAGCACACATAGAGTGGCAGCCTGCCTGGACAGTCACCCATCAGCACTGGCGCGCCGCACGCCGCCAGCACACAGCAACGCCGCTGCCGCAGACAGTTCTGATGACGGCTGGTTGCACCGCGTGCAATGGCCAGAGAGCAGCCATCAGCCATGCAGCTGGCTGCGTGCCTGGATTGCTGCAGCTGCAGGGCGCTGGCGGCTGCTGCTGCGGGTCGCTGCCCTGGGTGCCAGGTGCTGCTGCCAGTGCTGGCTGCCGCCTGCCGCCTGCCTCCGCTGCTGCTGCTGCTGCTGCTGCTGCTGCTGCTGTGCGCACCCCCTGTATGCCACTGTGTTGTGATAGCGATCATAGCTGCAATCCCCAACACTGCTGATGGCAACACCAACCACCGCTTCCGCTGCTGCTGGTGCTGCTGCTGCCAGCCGCACCTCCTGTATGTCGCTGCCTATGATGGCGATCTCGGCCATGATCCAAAGGAAGTAGCGCAGCCCTGGGCTGAACTGCTGCCTGCATCCGAACAGCAGCAGCGGCAGTGTTGACATCAACATGGCTTTGCTTGAACCGCCGTCCGCAGCGAAACAGCGTGTAAAGGGTGGCGTTAGACGGTCACACAGCCTCGCAATGCTGTCTGTAACAAGGCTACAGAACGAAGCTACAAGCTGCTGCCAAGAATCATCACACGTGCTGCTGTTGACTGACGCAAAACTCGAGCTACACCCAATAACTCGTTCATCACCCTTCTGTGCGGCACAGCGTTTACATACACAGGGCGAATAATCTTCTCTCTGCTGCCAGCAGCGCTTGCTGCAAGCAAAGGTCACCCCGCCCGCCCCCCCCCCCCCATCTGCAACGCCCTATGTTGACGGCATAGAGCAGCAGCAGCAAAAGCAGTGTAGGGGCTGCTACAGCTTGTCAAAGCCACTTGCAGAGTGCAGTGTAGGGTGACTTCCTCAAAACTACCTGCTACCTCTGCCAAGTGCCTGCAGCCTGCGATGATGCCATGCCATGCCGCAACAGCCGCAGCAGCAGCCGCAGCAGCAGTGCAGGGGGTAGCACCACTACACCACAAGATCACCTGCAGTGCTCAGCCAGGTGCTGCCTGGTGACCACCCCAAGCTTGGCTGCCTGCATCTGGATGACGTAACCCTGCAGGTAGGCAGCCACACACACACACGTAACCCAGACGTTGCGGCACGTGTCAGATGTACGGTTCAACAGTTATAGCCAACAGAGCGCACTTGACAGAGAAGAAGCGCCGAGGAAGTGCTGCGCGCATGATCTGCAAAACGCTGCAGGGTGCAGCCTGCAGGCATGTCTGCATGCACCCCGTGCAGGAGCACCCCACTGGCAAGGCTGCTGGGCGGGGCAAGAGCCCCCGCTGGACTCTGCAGTCTATGCTGGACATGGCAGCTGCTTCTGCGCTGCATGCTCATGCTGCTGCTGCTGCTGCTGCTGCTGCTGCATGCTGCAAGCTGCATGCTGCATGCTGCTGCTGCTGCTGCTCACCAAGACGGTGCACCACAGCAGCACCCATAGCAGCGCATAGCCTGCGCTGGCTCCCACTTGCAAGTCACTCTCCAAATTGCCAGGGTCCTGCAAGCCCAGCAAGCGCAGCGGGCCAGCACACCACAGCATGCATTTGGGCCGGTCGTGATTGCTGTCACATGGGTTGGAGCGGTGTTTTGCCACCTGCTTGACCTTGCAGGCATCGTCGTCAGCTGCACTGCTTGATGCAGCCCGCTCAGCCGCTTCTGGCCCTTTTCAAGCGGTTGCTGCTTGCTGCTGCTGGTGCTGCTGCTGCTTGATGGCGCTGGTGCTGGTGCTGCTGGCGCTGGCGCTGCTGATGGGGTTCCTGCTGCTGTGAAGCCCGGGAGCCAGTGCTGCGCATTATGTGCATCGCTACAACAGGCTGCACTGTTGGAGGCTGCTGTGACTCTTATGCACCACAAGGTAGCTGGAGTTGCATCCAGTACTTGTGGGCAATGCATGTGTTGCACTGTCACTCCCCAGCAGTGCTGCCTTCCTCACTCGTGTCAGCTGGAAGTCAACTCACCACATAGGCGATGGACATCAGCAGCCCGGGCCCAATAAACTTAACAAACCTGTTGAGGCTGAACGACACCTGCACAATGCACCAGACGACAGCAGGGCAAGTCATGCATCCTAGGTTGATGCTGATGCTGATGCTGTTGCTGATGCAGTGCTGCTGCTGCTGCAACATCCAAGAGCAAGGTTTGAGCGGTTGCTGCAGCCTACCTCATAAGCTCCCAGCAGAGGCAGCTCTGCGCTCGTCTGCGTAACCAGCCCCATGTCGGGAGCACCAGACGAGAGCAGCACGCGAGGCTACTGTCACCCCCTGAGGGGTCCTCAGCTGAACCACATGGACAGTTTTGTAATCGGGCGTGATTTTTCTATACGTCAAATCAATGGGCTGGGGAGCTTCTCCTGAAATTGCTTGAATTCACGGCATGTATCCTGAACGCCACACGTGCACGGCACACGCAACTAATAGAGGTTCAAGATGGACCGCATTTGATATCAATTGTTGATGAGAAAGCGTGTCCCGTGACGACTTGATTGTGCTGGACAAGGATTTGGCGACCGATCTGGTTGCAGAGCTGGCGCCAAATGACGCTTGTCTTTTCTTGCAACCACCTCCATCGCTTAGCTCTGAGTCTGAGTCGACTGTATGCTGCCAGCTCATATGCAGTTACCACATTTCACAAGCACAACAGCCACTTTTCATTCTCACTGGCTCTGGTCAGGCAGTTGCAGCATTCTGGTCAGATGCATAGCTTTTACACAGGTGCATGGCATTGAGACTGCAATGCATGGGTAAAACCCTTGTCTTGTACGTTGTCCACTGCCACGAGCAACGTACACACCACATGTGCTGACTGCACACCCAGTGACTGAGAGTTAGCGCTATATAGGGATACATGATACTCTCTATTTGCTGCCTGGGTCGCTGGCAATCCCGTGTTTGTCTACAGTTGTGCTGCTGCTTGTTACATAAATGAATTTGCTGCTGCTGCAACATGTATGTCCTGCCTTCATGAAGTAGCTGCTGCTGCTGATCACCGGTGGTACCAGCTTGCTGCCAGTGAATCTGAGTGGGCGTTCCATAGTTTGGCAGGCACATGCAGGATACGCTGACTTCATGGGTGTGTGGAGGAACACAGAATTAAAAGGGCTGCAGCCTGGCAAACACATTAAGTAATCTTGAGCAGAGTCACAAAGAAGCAGCACTTTTACACAGCAGAGTATGGTGGTGTTACATCGCTTTGTGTCACGCTAGCATATGCATCCGCTGCGCTGTGGCAACCGTAGAACCCCAAAGCAGGCACCAGCCTGGCGGCACGGTGCCAGCTGTCCTCCAACTATGCCACCAAAGTTGGCATCTCCAACATCCAACATCATTTGCATGCATGCAGTGCTGTGTCCTTTCACATCCATATGGAAGTGGCCAGCAATGGCATCAACGAACCAGTATGGTACAGCATCACAGTGTGCATGCTGATAAGTGCAACGAAGCCACCAAGTGGCGTATTGCATCAGTAAGCAGACATACAAGTACTTCTGGAAACTGGAGACCAATTAAGAACAACTCACTGCGTCCACTGCAGTACCAGCATCTGCCACAGTGCCCACTGCAGAAACACACTAGTAGTATTACTGCCACACCACACGGATCATTTAAAGTTTGCCCAGTACGCGAGTAAGCGCCTGAGCCATGTCCTGACCTGCACACAAATAAGAATGGTTTCACGATGCCTAGGACAACGCCAAGAACATGCATCCTGCAAGTTATGTGAAGAAGCACCTGTTCCATAAATGCACTTTCACAGTGCTTGGAGCCTGAGCTGTGTACTTGAGCTCACCAGCTGTGCCAATGCTTGCAGCAACTGCACCATCTGTCACAGGCCTGAGGCCAGTCCACTGCGCAATGCAGGCAAACACTGCATCAATTGAACACCACACAATACACAACACAAAGAAATACGTCAACAAGAACGCAGCATTGCAGCTGGAGGCAGGAGCAGCCACTAAGGCACATAAGGAGAGATCGATAGCCTAACCTAGATTCTGCCTGTAGCAGAACCATAATGGTTCATGGTGAACCTGCCAGCAGCAAGCGCAGAGGAGTGCAGAGCTGCTGCGGCTTGCTGCAGCGTTTGAAACACACATTACATGCACAGGGTGAACATGCTGTAAGACCATGCGATGGAAACGAGTCTGGCAGTCTGGCAGTCTATGCACTATGCCACTACACAAGGCAGCCCTATGTGCATGCATGGGTATCAATGGATGCTGCACAAAGGGGCCGGGGCCACACACTACATCAGTGGAATATGTAAACAATGTCTGAAGCTGCTACAGCATGCCAGGAGCGAATTTGGCAAAGCACACTGGGCACAGCAGTGCGCTGAGAGCTCTGCCATCACCCATCTGCCGCCCAATTAACGCGACCAGCGAAGTGCTCAAGTGCAGCACATGCCTGCACAGCCTGTTTTACTGTGTTCCAGATGCCAGAAAGCAACCTGCAGAGTAAACAGCTGCGCGCAGTCTTTGCTGGGACGACAAAGCAGTAGTATACGCTGGGACGCCCAACAACAGCGCACTGGGCAGTGCAGTGCATGGACAGCTCTACCAGCAGCACCCTGCCATTCAGCAAACCCCACCAGTGAAGTGCTCAAATGTGCAGCATATGCCAGCACACAGCTGTTCGGCTGCAATGCAGAAGCCAGAAAGCAACCTGCAAGCTACACAGCTACATGCAGCTGCTGACGCTGAAGCCAAAATAGCTATGATATGCGCTGAGACGCCTGTGGTTGCACTCGACTGCTTTCTGCACAACAGCACACCCCCTAGGACCTGTGGACGTTCTGCCACCACCATCCTCACAAAACATTCTGCACCAAACTACTTCGCCTGGTAATCAATCCTGTGAAGCACATTCGCCTATACAAACTAGCTGGCCTCTCCCGCCACACCAACACACACAGCTGCTGCCATGGACAGCCTAGTTACCTGATGCAAGTGCTGTGGATATCGCAATTGATCGACAACTGCTGTGTAGCCGCTGCTTGCTCAGTTGCGCCCTGTTGGTCATGCTTAGGCTGCGAGATGAGAAGCTGCGTCCGCTGCCACCACCAGGCGCTCTTGGGCTGCAGCTGCAGCTGCGATTAGTTTTACCAGTCGATGTCTGGAAGAGAGGATGTGCTGAACCTGGGCTTCCTCCTCGTCTGGTCCTTGTTGCATGTAGTATCTTTTGGCAGGTCTGGCATGTCCAGCGGCGCAGGGAACCTCCGGAAGTGTGGACTGAACTGGTCAAGAATGCGCGGCGTTGTGAGGCTGGATGGCCCTGCTGATGTGCGCGGGCTGATCAATGGCAGCTCCAGCGTGGTGAGAGGGAAGGGCGGGCGCTGTGCGGTTGAGGGAGAGCCACTGTTGGCTTGTTGTTGCTCCATTTGTGCTAGTTTAGCGCGTATCTGGAGACTGTGAGCGCAGGACGAAAAAGGCGGGTGCTGAGCTGTGCAAGTATACTCTTTTGTTCACACACTGTAAGAAATGGACTTTGGATCATGTGACGAGTCTTGTGAAGCTTTGAAGCAGGAGTTCAGCGGAGTAATTATCATTCGGTGGATTGTGTGTCGAGTGTTCGCCGTTACTGGTCACTTTCGAAATTTGACCGCGGCCAAGTTCAAGCTTGAAGGCTAACAATCGCCGTGTAGACGTCAAATCCTCCTTTGAAATCCTTCTGGTTCAGCTTACAACGAGCCAGAGGATGCCAGCTTGCAAGCACTAGCACGGCAAACCAGCAGGGCCAGTCAGCCAGCCAGCCAGATCGCTGCTACATCTGGCATTGGGCAAAGTCATCAAGTTGACAAGTGTTCCTCTGCATATACTATCCTCATGCAATTTTGATCATATTGTCTGCGGTGCCTTTGCACCAGCAGGTACACCCCATGCACTGCTATCTACAGCGCTAGCGGTGCTGCCGCAAGCACACCATGCATCAAGGCACAATGGGCCGCTTGCACGCACCAGAGCACGATAGACCGTCGTTGGTAACATTCGTTTACTAAAAGATGCACTCGATAGAGGTGCTGCCTCGACAAGGTGTAGTGGTGCCATGCAACCGTTGCCTGAACCTATCAGTCGAATTCGATGGACGCAATGGCGCTGCCGGCTGTGAAGGGACACAGTACTGCACACAAAGCAATGGACTGTTGCAGGCAATATGTGCTGCTCAAGAAACACAGCTTGGCCGTGCTGACTTTGGTTGCTGCTGCCAGGACTTCAGCGAGCGCTGCTGTAGCATCTGCGAGCTCGCGCTACAGCTGCTGCAGCTCCTGCAGCAGCTGCTGCTGTCTGCCGTCCCGTACTGGCAAGGGCGCTGCCGGCAGCACCACCTGCAGCAGCTGTGTGCCGTCACACACCTTGGTCAGTGCGCCCATGGCCACGCTGCACCACTCCAGCACTTTGGCCGCACCAGCAGATGGCAAGAGGTGGCCAGCAAAGGAGCGCGACGCCTTGCCGACAGCAACCAAGCCACGCGCTGCCAGCATCAGGCCCATGAGCTGCAGCTGTGGGCCGGCAACAGCGGCGCTGCTGCCGCCGCCGCCGCTGCCCGGGTGGTCGCTGCTGCTGCCGTGACACCCTGAGTCAGAGCCAGCAGCAGCAGGGCCCGCCGCTGCAGGGCTTGAGCTGTTGCCGGCTGCTGGCGCTGCTGTGCCAGGCTGATCCACTGCTGCGCTTGTCCCTGTGGCTGCAGATGTACACCTGCAGCAACAGCTGCTGCGCCTGAGACAAGAAGGGAAACATCCATCTTGCTGCCGGAGCTGCTGCTGCTGTCCATGCTGGCTGCCGCTGCTGCAGCTTCGCTGAGCTTGCTGCAGCTGGCCGCCAGAGACAGCACGTGAGCGGTGTGCTCAGGCACAGGCGGACCCCTGCCGCCCTGCGCGATGGCAAGGCACAGCTCAGCCACAGCAGCAGCCAACGTGATGTGTGACGGGGCGGCTGCATGGCGGCTGCTGCTGCTGCCAACCAGCCAGGCAGCTGCATGCTCCCAGTGGCCCCTGACTGCAAACTCCAGAACTTGACACGTCCACAGCGGCTGTTGCTGGTAGGCAGCCAGCTGTTGCTGCTGCGCACGACCTGCGGATGCACACACACACCACACAGCATGAGGATGCAAGTTTGGCGAGCGCTGATGCCCACAGAGACGCCTGTTGTCCACTGGCATCGACAGTTGGCAGCTGCCAAACGCACCATGCCATCAGCCGCCGCACTCCCTGCTACGTGCACCGACCGTCAGCTGCATCACGCAGCTGTCATCGCGAGCTGTTGGTGCAGCGGGTGTCCATGAGCCAGGGACGCCTCCCACGCGCCCCACGCCACACACAGGCACACGCTGAAGCAGACCGACGGGCGCACCTCCAGCTTGTACCACCAGCTGCCGTACCAACACTGCAAAGCTCCCGTACATGCTTTTCAAGCGCGCGTCCCCCCACACTGAGCCCAGACTGGCTCTCCGCTGCTGCTGCTGCTGCTGCTGCTGCGTCGATCACTGCAGGCCCCAGCAGCAGCAGCACAGGCTGCAGCAGCAGCTCCACGCCCGCCGCCGTCAGGCAGCCGCGCTGCTGCAGCACCCCCAGTGTGCCAGAGACCGGGCCCACCGCCACAAGGCAGCCTGCGCCATCCGGCTGCAGCGCTGCCTCAATCACCAGCAGCAGCTGCTCCGGGGTGGGCAGGGCGGCTGTCATTGCCAGCCTGTGCCAGGCTGCCAGGGCTGGGCTGCTGCTGTGCTCGCTGCGCGTCCCCCCTGCAGTGCCAGCAGCCACAGCATGTCCAGCCTGCGGTGCTGCGGCGCTGTAGTCGCTGCCGCTGCTGCTGCTGCTGCTGCTCCTGCTGCTGCTGGACAACATTCTGATCAATCGCAAGTGCAACAGACAGGTCATTGTTGTTTCAAGGGGAATATCTGGCTGAGAACTGCAGCTGTCATGCTGCAAGCCAACAGCAGCCAAGTACTGCTTGTGGTGCAAGGATAATTCCAGGCCCTGCTGCCGCGTCCTTCTTCTTGTCTCTTGCTGCTGCTGCTGCTGCTGCTGCTGCTGAACTTGACATAAGGCAGGGGCTCTGCTGGTACTGAAGATCTGCCACCGCACCTGCTGCTACTGTCATGTGCCGCAAACGCTAGTTCGACATACAACAAGCGCTGCAAGCATGCCACCCCTGCAGGGTCGTCCATAATCTGTGCAAGGGCGCCCAGCTTGTCACCGCTAGCATACTCAATCGCACACGAACGCCAAAGGGCTGCGGAAAGTCTGCAAACAGTCACTGCTAGCCGCACACGCTCCTGCACAGCTTGCGCTGCACTGCTGGCAGGTGCATGATCATCACTGCTGCTGTTGCTCCTGCCGCTGCCCCATGCGGAAGCGGGTCTTGCTGCACATTCAGCAAGATCGACAGCAGAATCATCACAATTTCACACAGCATGCCGCTGCTGCTCACTGCATGGCTGTGCTGCCGTCGCCGCTGCTGCTGCTGCTGCTGCTGCAATGTGGTAGTGTATGTGCTGTCGTTGGAGCACAGCCCTCCCAGAACTGGGCAGGCAGCAACCAGTGCGGGCAACAGTCCTGTAGCATATCATCAAGCAGCAGCAGCAGCAGCCGCGGCAGCAGCAGCCACGGCAGCAGCAGCAGAACAAGACATGGAAGTAGAAAAGAAGGAGAAGAAGAAGAAGAAGCAAGGACCATGATGCAGGTCAGATGTTTCTGTGCCCAGCACAAAAGTTGTATAACAACTGCATCCATAATAGCGGTTTGGCAGTGACACCTCGATCTGGGCGTGCACATATGTGCTCACAATCGCCAGCGCTGCAGCACCATCTATGCTAGCTGCAGTGTTGAGCTTTCAAAATATCGTGCATTCACCATATGCTATCCTATCACACATATTAAGGCACCATATGCTATCCTATCACACATATTAAGGCACACTTGTACTGCTTACTGCTGCTGTTGATGACTGCCAGCAGCCTGGCGGACAGGCCATTGGGGGCCGAAGGTTGACTGCTGATGGAGAAGCAATATTTTGTCCACGTAACTATGCTTGACGCCATACAATGCAGCACTCGCAGCGGCGGATCGTCTGGTATGCTGCTGCTGCTGCTGCAGCCAGCAGCTGCAGGCCATGAGCGAGGCTGTCGCCCAGCAGCTTTAGCAGAGTAGCGAAATCATACTGATTTCAATCACTGGAATGGGTTAGGACACGCTCCAGCTTTTTGGCCCTCGGTTCCCACTTTTGCAGGTCTGCCAAGCATGTTGTGTTAGTGGTCAGCTGGTTCAGGAAGCGGGCTGTCTCACTGAACTCCTCCATGGTCTGGTAAGTCACAGCATGCGTGGCAGGGGGTTCCTGTTGTCTTTCTAAGGTGATCGGCTCAGCTGGCTTGAACAAGCACAGCGAAAAGGTCCTGGAATTTGAACAAACACACAAGTTGCACAGTCGACCACTTTACAAAGAAGCCTGAGTGCTCGGACTGGGTGATGATAGACAGCCAGATTGGAGCGACCGCAATGTACCAAACCGCGCGGATCAATAGCCGGCACACAGCCAGGCTGCAAATTGAGGATGCAGGTAAGCCGGGCGGCATTTGGAGACAGCCTGAAGCTGCACGCTACCGCATCGCTCAACCCAGTGCCCAGCACAGCTCAAGCGCTGGGGTGCAGTTAAGCAGCGCCTGGTGCTTGCTCCGGCAGCGGATGCACTGCGCCAGGCACAGAACATGTCAAATCTCGGTCCAATTTCACTATGCAGCTGCGCGGCGGTACGCTGGCTACTAACCGGCTGCGCTTAGTCGCCTGGTGATATCTGCTGCCTCATCCAGCAGCGGCTGCAGGCTGTGCTGTCCCAGCTGCATGGCGGGACTGGCGTACAGCTGGCCAAGATCCCTCTGCAACAAGAGAGCAGCAGCAGCAGCAGCAGCAGCAGCAGCAGCAGCAGCAGCAGTTGAGCAAATGAATCAGCTGCACAACCTAACACACAGCAGATCAAACTGACACCAGCACGCAGTACAGGGCAGCTGGCAAAAGCCCGAGTCAGAAAGTACAGTTCAGACTATGAGCCAGGGTTATTGATGCAGCGTCAGCGCAACTGCGCGCCAGCAGACAGGGGCTGCAGCAAGCTCATTTGTCATTTTGTCACATGACCTGCACTGCCAACTGCACAGCCTGCTACACTGCTGCCACCCAGTACTCGAGCCCCAAGAGACCTGGTTAAGCAGCCAAGCCCCGCTGGAAGCAGCAAGTTGCAGTCATGCAGTGCAGTACGCTACAGCATGCAATCACTGTCGGCCACAGTGCTGTTTCACCTGTGTGGCTGGCCCCTGTGCATCAGCCACTTGATTGGGCAGCCCAGCAGCCTCGGCAGCTGACTTCCCGGCACCACCACCAGCCGCAGCGGCCATGTCCTTGCTGCTCTGTGCACTGCTGCCGCTGCTGCTGCCGTTGTTGTCTGTGTCCACAGCTTCCTCGTCCCCATGCTGCTGCTGGCCCTGCTGCTGCAGCGTGTATGCATCCATCGCTGCTGCCTCCCTGCTTGCCGGCAGCGTCAGCGGTCGCTCCAGCAGACGCCCAGCCTGCAGGAACATGAGCAAGAGACCTTGTGGGTGCAAAGCGTTGCAGTGTTTTGTGTACACATCCCCTGAAAAGTTGCTGTCAACACATGGAACCTGCCTGCAGGCAGCATGAGCTGCCATCAACAGCAGGATATCCTGCAATGTCCATTGATGTCCAGCCTCCTGCAGATGTCCAGCCTACCAACTGCAACAGATGCGCATTGGAAAGCGGCTGCTCCAGGTTTGCAGCACAGGCAGCACAAGCAACATACACCATGCAGCACAGTGTTGCAAACACGGGGCACTGCTGTGAAGCGCAGCAAGATCGACACAGCTGATGCATGTCAGGGGGGCAGCGTGGCGTGCAGGCGGGCAACACCTCACCAGGACAAAGGCCAACACGCCCTCGGTCCGTGCTGTCGGCAGCATGCCAGCAGTTTCATTGTGCTTGATATCTGTCCATGCAGCTGCCGCAGCACACACTCGTGCATGCTGTGGCTGGCGTCTCACCAGCACGTGGAAGACCAGCACGCCCACGGCCAGGGGCGCCAGCAGCAGGGCCGCCTCAAAGCGCTTGATGCCCAACAGGCAGCCCATGACGGCAACAAAGAAGTAGACCGCCACCATGACCTGCACCAGCAGCAGAGCACACACGTGCATTGACGCGGGTGGACCACAGGCATTGCTGCTGCTGCTGCTGCTGCTGCAGGGGTTGACCTAGCAATGCACGCAGACAGCAGCCTGTCTGCTGCTTGAGCATTGCATGCAATCAGCCGCACGGCTGACAGAGGGGCACCATGTGCATGCAGGACATGTGGGTGATGCCCCTGCATGATGGCAACTAACACGTGACGCAGCTTAACCCTCAAACCACCCTGTATGCATTGCTTCAAGCAAACAAATCTGCCACAGCTCTGCTACAGCCCAACCTCTCACCTGCGTGAAGACTTGCTTCCACAGCGTGCCAGCCCCCTCATAGGGGTGCCTGTACACGTACAGCCACTGGTAGCGCTGACACAGGCTACTGGACACAAAGTACAGCAGCGTGAACGGCGCAATCAGCGGGCTCGCCACGCAGAACACCAGCCCCAGGAGCAGCGTCAGCGTGTGTAGCGGCAGCACGCGGCCCAGCAGCTGCTGCTGGTTGGCCCACAGCCGCTTGCGCTGGCGCGGCGAGTCTGCCAGCTGCAGCTGCAGCAGGTAGAGCACCAGCTGCGGCAGCCGCAGCAGCTGCACTGGGGTGCGGGATAGGCCCTGCACGGATAGACGGGTGGCAGAAGAGCGGGTTGTGCCCCAGCAAGGTGTGGTTTGGTCAGCAGCGGGTCAGCCAGCTGTAGTTGTTGCAGTGTGTGGGGTAAGCTGTGGAAGGTGCACGATCACAGCCGCATGCAATACAGGGCGCAACTTGCATCTCTTGGCCTTGGTCTGCAGGTGCATCTGTTCAAACTATCGCCAATATATTGTCATAGTCGCACACTCGTCAGCCGCAGGGTGCTGAAGACAGCAGCTTGCTGAAGCGCACCAAAACTCAAAGGCACCAGTTGCGCTGCAAATCATTCAAGCAGCACCTGCAGACTGGCTGTGAGTTCACGTGTCTGAACCCAATGCTGAACAAACACCTCAACCTCAACCAGCAGACCAACAGGCTGACGACCAGCTACACCAGCTGTGAGGAGGTCGACAACGGTTATTGTGCATGCCGCCACGCGCGACCCACCAGCAGCAGGATGTAGGTGCTGAAGAAGGAGGCCTGCTGGGGGGCGCTGACGCCCAGCAGGCTGATGATGCGGTGCGGGTCGTCGAGCAGCGCCTGCAGCTGGCTGAGCGCGGTGCCGCTGACAAAGGAGAAGATGAACACCTGCAGTGCGGGAGGAGAGGAGAGCGTGCTCAGGTCAGCAGTAGCAGCAGCAGCAGCAGCAGCGGCAGCGCTGGCAGCAGCAGCGGCAGCGCTGGCAGCAGCAGCGGCAGCGCTGGCAGCAGCAGCTGCTGCGTCAAGCGGCTGGCTTGAGGCAGTGCCATGCACAGGTGATGCTGAGGCAATGAACACTTGCAGCAGACAAGCAGCAGCAGCAGCAGCAGGTCAGCAGCTGTTGGTGAGGCAGTCACAGCTATCAGCCATGCACGTTGTTACCCACACCACAAAACACCCCTAGAGCACAAGCTGCTGGTTGAGTGGGGTGTGTTGTCGAGCACCACAGATTTACCTGAGTAATACTGTGGGAAACTTTGCAGAATTTAGATGGACACAATGCGGTGTGCTGTGCGCGCATACCGTTCATGATATTGTCTGAACCCACATGCACCATACCTCTTTGAGAAAACCATACCACAAACATTTGGCAAGTATATACACTTGGCTCTAAGGTGCAGGCTCGTACAGCTAGCCCTTTGTTGGCAGCAGCAATGCGCGCCAACCCATGCACCGAGTTAGGAACATGTGTGTGACGCCGAAGCTGCAGGCTCAGCACACAGACCAGTGCCCAAACACACACCGCAAACAGCTGGAAGAGGAAGTACATCAGCGTCAGCAGGCTGTCTTCTGCTGTGATGCTGTGCAGGCCCGCCCTCCTGATGAGCGCGCCCAGCAGGTACGGCAGCACCGCCAGGAAGATGAGCAGCACCAGGGACGGCAGGAAACCTTGGATGAGTGACGACACGAACTGCAGCTCCAGCAGGTTGCGCAGGAAGGGGATCTGCGGGGATGCGGGGACACACAACACAGCACGAGGTGATGGCATGGTCCCCTTGATCAGCAGTGCTGGCAGTACTCACATAACAGCGCCCGCAGCAATGCCACACAGCCGAGCGCTTGCACAGCGGTGGCGGGGGCAGCACAACAGGTAGCAGGTACGCGCCACGACTTGCTTGACAGCATCGACCTACACGATGCCACCTGCGACGAGCGGGTTGGTGCTCACCCTCATGAGGTCAGCCATGTTGACAAGCGCGAGTGCCGCTACCGAGCACACATGAGCTGCAGCTGCCGAAGTCATCAACAGCTGAGCCACACATCACAACCTGCAATCAAACCCGAGATATCCCGAGATATCCCGAGATATCTTTATATATTGCTGAGGCCGTGTGAGGCCTTGAGGCCCTCCAAGGCCCACCTTCATGAGGTTGTCCATGTTGACGGGCGCCTGGATGAGCGCCACCACGGGCGCGTAGAACAGCACCAGCAGCCAGAACGCCACCCACAGCGCCAGCTGGCGCAACGACACCTCCCACGACCTGCAGCAGGGCCCAGCAAAGCAGCAGCAGCAGCAGCAGTAGCAGCAGCAGGATGGTGCAGCCGCCATACGACGCTGGTTGCCGTTGGCTGGGAGAGTTACACCTTCCAGGTCAGTTTCAAATGCAAGCAGCAACACAGTTGCAGCACAGGCGGTAACTGTGTCAACACGAGCAACAATAGATGCCGACTTGACTGTTGCATGCCATCGGCAGAGCCAATCAGAAGAGAGCAGACAAACCCTTCATTGGCAGAGAGGCACCTGCTCTACAGACCTGAGCATCAGTGCCTGCAGCAGACCATGCGATTGGCATCACACAGCTCATGGCGAGCCACCACAAAACAGCTCAACATCACCCACACCGCCCAGCAGCGTTGTCAAGGTCAACATGCGCGTGTGCCTGGAGCCTGCCGCAACCCACTTCATCTGTTGGCCTCCAGGTGCCAGGGCGATGACAGCCTTACATCAGCATAACAAATAATACAACCTCGTATGACAGCCAAGATGACGCGAATGACAATGCGAATGCACCTGAGCCCAGTCTGCAGTCCGCAGCCCCTCATGGAAGTCACGGCTCTGGCTGAGCACCATCCACCGCACCAAAGCGCCTGCTGTGCTCATGCACCGCTGCACGCTACACACCTGAGCCCAGCTGCCTTCACAGCATACCTGAGCCCAGCTGCGGTCACAGCAGCTATGGAAAGCTCGCGTGCTAGGGGCACAGCCGTCCTATCACACGACAGCGTTGCATGTACCACCACAAACCTGCTACTGCGCTGTTGAACAAGGACGGTGGGTGTGCACACATATATAGTACACAACTGCCCACTGCCGCCCACAGCGCCTCCCTTGGGCCAGGTGCTGGGGCTTGCGACGCAGCCTGCTTTGGCACAGCACAGCAACGACCACACCCACACCCGACCACTGCAACAGGTAGGCTCTAAGGCAACGCAAAACACCTTCTGGCACTACACGCAATGCATGGCAAAGATGGGGGGCGGCCTGTGTGTAAGAAAGAAAAAAGACAAAAAGTAGGACGCCCCTCATGCACACGCGCGCACCTGAGCCCGACTGCCTTCCACAGCACCTCCTGGGGCGCCGGTGCGGGGCTGATGGCCCAGGAGGCCTCGTCATAGCTGTGCAGCGAGGCGGCGGCGAGCGTGGACACCAGCTGTCGCCTGCAGCAGCAGCAGCACCAGCAGCGGCAGCAGCAGCAGCACAGAGGCAGCAATGTCGTGGTTTGTTGAGGTATGCCCCAGGCTGCTTCGAAATCAGACGTGCAGGTGGCCGGCAGCCGGCGCAGACACCAGCTGGCGGCGGCAGCAACAGCAGCAGCAATCCACCAACAGCACAGCAGCAGCAGCAGCA
Organism: Scenedesmus sp. NREL 46B-D3; assembly: GCA_014080715.1. Lineage (NCBI taxonomy): Eukaryota > Viridiplantae > Chlorophyta > Chlorophyceae > Sphaeropleales > Scenedesmaceae > Scenedesmus > Scenedesmus sp. NREL 46B-D3. The sequence continues at coordinate 51,635 of JACERP010000150.1, read as the reverse complement.
GCAGCAGCAGCAGCAGCAGTGTACATGCCAGCTTGTTGTCTGCCCTAGGCAGGCAGCCCATCACAGCTGCCTGGGGTTCGACCAGCAGCGCGTGCCTGTAGGGAGCAAGCGCGACGAGGGCCCAGCAGGCGTAGCCACATGCATCAGCCGCATCATGAGAAAGACTGTGCTGCTAGACCATGCAACGACACGAGAAACTCATGCACATTGTAGATGTGATTATGTCGCAACTCAACGCAGCGGTTGCACATAATTGTGGATATTCTGCTGCGCAGCATCGGCCACTGGCCGCACCTGAAGGTGACCACGGCAGCCGGGCGGGGCAGGCCGTCCAGTGCTGCCTGCTGCATGGCCCGCAGCTCGCGCAGCCGCTGCTGCAGCGCCGCTGGGTAGAACTCGAGCGCATCCACCTGCATACAAGTTTGTATGCACACAGGAATCAGCTCGGCAGCAGCACGTAGGCAGACACGTATGTCCGGGCCTTGCTGCGTATGTGCATCCATTTTTTGTAAAGATCAAATACTCCGCTGCATGCTTGCGTCTACTTTTGCGTGCTACGTAGACCAGCACATCGAACAAATCGCAGCAGGGAAAATAAAGAAGCTGAATGAGGTGAGGAAGCGACGCCCCGGGAACCCAACACGCATGCAGCATGCTGGCAATGCACACAAACCAGCAGACCGCTGTAAGCTCATGATGAAGCTCATGATGAAGTTCAGCCCAACAGGAGCTGCCTGCCCACCTGGCGGGGTGCCACGCCGTAGCGCTCCGTGCCCCAGGCACCGTACCGCGCGCCAACAACCAGCACCTGCAGCAGCAGCGCGCAGGCACCACATCAGACCAAGCACAGCACTGATGAGCAAAGCATGCCTGAATGCAGCACGTACAGCGTAATGCGGCTGCTGCGCAGCAGCTGGGCCGCCTGCTGCACCTCTGCCTTGTTGGAAGCGGCTGACACGCCATGGACATGCAGGTAGCCACGCCACATCACAGATGTGGCTGCTGCCTTTGCAGCGACACATGCTGTGGCACTAGTGAAGTGTACAACCTCTGTCACGCGTTGACGCCGTGCTCATTTGGGGGTGGCTCGTACCGTCTACGATGGTGGCTGGACCCACGTGTAACTAATCGCTCTACAACCAACTCCAGTGCACGGGCTCCTTACCGTCTTCCTCTTCAAGCCGACTGCCTTGCTTTTGCGTGCAGCTGCAGCGCCGCTGCCTTGTCCTTGCTGCTGCTGCTGACTTCCTGGTGCCTCCACATCTGCTGTGCCTCCTGCTGCTGCTGCTGCTGGCGGCAGCCTACTCTGGTACCAGTCCAGCACGTCTTCAAACTGCTCCTGGAGCTTGCAGTACTGCGCAGCAGCAGCGTCCAGCGCCGCGGTGTCGTGCACCATGACTACTGCCGCGATGTTGTCCTCGCCGTACACGCGGGACATCTCCCGCTGCACCATCGCCTGCAGGGACAACGGCAGCAGCAGGCGGACATCAGTCAAGCAGCGTTGCAGGTTCGACTTGCCCATGCAATGATGACATCTCCTGGTGCACCCAGACAACCTGCAGGCATGGCAGCAGCAGCGAGGGCAGCGGTCCAGCAGTACTACGCTGTTGTCTTGGTCATATGCACGGGGTAATCCCTGCTGTAGTTCCTGTCGTATCATGTGGTACAGCTTGCAGGCATTCAACAAAAGTGAGGAACTGTTTCCTCGTTCCACACACCTTTGCGTCGCCTCCATTGTTCAGCAGCACCTCCACCGCCTCCTGCCAGACATCCTTGACCACAGGCGGACCCACACCGTCCCCGCCAGCGCTGCGCCCGCTGCTGCCGCTTGCACTCCTGCCTGCATGCCTGCTGCTGTCGCCTCCGCCACCAGTATGTGCACTGCCAGCAGCAGCGCCTGCTGCTGTCACTTCCACCACCACGCTGCCCAACTCCCCGCTGGCAGCATCACCGCTGCTGCCATGCGGTGCAGGCGCCGGCACAGGTGCGGCATCTGCTGGTGTTGTTTCTGCTGAGCCATGCTGCAGCAGCGGCTGCTGCAGCTGTCCCTGGCTGGCGCTCTGCCGCCCTCGCTGGCGGCGCTGCTGCTGCAGGTGCTGCTGGCGCTGCTGCAGCCTGAAGTCGAAGCCGTGCCTGAACAGCCGCTCAGGCAGCAGCCACTTCACCCAGGACAGCTGCAGCTGCGCAGGTGGAATGTCGATGCAGCGGGGCGGCAGCGCAGGCAGCAGCGGGGACATCAGTGACAGGACTGAGCAGTTCCTCTTCGAGCACAGCCGCTCCATCCGCGACAGCTGAAGGAGAAACAACAAACAGTGACAGGAGCACAGCACATCAATTGGTTTCGATCAATACCCAAGCAGACGGCGTCAGAAGAAGTTTGCTGTGCGTTGAGCACCGCCTTCACACGCGTGCAGTGCTGGGCTGTCCACGTGCAGCGCTGCCTGCCTGCCCCGCCCGACCTCCCCCCAACACTACGGCAGTGGACACCAACACACCCATGCCGCCACCAGCACAGGGCGCGGCGCCCAGCAGCCGTGATGTGCGCTTGCCGCATGCAGTGGTGGGACCTCCTTTCCAACCCCAGCACGTCCACCATCAGCACGCTGCACCCGATAACAACAAAACACACATACTTCCTGCAAGCACCCCCTTGCCCACACAAGGCGCACCACCGCACCCAGCCGCCTCAAAAATCCAACTGATTGCTCCTGCAAACACCCCCTTCCCCACGCTCGAGGTCAGCCGCCTGTTGCTGCTGCTGCTGCTGCTGCTGCTGCAGCATGTCAAAAGGCCAGCCGTTCCCGCCGCGCCAGCCGCCGCGCTCACCCTGTGCAGCGGCGTGCCCCACTCCAGCCCGGGCACGTCCGTCACCAGCACGCTGCAGCCCGGCCCCGACCGCCCCTGCACGGCCAGGAACACCGCGCGCTTGAAAGCCACGTCACGGCTCAAGTCCCACAGCAGCTGCGCTCAACAGCAGCAGCAGCAGCAGCAGCAGAAGCGCCTGGTCAGGCAGCAGGCTTGGGAGCGCTACAGGCCATGCCACACACAAAAACCCTGTACCATCATCCTGGCGTGCTAATCCTGTTCATGACCAGTGTGTTTGACAACAAGCCGGGGCAGATCCTGAATATCACTGCTGTTTGCAGCAGCAGCAGCAGCAGCAGCAGCAGCAGCAGCAGCAGTCCTAGAGCAGCTGCAAGGCGACAGTGGGGGGAAGGTTACGTTTTGAGATGCAGCAAGAGCAGCAGCAGCAGGCTCACCTTGAGTGCCACCAAGGTGATTATGTATGCCGAGGCCAGGTGCACCCACATGCGCCTGCTGCCCGGGTACACATTGCCCAGCGTCAACAGGTCCAGGTTGGTGTGGATGACGTCAGAAAAGTTGCCAAAGCCGCCGCCAGAGAAGCCGGCCACGTCAGACATGCCCGCGCTGCCGCTGCTGCTGTAGAGGCCACCTGTTGCATCATAGCTTGACTTTTCTGACGTTGCAGAGTGTTCTGCTCCTGCTGCTGTTGCATTGAGGGCGGCCGAAGTAAGCAGCCCAAGCCAGGAACTGTTGCTGTAACTGCTGTCACTGCTGCTGCTGGTGGTGTAGGTGGAGCTCAAATGGTGGCTGCTGCTGCTCAGCTCGGGCTCGCGCTTGTGCTTGCGCTCAAGGTAGCCTCCCTGCAGATGCACGCAAGCGTGTGCACAAAGACGCACGCCGCAGGCTTTGCCGGATGGTTGAGTGCCACAACAGCAGCGGCTGGCAAGTTGGTTTCAGCCGACATTTGCTTACAACATTACACAAGGCGCACAAAGAGGCAGGAGCATTGCACTTGGGCATGCTTGCCGTTTTGTGCCCTGATCCCGCCGCGCTCTGCTGCGTCACGTGCCAGCATGTGCGTTTGGGTAGCTGGATTGCTGTGCTGTGCATACGGCACTGCATGTGCTGCAGCATGCTGAGCTGTCACCTGGCATGTGCTGTGTGCATTCCTGCTTAGCGGCATGCTATGCCCTCAATCCTCGCGTTGACAGGGCTGTGCCATACGCTGTACACTCTGCTGGGCAGGCAGCAGGCGCTGCCCTCATCGTTATGATGACAGGCATCACCACCATGCTGCAGGGGCTGAATGTGTTGCGCTTGCTATGCCCGCTGTGCTGACCTGTACAGTATGCTGTCAGCGTCATGCTGCCACGCCGGCCTCCCTCACCGTCATGTTGACAGGCATCACGACCAGCAGGCACCAGATGGTGATGAAGGTGAACAGTTTCACACCTGCGCAAGCAAGACGACGACACAGCCAAAGCATGATAACGCTGCTATTGACTGTAGGGGTGTAGGTCTGTATGCAGGCACCTGCTGCTAACGTTGAGGTTCACTAAAAAAAACAGCACAAACAGGAAAGTACACCAGGGAGGCAAGGTGTGGACTGGCTGGCCATGTGTCGTGCAACATCACGTGTGACGGCCCAGGTGCTGCTCACCCAGCTGCATCAGGCGGAAAAACACGGCCACATCCAGCCCGCACAGGTCGATGACTTCGGGCTCCGGGTAGCACCACACCGGCTTTATCCAACTCAGCAGCCCTGCTGGCAGCTCGGCAGCGAGCGGGGTGGGCGGCTGGCCACTGGCATTCTCACCGCCCACATACCTGCGGGCGAAGAGTGACAAGGAATGTGTGTAGACAGAAGGATTCGCTATTCATTGCGGGGTGCTTCTTGCTGTGCAAGATGTGCTGGGGCTTTGTTTGCCATAATGCACTCGCACTGCATGCAACAAGCTGATCATGCAGCAGCAGAAGCAGCAGCAGCAGCAGCAGCAACTGCCCCAGTCAACCCCATTGCTGTTGCTGCTGCCACATGCCTGACGGCCTTATGTGGCGCTGTGTGCTGTGTGCTTGATAGACGTGTGTGGCAATCACCAGTTTGTACTTGCCTCTTGGGCTTGTACAGCTTTGCTGTGACTTTCCAGCGCCGCAGCACAGCAAACAGGGAGAAGCATGCCAGGCCCACGCTGCCGTTGATGCATACCGATGTGATCAAGGCACCAGCAGTAACAGGCATTGCTGCTTGAAGTGTTCAGCGTGCTTTCAAGTGGCGAGCGTTGAAGGAGCAAGCCCTGGTGCTGCTGCTGTTCACCCGTCGCGCCGGGTGCTGCGAATGAGAAACGCAGCTAGATTCCTGTCAAGATTCCTGCTGTGGACTGAAGCTTCCCAGTACACCAGAAATTCAGATGCTGCGTGTGTCACTTGAGCATGACGAGTAGGGTTTCACGCGGCAGGACAGCAAGTTCCCGCAATGAACAGGAAGACAAACCCAAAGAGTGTCGTCAAAATGCGCAGCTAACGCCAGCACCCGATTCAATGGCATGATCACCAGCAGATCGCAGTTTGAACTGTGAGCGCACGTGCAAACAGCTCTCCACCAGTCACATGTTGGGCTGCCGTTGATTGTGTAAAACTCCACCGGAATGTGAATGCTGGTTCTTTTGGGAAGCCCTGACACCACTGTACTCACGTTCCCCACAGCAACCTGCTCTCAGAGATGATCACACCAACAGCAGGCCTCATCAGCAGTAGTTCGTACACCCCACGGGCAAGCGCAGCAGAACATCCAGTGTGTGCTGCAGTAACTAGCTGCTTGTGTGCATGCGCATCAAGGTAGCACCACCCAACATCATGCAGGTGGGCTCACAGGCTGCAGGCGGCTAACAATCAGTTGCCAAGGAGCACGCACAGAAGTCATCATGCAAGCCCGTGCATTGCGTTGGTGACTGTTGATTGTAAACAGATTGCGTGTTGGCCAAACATTACACAGCTATCAGGTGCGTGTGCCCTCCGACAACAAACTGCGCTGCTGAGTACTCCAGCAAGTGCGGTAGCCAACCTGTGGCCACATGGGACTTGCCTTGGCTCGGACAAACAGGCATACTTAGTCGCAACCAGCAGTAGCCCAAGGCATTGCCAATGCCAGCCACAGTGTGGCTGTTGCTGCTGCTGCTATGGGTGCTGTGGGCCAGCACGACAATGCTGATCCAGCAACCAACCAGCCTGCAGTTAAAGCAGCATACATACCCCCACTGCATGCAGCCTGCAGCACCAGCACCTACAGGCACCTACAAACATACAGCCAGCGCGGGCCAACCCTTCCTTAGCCATTGAGTGCTCAGAACAACCATGGTGACAATTGTTGAACTTCAGCAGAAGGGGTATGCCTCTTGCAGACTCCTGCGGCCGCTGTGCCTTCACCTGGCTGTCTCCATCCACGTCGCCGTTCCTAGCTGCCTTGGAAGCTGATGGCGCACAGTGAACAGCAGGCAGTGCAGGCCTTCTTCCAGCGGCTGCAGCAGCAGCAGCAGCTGCTGGTGTTGCTCTCCAAACAATTTTTCTTGGTTGCACAGGGTCAATAGCAACACGTGAAGATGATAACGACATCATTGCCGCAGCTGCTTGTGATGTCACAGGTGGAGCAGCTGCTGGCGTTGTTGGCAGACTGCCGATGCCACTGCCACGGCACGTGCAGCTGCAACACCCTGCAGCACCACCACCAGCAGTAGCATCATCATCGCCACCCCAACCTCAGCAGCAGCGGCAGGAGTAGGAGATGCAGCAGACGCCGGGATAGCAGCAGCTGCCAGGGCACTGCACTCAGCTGGTGCTGCTGCTGCTCACACCTCACGCCGCACCCACAGCTGCCCAGCAGCAGAGCCTACAATGCAAGCCCCTGCACACTGCGCGGTCAACCTCCACGTTGCTTGCAGCAAGCTTTACAGCAGCAATGCCAACACTGACAAACCCCATCTCAATCATCCCAAGCAGCCCCAAACAGCACGAGGTGAGCACTCTATGCTTTATGTACACCAGCATGCCACCACGACCGCAACAATGCCATGTTATGCATCTTGTGTCAATTGAGCTCTGCTCGAGCAGCTGTCAGCCAGCAAAACAAGGACCGTCACAAGCATGTTTGGAATAGCACAGCTGCACACCACGGCACAGTAAGCATGCTGTTCGTGCAGCACATGCGCTGCATTTGCATGTTGAGCCTTACAACCAGAACCTGCACCAGCCACTGGCTTGCCTGTGACAAGCCACACAATCACCGCTGCACACACCACCGGAGGACCAGCCCCAGCCCACTCCCCGCTGCCATGCTGCTGACCAGCGGCCTTGCAAGCAGCCCACCAAGCGACCGACGCCAATCACGCGCAGCCGCCGCTGCAGCTGCACACACGGCTGCGCTGCCTGCTGCAGCGCCTGCCTAATGGGCAACTGCGCTGCAAGCCCAGCTGCCTGCTGCAGCGCCTGCCTAATGGGCAACTGCGCTGCAAGCCCAGCTGCCGCTGCAGCATCTGCTAGGCTGCTGTGGCAGCGCACCCAGCGAATGCTGCCATCGCAGCACACACAGCAATCTCGGGAGGCCGCGGCCGGCCACTTCACCAGCACGATGCATTGCTGCCACTGGCATGTTGAGGAACTTCGTCAAACGAATGCCAGGTTGCTGCTGGCGCTGGCACCTTGGCTGTGGCATGCACACTGCAGCAGCAGCGGCGGCCCCTGTGACGTTCCAGGCAGCAGCCTGTCAGCAGCTGCAGTACCTCCAGCTGCTGCGGCAGCCAGCAGCACATGACACATGGCAGCTCTGCCAGCTGGCATGCGCCGTTGCGCAGCTGCACTGCCACCTGCCGCTGACTGTTGAATGAGGCAAGTGCCACCACACGAGTTGCTGCAAAGGACGCACCAGCAAGCGCCGCGGCTGACACCCCTGCTGCCAGGCGCCCTCCTACTTTGCGCCGGCTCAGGAACCACCCCAGCAAGCAGCCACACCCCCTCAAGTGAATGGTGACGGCATGCAGCCGCATGAGTCGGACTTGCTGCCACTGCGCTGGCTCTTCTGCAGCGCCTACACCAGCTGCAGGCGGGCGAGGTGCTGCAGCGCCTGCCGCCGTGTGTCATGCAGTACCAGCATCTGCAGCTTGCCTAACCCAACGCGTGTTCCTTCACCACCGCTGCTGCCAAAGCTCAGCACACCTTTAAGCTTTGAGATACCGAAGGTTGGGGCAGCTGCTGCTGATGCCAATCAACATCTTGTCATCTATGGTTATGCCAGCATGCGTGCGTGACGTGTCAATGTCCACACGTCCTAGTGATGTGCATGTCTCAGCTGGGAAGTTCAACCGTAGATGAGCAGGCCGTGGCGGCACTACTCCAACCGGTAGCAAGACATTCAGAGACAAAAACACGTCAACCATGGACCATGGACGGTACTGTCTCAGCTGGCGCTGCATGCGGCAAACTCTCAGTCAGATCGCAGCTGGTATTGCAGTACAGTGTGAGCTGCCCGAGGCGATGCGCAGAACCCACTCCGGGTGCTGCACGTAGTAGCCAACTGCTGCTTGCGCCTGGATCTTCTGTCGCGGTGGCTGCAGTTATGCGGGGCCGGCTGCTGCCGTGGCGAAGCTTAGATGCTGCTATGCAGTCTGCTGTGTAGCCCCCGGAGCATGGCACACCACACAGCAGCGGCAGCGGACCCATGTGTCAATGCTAGATCCTTTGTCAAAGGCCACAGTGTGTGGAATGTATGCTGTAGCAATGTACACTGCAGCTCAAGGTCGGCTTGTGGCAGGAACATACCAGATTTTTTCAAGGGCAGCAACCCGGCAAACAAGCCAAATGGGGCAACCCTTTTGCTGTCCTGCATGATGTCACACAGGACCATGCTGGTTCTATTGTCTTCCACACCACTGCACATCCCTGCGGTTGCAAAGCGCTGCTGCTAGGGTCTGTGCAGCTGCCGGCGGCCTGCACAGCACACCCTCCGCCAGCTGCAGCAGCGGCAGCTCGGCACCTTTTTTGGTAAAGGCCTGCAGCCTCTGTTGCAGCGACAGCAGCCCCCGCACGTTGCTCTGGGCAGGAGCATGCATCACATGGGGCATGGCAGGTGCAGCCAGCGACAGCATCTGCAGCTGCGGCAGGGAGAAAGCAGCTCCAGCATCCCGAATTGCTGCTGCAGGTTGAGCGGCTGCTGCAGCAGCAGTGCTGTGAGGCCCGGGCAACAGGCTGGCAGCTGCTGCAGCGGCTGCAGCAGCAGGTCGCCCGAAGGTTGCAGGCGGCGCAGCCTTCCCAGCCGCAGTATGGCTCCGCTGATGGCCCTGCAGCAATGCAATGGCGCAGGCAACACAGCAATGCGATGGCACAGGCCCTGCAGCAGTGGCGCTGAACAGGCGAGGCAGGTGACGCAAGCGCACCACCGGCAGCCAAGGTGTTGCAGTTGTGCAGAGGACACAGGATGCACTGCAAGCTCACATGAGTACCAAGCACTGCTGCTTTTACCTGCTTCTAGCACTGTCGACCATTGAAATGTTGTAGTGCAGCTGCAGCTGAATATGCAGCAACAATCATTCATCAATTACACATTGTTCTAGCAAGAGTGAAAACCCGAAAAAAGGGGGAGCCGCTCTCAAACCACATTCAGTGGTTCCTAACCGGTGGGCGCAGGCCCACAAGCTAGGGCCAGGTACTGCCAAATCCTTGAACGCAAGAGCGCTCGCTTGACAGATGTCTCATGCAATGCATCCCATCAGCTGTGGCATGTCATGGCAGAGGGGCTCCTGCCCTACATGGGTTTGCAGACTGGCGATCCCAGCAACAACGACATTGCCAGGCCCTTTGTTGAGGTGGTTGCAGGCCTGGGCAGCGCTAATGTAGAATGCGTTGCAAGGACTCATAGTGAACTCTGGTGAAGCTACTCTGCCGTGCATGATGCACCATTACTTGAGCACTCATGGACCTGACAGTTATGAATGTTCAGTGTCTCGGTGTACAACCACAACTCGCTGCCGCCTGGCTGCGTGCGCTGGGAGGGCACCAGGGGCTGCACTGCCAGGCTGAAGTGATTGAGAGGCAATGGTCGTCTCTGCACACTCGTTCCATGCACCAAGTCATACAGCTAAGGTTATTGACCAGCCGCGTGTCGTTGTTGCAAATGTCACGCCTCTAGCTGGTGTTTGACACGTTCAAAAGGCAGCAAGCCCCTGTTACACCTCAATGACAGGTGCTCACTACACATCACACGTAGGTTTCCCCCGGCGTAGTACGCTGCAGTTGGCAAATGATCGGACGGCTGCACGTGTACGCTGTTCTGCTGAAGGTTTGCGCTAAACTGAGCACGCTTTTGAACGTGACTCTGGCCTAGTGCGCCGATCAGCGAGCACTGCCTGATGCTTTAAATATAGAAATTCTGTTTAGTTCAGGTTGAATGTCTGCTGGCGAGGAAGATCAGGAGGAGGAGGTGCTGTCACTCAGCACTTCAGACGGAGTGCCTGAGCAGCATGAGGATGCTTACTATGAGGAAGAGGAACAATCCGTCCTGCAGGCAAGTCTATCGGCTTGAAGTGCCTCCACTTCGACCACCAGGATTGAGATCAGCATGCAATCCTAAGGGCTTCATGAACCAGCTGGGTTGCCACTGGCAGCAGCAGCAGCTGCAGCAGCAGCACCATACTTTACCTCTGCTTACACTGGTGCATCCCTTTTACGCTCTTCTCTGCCTACATCTACAGGCGCCAAATGATGAGCGTTGTGAGCAAGAGCAGCAGCAAGCCAGCGGCCAAGAGCACCAGCCAGAGGACGACGAATTAGCAGCCCTAGCAAGTGCTGCTTCTGATGACGATGAGCAGCAGCAGCCGCACCAGCAGCAGCACGCAGGAGATGCAGCAGCACCCGTAGCAGCGTATGCAAGCAGCAGAAGTATGCCCCCTGACATGCGCGGTGCTGAGCAAATGCACTTGCAAAATGGCAGCTTACAGCAGCAGCACCGGCAGCGCACAGGCGCCCATATGGCAGGCGGCAAGGGCAGGGCACAAGATGGCTGGCTAGGCAGCAGTGGCAGCAGGGGATCAGCAGCAGCAGCAGCAGCAGCAGGAGGTGCATGGCCGGGCCAGCGGCACCCACATGTGCGCGTTCCACCACCGCCTGGTCGCCCAAGCGCTGCTGGCGCCATGCCGCAGCCGGTTGCGCTGGCAGGTGAGGGCCATGCTGCTGCATTGCGTGCAATGATGTAGTGGCCCTGCTGGACGCCTTGAAGCTGCTTGCAGGAGCATGCTCCCTGCTGTTGAATCTGGCTTGGGGCGATGTTCACTGCGGCTCATGCTGCCGTGGCTTTTGTGTCATGCATACGGGAGCTGCCGGCTGCACTTGGGCACACTTACACTTTTGGCAACTTCAAGGTTTTCTTCTTTCTGGCCCTTGCAACAACCGCAGCACCTGTGCTGAACACTGCGCGAGCATCAGACAGCACATCAACACATAATGTGCGCTTTCTGCTGTGTTCTGCGACTGCAGCTGACATGTGGCCGGCTGGAAGGGGTGACGGCTTCCTCAGCGACCTGCAGCAGCAGCAGCAGCAGCAGCAGCAGCAGCAGCAGCAGCACATGCTGCAGCAGCAGGGAATGCCGCAGCAGCTGGTAGCTCAGCAGCAGCACATCCTTCAGCAACAGCAGGCGCTGCAGCAACGCATGCTCAGTCCTAGAGTCAGGATAGATCCTGTCCAGCTGCCACACTGGCAGCAGCAGCAAATGCAGCAGCATGTGGAGTGGCCACCGCCCGGCCAGTTCGTCAGCGAACCACAGCCGCAGCATTGGCAGCAACAGCGGCAGCAGCCATGGCAAGGACCAGGCAGAGGGCAGCAGCAGGGGCTAGCTGCAAGCGTTGGGCAGCAGCAGCAGCAGCAGCAGCAGCAGCAGCAGCCGCCTGGCAGGCCCGCCCGGCACAGTCCATCAGCAGCAGGCATGCATGGCAGGCTTTACGTTGGTCCACACTCGTCACATGGCATGCTGGCACAGCAGCCGCAGCAGCCGCAGCAGCCAGCAGCCGCAGCAGCCGCAGTACCCGGTCCACCAGCTGGTTTGGGCCCAGCTGCAGCATTGCCTTCTGCTGCCGTTGCTGCTGATGATGACGCGTTTTACGACGGTGATGACCTGGCACCCCCGACCGCAGCCACAGCAGCGGGACATGGTTACATCGGTGGCGCCTTCCTCGACGATGGCCTCGACGAGGACGGCTGGCCGTTGCAACCAGTCCAGCGCTCGGCCTCTGGCAGCGCAGCTGCTGCAGCTGCTGGTGGGCCTGGTGTCAGGCAGGGGCCTGGGAGCAGCCAGGCAGCTGGTGCTGCTCCTGCCACCCCCCGTGGAGCGCCTGTGCGCACAGGCAGCATGAAGTGGGTACGGCCTGGACTGGCGACACAGCAGAGTGGCGGGCTGGGTGCAGCAGCAGCAGCAGCAGCAGCTGCGGCTGAGGGTACGCCGCGTGCAGCAGCCGACGCGCCAGCAGCAGCAGCAGCAGGGGAGGCAGGGCCCCAGGAAGTGCCCCTTCTTCGCAAGCAGCTCTCTGGCGGTCCGAAAGCAGGCGCGGCGGCAGCAGCAGGTACACCGCGTGGTGGTGCAGCTGCTGCAGCTCCTGCAGCACCTGCCGCAGCAGCGACAGCGTCCACAGCTGCCAAGGAGAAGCTGCTACAGACGCAGCAGGAGGCGATTGAGCAGGTACGGAAAATGATTCAGATCATGGAAGCAAAGAAGAAGAAGGGCAAGAAGGGGCCTGCGGGAGCAGCAGCAGCGGCAGCTGCAACAGCGGGCAGTGGCAAGGATGGTGCAGCTGGCACCTCTGAGGGCGCAGGAGCTACAGCCACTGCAGCAGCCCCGCAGAAGCAGGCGACCAAGCCACAGCAGGGACAAGCAGCAGGTGCAGCAGCTGGCAAACGCCAGCATGAGGATGCAGCAGTGCCAGCAGCTGCTGGTGCTGCCAGTGCTCAGGCTGCAGCTGCAGGAGGTCTTGCTGGCAGCCCGACAGGCAAGCGGCCGCGCATCACCAGTGAAGTTGTAGTTATCGCTGGCGGTGCAGGCGCCCCAGAGCAGCAGCTGGCAGCAACAGCTGCACTTGACCAGGCAGCTGGCAAGGCACTGCCATCTGTCAAAGTTGGAAAACTGCAGCAGCAGCAGCCAGCAGCAGCAGCAGCAGCAGCAGCAGCAGAAGGAAGGTGTGTCGCCAAGGTTTGCGGCTGTGCATGGCGCAGGTCACAAGCGCAGCACACTGCATGTTGCGCTGGCAGCAGTGCGGCAGCGGCGCAGGATGTGTCGCAGCCGCGCGCGCAGCCTGCCAGGCGCGCGGTGCAGCCCAGGCTGCGCAGCGTAGCACAGCCAGCCGTTGAAGTGCAGGAGGCAACGGCAGCCGCAGCGCATGCTAATGGTGGTGCTGGTGTGGATGCAACAGAGGGCAAGGCAAAGCAGCAACAGCAGCAGCAGCAGCAGCATGAGGCCGGGGCAGATGTGAGCCAGGGTAGCCCTGCAGGAGCGCAGCACGCCACGTCAGCGCCTGCTGCCGCTGCAACAGCAGACAAGCCAGCTGTTGCAGCAGAGGCAGCAGATCAGCCTGATGAGAGCAGCATGCCTGTTGCGTTCAGACAAAACGGCGACAAACAGGATGGGCCCAGCAGAGGTGCAGGTCAGGCTGGGCCTAACAGCAGGCCCAACAGTCCTGACAGCAAGCCTGACCAGCCCACTGCTGCTGCTGCTGCTGCTGCTGGTCCTGGCGATGGCGCTAAGCTGCAGTCCAAGTCAAGTGTACCACTCAGGAGGGGCAGCAACGGTGCAGACAGGGACAGGCCGCATGGCCGCAGCAGGTCTCACTCTCGCACTGTTGACCGTGGTAGAAAGCGCAGCAGGCATGACAGCAGCAGTAGTGGCAGGAGCAGCAGCAGGAGTAGAAGCAGCAGCAGCAGGAGCAGCCGTGGCAAGGAGCGTACGCGGCAAACAAAGAGGTCGCTGAGGGACAAGGAGAAGAAGCACCACCGTGACGACAGCAGGCAGCACAAGCAAGAGCAGCAGCAGCAAGCACCGCAGGAAGGGCAAGCATAGCAGCAGCAAGGAGCACAAGAAGCACAGGAAGAGGAGCAGGAGCTGAGCCCGAGCCGGTCGTTGTCTGTGTGGTTGGTTATCCGTTTGTAGACACCTTGCTAGTCATGGTTTGTAAAAGAACGGATTTAACGGCTCCAGGGCTCCAGGTAAATGCAAAACTGCGCACCTCAAGCAATGCTGGACCAGGAGACCCCCGCCCAAGTTCTCCTGGTGCTCCGAGTGGGCTGCCATGCAGGCACGCATTCCTGCAGCAAGGCCTCAAAATATCCAAACATACCTGTAGCGCAGAGAATTTAAGGGCAGAAGTGTCAACGAGTGCACACCCCGGGCGGGGAGGCACCCGTGACACCTGCGCACCACCTTGAAGTAGTCTCCAGTAGACCCCATGTCAGAGCCCGTCATGACAATAACACTCGCAGCATGCCACAATGGGCCCAGTGAATGGGCCGGTGGCCTTATCACGTCGGCCGCTGCAGCATGTCAAGCCAGTGCAATCAGTGTGTTGACACACTGCTACTTATTACACTGCTACGTAGCAGTAACACGCTGGTGATGCAAGCTTGCTGCATGAGTTGCTGCAGTGTGCATCACTTCAGTGTCTCCATGATGGGAGGGGGGAGACTCCAAAAAAAACAAATCAGCCGCCAATCAAAAGATGGAGGATGTATCAGCGAAAATAAAATCAACATCAGAAATCAACTCATCCGCTTGGATCATGGCGGTTTTACAAACTGGAGTGTCACTGTCAAACTAAACGCTGCCCTGAATGCCACCACATGGTAAGCATTCGACGTGATTATCATGTTGATAACAGTTTCAGCTAATTCTGCAGTTTCAGCTTCTGCAGCAACTGTGCACCGCGCCTGATTAAGGTGTATTCGCACGGCCCTTCCCTGCAACGGTGTACGATCAAAGCATAGCGTCCCGCTGGACCTGCTACTGCTATCAGTTAATTTTTTTATCAGCTGTAAGGCTTGTTTGCTTTTGATAATGCTACAGAGCAGGAGACAAGGCCCTCCTGGGCAACAGCATCAGGTACCAACCAACCAACAGTTGATGAAGCGCATACACATAACAGGAACATCAGCGGCACGCAAAGGCCTCAATGCGCCTCAAATAACCGCACAAAACGCAAACTGCTGTAGTAGCATACCTACATGACGTACGTGCTGTTTACTGTGCAGAATAGGTCTGTGCTGCAAGTTCATGTTTTGCTGCATGTGTGTGCCATGCAGAGGAGCTTCTCAAGAGCAGCAGAGAAGAGTCAAGCAGATATGAAGCGTCGGCTAGCGCTGGCGCAAAATCTTTGGGACAGCATCAGCCCAGAGCAGCGCCAGCAGCTGCTGACTGTGCCACTACAGGACCTGCAGCAGCGAGCAAAACAGCTGCCTCAGCTGCTGCCGCACAACTGCCCAGGTGGGTGCAGCTGCAACATCAGGAATTTTATTTTGACGTACAAGTTGCAGCTGTTGCAGGTCGGCACAAGTGGCCAACAATGTTACCCCACAATTGGTAGCTGTCCACATTTACTTGACAATGACAAGTGCAAGCAGCACCACCTCTGCATATGTCATGCCAACGTGCAGGTGCTGCATCATGCGCCTGGCAGGAAGTCCCAGCGCAGCTGCTAAAAGTGTCAGTTGAGCGCCTACGTGCTGACAGTAACCCCCAGCGTTGGCACTTTCAGCAGCAGGAGTTTGCTACTCGCGAGGACTTTCACGGTGCCATCTGGGAGTCTCACCTGCGAGTCTCACCGCAAGTCGAGCAAGCTGCAGCCAATGAAAGGTCTAAGGTTGCTAGTCACAGCAGCAGCAGCAGTAGCAGCAGCACCAACACAGCCATGCCAATCAACAGCAGCTGCCGCAGCATGCCTATCCATCACAATGGCAGTGCAGTAGGTGTGGGCGGCAGCGGCGGCACACCCAGCAGCACCAGCAGCACATGTGGACTGGGGGATGCTGAGGAAGAAGCACAAATAGCTGCAATGGCTCAGCGTCTTGATATGCGGCTGCAGGGCCAGCCAGTGGCAGTTGAACTTGCAGAACAAGCGCGTGCCGCCTTGTTGGACCGCACCCGCACACTGTGTCACAGCCTTGAAGAGCGCATTCGAGTCGCAATTGACAAGCACAGGGACAACAGGGTGAGACTTGGGCCAAGCAGCAGCCGGGCAGCGGCCGGCACTGGAGGGCTCACACGTGCGGAGCATGCAGGGCTGCTGGATGACGCCTACCACATCATCGACCACTTGGCGCGGGAGCATCCTGCGCTGCAGCAGGTGTTGCTGGAGCCTGTCAAGGAGTACACCTGGCTGCACCTGCCGGTGAGCCGCTGCAGTGGTTGCTGCTGTGATGATTGAGTAACAAGGCCAGCGCAGCAAGTGACCAGCACGTGTTCCGCAATCCTACCAGCAGGTGCAGGTGCTTCAAGAACTGGCAGGTGCTATGAGAACTGTTGCATTGCACCGACACACGCAGCCGAGTTATGACACAATCTAGCTGCAAGCTGCCATGTACACTCCTGACCAACTTGCTCTGCGCGATGCAATGCTGGGCGGCATGAGGGACGCCACACTTCCTCGCCATGACCTCTCCCACACGGGCCACTTGAGAGGTTGCGTGCCACTGGCAGTCGCCAAGTGGCGTGTCCCCCGCTGCCAACTGCGTTGCATGGGGTGCTGCCTTGTTAAGGTGTCACTGGCTCCTGCTTGTGCCCCAGCTGTCGCCCAAGCACCCGGCTGGTGAACATTGCACGCGTCTGATGACCACTGCTGCTACGCTGATGTGCAACACCCAGTTTGTATCGTGCTGGTTCGATGTGGTGTGAAACGGCCTCTGGTCACCAAGGCTGGGTCGTCAGCAGCTGTCAAGTTGAATCCGTGTGATGCTGGTGATGTGTTGCAGGCAGATATGCAGGCAAGCAGCAGCAAAGAGTGTGCCCTCCCACAGCTGGACATGCTGCCGCTAGACGCCCTGCTGAACATCGTTGCTTACCTTTGGGACCACGTGAGATGGCTGCACGCCACATGCTGGCCCGAGGTGAGGGGCACCTGCCAAAACAAATTTCTTGTGCAAATGCTCAGCACAACAGGTATGTATAGAGCAACGTGCAAGCGGTAAGGAAGCGCGGCAGGGTCATCATCTTGTTGCGGTTCAGGACACATTGTCAACACGTGTGCTTGTAGGGTGCACAGCTCATCAGCAAGGCAGAGTATGGAAAGGCAGCAGCTATGCGCAAAACGATATGCTGTGTTTTTCAAATCAGGCTGCTCCAATGTCGTTTGCCTCTTGTAGATCGATCCTGCGGCAGTCGCAGCTATAGGTAGCCAGTCTGCTGCTGCAGCTGGCGCTGGCGGCACCGCGGAGGCTGCTGCTGACCCTGCTGTGGTTGATCCAAAGGCCTCTGGCAGCAAATCAGAAGCAGCGCACGAGTGTTTGCCCTTCTGCCTGACAGCTGATGGCAGGGGCATGGCGTTGTCCCGGGAGCTCCTGCAGGCGTTTGGAGCACTGCAGCAAGAGGACAGGTGTGCAGGCTGCTGCTATGTACGGCCAGTGCGCAGCATCTGCTGTGTGCTGCTTGCCCTGCACAGCCTGCACATCACGCTTGCAGGAGCTGATGTGGGTGTTGTTGCCCAGCGCAACGTGCATGTACACGGGATGTCACGTGCTGCTGGGATGCCGGCAGTTGCTGTGCACAGCGCATGCTGAACGCCCAATACACCAGCCCACTGTAACTTTGTGTTTTGCAGATCAACCCCAGCATGTGCTGTGCGCTGGCCTCTGAGCCTAACAATTGACTTTCTTTGTTATGATTATCTGCTGCACGGGGAGCTGTGAGCCGTCCTCGCACCCTGCCCAGGCGTCACAGGCTGCGCATGTGGTGTTCATTCAACCCTGCAGGCCCAGTCAGCTGCTGCAGTGGGTCTACATTGCATACGAGGAGTCTTCAACATGGAACAGCACTGTGTTGGACTGCACGAACGAGCTGTGCACCATGTGCACGGCCGAGGGTGTGGTTCGCGCTGTGGAGGGCTGCGTATCCGGGCAGAATGTTCTGCTGCAACGCATCGAGGACGTGCAGCGGCATCAGCAGGTGAGGGGCGTCATCACAAAGCATCATGAGCGTGGACAGCCAAGCCCGCGCCTCCTTTTTGCCAGCTGCTCTGCTGCCCTGCAAGCAACATCAGGGACAAGTCCTGCAGTTTAAATCTCAGGGGCCGTCAACCGCCCTGCCGTTGTTCTTTCCTCAAAAGTGACAGCCCAGGCAGGCTAGCCTGCTTCTGGTGTTTAGGGTTGAGGCTTGTGACCTGCTGTCCTGCAAGCGCCTCCCCGCCTGCTTGACGGTAGCTGACCGGCAGTGAGCAACATACTGTGCCATCCGTGTACCGCCTGCACTTGGAGTCTGTGGCATACATAGTTTTTTTTGTTTGTTGTGCCCTGCAGGCGTTGCAGCAGCTCTGCCGGCAGTGGCCGGCCCTGGAAGCGGAGCTGAACGCCCCATGCTTGACGCAGGAGACAACTCCGCTGGATTTGGTCCAGCGGCTGTTGCATCGGCGAGTGGTGCTTGGCCGCTGTCTGCTGTACAACAGCCAGCAGCAGCAGCATGAAGTTGAGGCAAAAGTTGCCAGGCTGGAGAAGAACCTTACGGTGGTGTGCTACTGGTGTTGGCCAGCTGTGATGTGCGGATCGCATGCAATGCTGGCTACTGTTTTGCATCAACAGCTGGCGTAATTTTGCTGTTTATAGGGCTTTACTGATTCTGTCAAACCCTTGATCATTCAGCCGCATGAGTAGAGGTAGTCAGCCACCTCACTGCCTGCAGCAGCTGTGCGTTATGGAGGTTTGCGTCAGCCTCATACAGCCCATTCGTGCGGGTTGTGGCAAACAAGACTTAGTGCATGTGCCATGCCTTTGCAACAGAGAGACACTGGCTTGATAACTTGCTTCAGCCAAGCACACAGACACGCATAGTATGTAGTACAGGGACATGCACACTGCAACTGGTCTTGAGCGGCAGCTGCCTGCTGTTGCAGGCACAGTCGCAGCTGGCGCAACTACAAGGGCTTGCAGACCCCAAGAAGAACCCGCCAAGGTCACAGCGGGAGCTCCAGCAAGTCAACGATCAATGCCTGCGGCAAGACACGCATGTGAAGACGTTGCAGCAGGAACTGCAGCAGACAACAACGGCAGTGGCAACAATGTAAGTTTGCTTTGCTGGGATCCTGCCGTTCTGCTAGTGCTGCACAGAGAGCACTGGATGCAGCCATCACCCGCCTCTGCAAGTGCCGCACGTTGTGCGCCGCATCTTTGTTTGACATGTTGGCCAGCTGTTGATCATGTGAAGGCATGTCATCTTGCTTGGTTAATACCTAACTACTACCTCCAAGTGTAATGGTGATATCAAAGACATGAGAAGCTGCTTGTGCGTTTGCTTTACGTTGTGCATGGTGCAGTAAGCAGCAGGTGCGCGGACACACAGATTTGCTGAAATGCGTGACATGGCTCATTCAGCAGAGCGAGCAGCAGCAGCAGCAGCAACAGCAGCACTGCCACGACAAGGCGAATGGCGCTGAGCAGGGCACTGGCGGCAGCAGCGGCGGCGGTGGCAGCAGCGGCGGCGGCAGCGGTGACGGCGGCAGCAGCAGCAGCAGCAGCAGTGTGACCCAGCCACCAGCAGAGATTACATACCATAAGGGGCAAGCAAAGAAGGGTGCAGGGGCTCACCTGCAAATATCCATGGAGTACTTGAGGTAGGCTTGTGCCAAGGCGTGCTTGACTTTGCCTATACTGACTTGCCCTGCACACAGTGGATGGATGTATGTCCTCTGCACAGCTGACATTGATCAAGCAGCCTTGTTGACCAAAACATGTGTAATGTAATATGTGTTGTATTTTATTGTATTGCATTGTACTGTAATGTATTGTATTGTAATGTACTTGATGCCTGCAGGCAGCGCTATGACCGCGGCTATTTTGAAGCCGCCAGGCGAGAGGGCAATGCCCATGTTCAGTCCTTGCTAAGCCAGCTTGATGCCCAGTGCTTGCAGCTGCAGCAGCAATTTGAGGCAGGCCAGACAGCCTTGCACGTGCTTTGGCAGCTGGTAGATGTGAGAGGTAAGGCTTCTTAATAGCGCACTGGTGCTGACCCTTTCTTGTGGCCCACCAGGTGCAGCTGTTTTATTGTGATTCTGGCGGTGACGCCATGCTGCTTGCACCCGCACACACACCACAAGGTAGCCGATATGTGTGATGTGCCGCAACGGCATTGGCTGAATACGTGTAGGGCACCGCGTTGCACTTGCAAGCGTAAGATGAATGGCCGAGCACTGATATTGTTTGGCACATGGTTATGGCACCCGTCTGCGGCTATTACCGTCAGCCTTTGTGCTGGCCACACCACCTGGCATGCGCTGACACGCCGCTGGCTCGACTGCAGGCTGTGCCAACCCAGATGAAACAGTCATGGCACTGCTGCTGATGCCGCTGGTCCAGCAGCGGCTGGATGCTGCTGCTGCTGCCTTCGAGGCTGAGCGGATCAGCAAGCTGGAGCAGGAGCTGCTGGCACTTTGGCAGGTAATGCGATTGGCAGCGTGCCGTAGATGGAGACGTCATTGTAGTAGACTCCACATCCATGGTGGCTGCACTGCTGCTGGCTCGCTGGCCCCGTGAGAGGGTGGGCAGCCTGGAGTTGATGCGCACAGCCTACAGCTGACGGCTGGATTAACAGCAGTAGCTGTGACCCGCGCTCAAGCGCATCAACCATGATCATCATGAGCGGCTGCGGAATCAGATGACGTATGAGCTGCATATGCCAGTAGTAGTGCATTCAGCGGCTGGCATGCTCAATTGTTTTGTGCGCCAAAGTCGACCCAAACACAACAACTGCGGTGCAGGACGATGGCATCATAGCTGCAGCGCCCAAAGGCAAAACAAAGGTCAAGGGCAAGGGCAAGCAGAAGCGTCAAGGTCAACCGGCAGCCGGCCCGGGCAGCAGTGCTGCTGCCAGCCCACCAGCCCGCAGCCTTGAGCGCCCTACCAGCAGCAGCAACAGCAGCACAGCAGCTGCAACCTCAGCAGCAAACACAGCAGCTACAGCAACGGCCACTTCAGGCACTGCTGGCCTGAGCAAAGCAGACCGCAAGCTGGAAGCGCCTAAAATGGCGGCAGCTGCAGCACCAGCAGGGGCAGCAGCAGCAAGCCCCGCCCTCCCAGAAGCTGGTGAGATGGGCAGCAGGGTGAGCAAGCAAACGGAGCGTCCTCAGCACAGCTTTGAGGTCGGCACCCAAGCAGTTTGCAGGTCAACAGCGGCTTCTGAGAACATGGCCACTGTGCAGCAGGTTGCATTGGGTGGGAACAACAGCAGCAAGCAGCAGCCAGCCAGCAGCCCAGCCAGTCAGCAGGCCAGCCGAAGCACAGCAGTGGACATGCCAGGGCCTGGCCCTGCCATAGGGCCCTGCATCCCACCTGGCCAACCAGCAAGAACATACCAGGCTCCCAACCCACCACCCAGCAGCAGCAGGATACGCAGAATTTCAGCAGGACAGCATCGCAGCTGCGGCTGAAATGCCAAGTGACGCAGCAGCTGCTGAGAGTGACAGCTTGTCGGACCTGTGCGTGATCTGCCAGGATGCGCCCCGCACGCATGCGCTGCTGCATGGCGGCAGCGCGCACCAGTGCCTGTGCGGGCAGTGCGCAGGCATGTACGAGGGCAGTGGCAAGGGGTGCCCCATCTGCAGGCAACAGGTGCAGGCTGTGGTGCGCATGTACAATGTATGATTCAGCAGCACATCCGCCATGCCTCTCTGTAGCGCACGTAGTGCGCGGGTGACATGCTGGTATGGCAGTGCTGGTGACTGTGCGCCAGCTGGCAGGTTCATGCTGACACCCAGGTCAATGGTGTGCTGCGTGTGGTTTGAAATTGCAGTGTGGCCAGCTGCCAAGCTGCTGCAGCTGACAAGAGCGCAGCCCACATGTGTACGAGCTGAACTTGCCAAGCCTGGATACAAAGGTGTTTTTTGTATTGGTGCTGTCAAATCATCATGCGTTACCACGGTGCTTCCTGGCTCCAAAGTTTCCTGACTGCTGTTGCGCCAGACTAGAAATATCATCATGAGTGAGTCACTCTGCTTAGGTCATTACCGTGTCACATAATGAACCATAGCATAAATGCCATAGGCCGCAGGCCCCAAAGGAGCGGGTCTTAGGGTGCTTTCATATGGCACAGGGGTACAGCTCTGCGGCTCCACCAACTCTGCAAATTGTTGGTGTCGCGCAATGTGAAGGCAGCAGGCCCTTTTGGGATTGTGTTGCCCTCCTGTTTCTTGCAGCTGGCATGTTTGAACTTCAGTGTGTCTACATGAGGCACTGATTTTTCATTATTTGCAGTTGTTGCCAGTGTATTCATTATGCCGAGTCGGCGTAACAGTCACAGCCTCTTCCTTCCTGCATGCCTGCCGCCAGACCGCTAACCTGGCACATGTATGTGCAATGATGCTGCCGTGATGGCACCTGCACGGCTGCAATTCATTGTTGCCACCTGCCGTCCACTCGCATGCAAGCCTTCCTGATCAGGATCATAGCCTCGCTTATTACACATTATTGTGTGTAACTCATTCTTTCAAAGCCAAAGGCCCACCACCAGCATTCCAAATGCTCTAAAGTCATGCGCCAAGCCACGCTCAACACCCCTGGTCCGGCAGTGGCTTCACACTGAAGTTGCCTCACTGCCCCCTCCCCCCCACGCCCTTCAGCATGGCATCTATCATGCCCTTGTCACCTTGTCAAATGCCCGTTGCTGCCCAGACCAGCATGGATGCATAGCGCGCCCGGAACATCTGCAGCTGTGCATGGCCAGCAGGCAGGCAGGCCAGTGCAGCCACAGCAGCAGCCAGCCCCTCAATCAGTTGGCCAGGTGCTGCCATGCTGTGCAGCGGCTTGATCAGCTGCTTCAGTGCTGCAGACACACTGCCAGCCGCGCTGAAAGGGCCC
Source organism: Scenedesmus sp. NREL 46B-D3 (assembly GCA_014080715.1). NCBI lineage: Eukaryota > Viridiplantae > Chlorophyta > Chlorophyceae > Sphaeropleales > Scenedesmaceae > Scenedesmus > Scenedesmus sp. NREL 46B-D3. The sequence goes on along the minus strand of JACERP010000150.1, from coordinate 28,762 downwards.
TAGCCCGGGCTGCGGGGTGAAGCCGGCCGCGGCTGCTCTGCCTTGACAACAACCGTGGCTGCGTTGTCATCACCAGTCAACCCCACCACCTGTGAGGGACTGGCTGCTGCTGCTGCATGCTGCCAGCTGCAGCAGGAGTGTTGCTGGGTGAAGCACCTGCTCCCCGGGCTGCGCGTGACCCCCAGCCGCTGCCAGGTGGGCAGGGGCTGCTGCTTTCACGCTGCCGCTGCCGTCCTCCTGCCACAGTGCTGCCCGCACGCCAAATGCCATGGCGCAGTGCTGGCGCACTGCACTGCTGGTGCTGCTGCGTCTCCCCCTGCTTTGGCTGTTGCCAGAGCCGAGATCTGCAGCAACACCAAAGGCAGCAGCAGCAGAGCCACCAGCTCCTGCTGCAGCTGTGGTGCTGCGGCTTGCACAACCGCATGTTAACAACAGCCAAGGCAGGGTGGCTCACCCTGCGCGCTGCTTTGCCTGCACTGGGCCTAACGCCTTTGCCGGCCTCGCCTGCTGCTGCTGCTGCTGCTGCTGCTGCCGCCGTGGCCAGGTCTGGCAGGGGTGCTGCTGCTGCACTATCCCCAGCCAGCTGGGGCCAGCACACCCAGCTGCTGCACCTCAGGTTGAACCGGCCCCAGCAAGGCCCCAGCCACAGTTGCACAAAGGCACAATTGCATTGCGCCCTACAAGGCTTGCTGCTCCTGCAGCCCCTGCTGCTGCAGCTGCTGCTGCTGCTGCTGCTGCTGCAGCTGCGGCTGTTGCTGCTCTGGAAGCTTTCCTTTGCGAGCCTCTCGGCTGTGGTAGCACTGCTGCAGTGTTGGACCCAAGCCGCAGCTTGCTGCCTCTTCTATCTGTTTGCATACGCCAACCATCATCAAGGCCACCAGCAGCTGCTGCTGCCTTGTCGCTGGGTTCATAGCACCTCATCTTCTTCTGCTGCTTGGCAGGTGGCATGGTTGGAGCAGGCACAGCAATCAAGGGCGCGTTTGCAGCTGCTGCTGCTGGAGCAGGTGCCATGGAAGTTGCTGCTGCTGTGGAGCCTGCGCTGACACTCCAGCTTTCAACATGCTGACCTGCACCTGCACAGTGGTTGGCGACGCCTCACACATGAGGCCAACAGAACTACCCCTGGAATCAGTGTGCAAATTCTCACAAGCACGCAGTGACTATGACGGTTACAGTGGCTATGATCAGCATGGATGGGGGTGCCAGCTGCTGCGGCTGTGTAAAGCTGCGCCCCACCACAGCACGTTGCGGCTGGCGTTCGCATCTGGAGCAGAGCTTGCTGCACAGCTGCATTTGCCTTTACAACAACCTGCCTTCAGCAGACCTACCTGCATGTGATTCATTGTTGCTGCTTTGGTGAGTGCTCGCGGCAGCCGACAGCTGCGCCGTGAAAGCTTTGGGGAAGTCGAGTGCCTGTGTGGGTGCGGAATGCCTATGGGCCTGTGCAATGCATGTGGGGATGCAGAAGGCCTGTTGGGATGTGCAATGCGCTGCGCGCCATGATACTCGTAGTACGTGTGCCAGGGCCGCCTGCAACCCACAGGGAGCTCTCTTCCTTCAGCTCTCTTGGCAGAATGGGGTGTGAAACCGTTGCATATGTGGCTTCATCAGAGGGCTTTGGAGTACTACTACAGGATTCAGCGTATGCAGGGCGTTAGCCTGCCAAATCAAGTGTTTACAGCTGAATGGAGGCGTCCTAGTGGTGCTGTGGCGGTGACACCGTGGCACAAATATGTGCAGAGTCTGCTCTGCAAGTATGGTGTGAATGTTGTGACCGCAGAAGGCAGAGCCAGTGCGTGCAAGAGCCATGTCAACAAGCAGGTCAGGACACTACATGCTGAAAGGATTGCATGTGAAACGTTGGAACACTCCACTCTGAGTCGGTATGTGGCTCATGTGCATCCCGCTCATGTTGATGCTATGGGTTTCAGGAGGCCTAGGCCGTACTTGCGTTCAGTGGCAATACCACGTGGTATTGAATTGCTTTTGCGTGTTCGTATGGGTTGTCTGTGTGTACATGAGCGTACTAGTCAGTTGGGGGTCGCAGAGCTAACTCCACTTCAGGATGTCCTTGTTGTGGTGCAGAAGTTGAGTCTTTGTCACACTTGATGTTTGATTGCCCTGCTACTTCTGCTCAGAGGGATAGTATGTTTGCTGAGATCAGATCCCTGCCTGGTTGCGCTAAAAGTTGCGCAGCGTTTTGCTGATTCATCAATCAAGGTGTTGCGTTTTGTATCTGATGATATTTGGGGCAGTTCTGGAAGTTGTCGGATGGTGTCACCGTGTATTGCTGCTTTTCTTGTCAAGTCTTGGGATGTGCGCAATGCATGCAAACATTTTGGGGCAGTGCTCCCTTCTCTTTCCGCCCCGGTGGGGCGCGGGGCCGATGGCGCTGATGCTATGGCTTGAATGGGTAATATGATGATGATGATGATGATGATGATGAGGGAGCAGGCAGGCGGTACACAGTACATGCACGCAAGCACCTCCACAAAAGCACAGGGGACCACTGGTGCAAAGCACACGCAGAAACCGATGCACAGCACAGAGCTGGTTGTTGGAGGTCTTCAAAGCAAGCTCAAGCAGCGGGATGTGATGCACAGCGGCGCGCGAAGAACTGGAGATGCGCAAACAGCAGGTGCACAGCAATGCACATGAGCCTCAGGTGCAGGCCATGCGTTGATTTACACAAGAGGGCTGCAGATGCCGCACACTGGGGATCTGTGCTGAAGTAGCATAACGAAAACATGACGATGAGCGCCTTGCTGCAGTAGCAAGCAGCCTGCACTGCAATCTCGTCCACCTTCTACACAGATCGCTGCAACTTCACGCCATTCTTCTGCCAGCCCCTTCAATCGCTGCAATGCGCACGGCAGCAGGCACTTGGCAGCGAACACCGCAGCAAGTTGGGACGCACAGCGTTAACGTTAGGCTGCAGCGCATCTGCAGGTGGTGCTGCTGCATCTGCCAGGGCAGCAGCGAAGCCCTTGGTGTGACACCAGACTTGGACAGCTCTGCTGTACAGGCAGCAGCAGCCAGCAGCAGCAGCACCAACAGCAGCAGCAGTCACACGCAGCCATGATCCCCCAGGCTTCAGCTGCTGCCACATCTGCCAGGTCAGCAGCAAGGCCTTTGGCAGTAGCACCAGACTGAGGAAGCCTAGGAAGCAGGTTGTACAGGCAGCAGCAGCAGCAACCACATGCAGCCATCATCTACAAGGCAGCTTCGCTGTGGCAGGCTAAGCAGCAGCTGATAGTGGTAGCACTGTCCGTTGGGACGCTGAGTCCTGCAGAGGCTAGTGTTCGCGCATGCATGACAAAGGCAGTGCACAGCTCAATGTTTCCTGTCTCAGACTGTCTGCTGATTATGTTGTAGGCATGCTCGGTTGTCACTTGGAGGTTCTGATGCTGGCAACGCCTTCAGCTGGACTAGAGCGCGGCAAGCATGGGGTGTGGCTGGCACCAGCCCGCCTCACATTGTGCTTGTCTGCTGAACTTCTGCTTGATGTCAGTGATTTATGGGGGAGTGGAGTGCATGCGTGAGCAGCCATCAACCGTGTGAGCTTCCTTGGACGTGGACCGGCTGGTGCCCCTGAAACTCCTTGCTTGGATCTAGTGCTTACTACGTGTGTAATGTGCGTTCAGCGTCATGCTGCATTCACAGTGGGCATGGAAATCTGTCAGCTTTCCCATTGCTTTTGCTGCTGCTGCTGCTGTCATAGCTGCAATGCTGCTGTGCTGCACCTCCACTTGCCTGCGGCTGCAGCATCTGGCGGCTTCTGTGTCAGTCCAAGCAGGGCTACCTTGCACCCCTCTGCTGCCCAGCGTCTGCCTACAGCAGCGAGCCCACTCCAACTTACAACAGCTGCACTGCAGGCTCAGCAGGTTCTGACAGCCGATCCATCCGCACGAGAGTTATTGATGCGATATGAGGTATTTAAGAGCCCTGGGTACATAAGTGATGCTGCAACGAGTAGATTCAAATTGCTCAGCAGTGCTGCTGACCCTACTGCCTCGGTCTGCTGCTGCTGAGCAAGGAGTGTCACTGTGACACTGTCACAGGCGGGTGCTGCTGTTATTGGCAGGGTTCTGCTGCTGCAAGAAGGACTCGTGCAAATCAACAGCAAACAACACACGGTAGCAAAAAACAGTGGGATGCTTAGCATGAAACAAGAACCTGTGGGGCCTGCCTTCAACTGCACTAGCTCAATGACCGTTAGGGTGGCTGGCCAATCTCTTTTGTCTGTCATCCAAATTATTAATTTAGGGGTTAACGAGTTTCAGACCGTGCTGTGCTGCTTACATTGTCGCTTAGTCGCGGACAAGCTAGCTTCGGCCGTTAAGCATCTGCTGCTGTTCTTTGGCTGACGCAGCAGCGCGACAATAGCAGGGCATTCAGCAAGCAGGAGGAACGCACGTCCCCAGCAACGAGACAACGAGTCATGGATGATACAGACATCCCTGACGAGCACGAGGCTACAGCGCATGAATGGACAGGCAATGCAGCAGTCATCAGCAATGTGGTGAGTACAGCAGCCACTGCAGCTGCAGTGCGACATGACAGGCAGCCAAAGGTGTAGCCAGCCACTTTGAAACATCTAGTGTAGTGCGTAAAACAGAGATAAGTACAATGGTGTACATCCCTGCTGCAGTTGGGCTCACTTGTTTGGCAATGGGATCCCATAGTATAGGGTGGCAAAGCGACAATCTCCACGCCCAGCACACAGGAAGTACTATCTGCACTCTGTGGAAGTGCAAGTTTCATCTGAGCGTGGCGAGGACACGACTTCATAGTGATGGTCACAAGCAGAAGTGTGTTGTGCAGGTAGCATCACTGCTGTCTACAGAAGAGGTGGCCAGGACATCCACCACCTTTGTGCAATGCCCCAGCAAACATGAAACAGCAACAACACCCCACATTTCGATTCACGTCTTCTGCTGCCTGTCTATGTGCGTCACCAACCCATCATGCATGCAGGTGCGCTTTCTGCCGACAGGGCAGGATGTGCTGCGCTGTGAGCTGGTCAGCAGCGCCTGGCGCAGCAGCACCATGTGCCCCGTGCTGCCACCCATGCACCTCACAACGCAAGCCCTGAACAACACCTGCCCACCATGCCTAGGCCGCAACGCGCACCGACTGGCTAGCCTGCGTGCTGCTTTCATGACCTCCGCTAGCTATGGCTTCATGCGGCACAGTGAGGAGATCGACGCCAGCAACAGTGCTGCCCTTGAGGTGCTGGCCGCTTCTGCCAGCAACCTTGCATGCCTGGTGCTTGTTGACATCGGCTACGACTTGCAGGACAGCGTCTGGGGCAGGTTCACCTCCCTGACCCGCCTGGAGCTCAACAACAGCGGTGCGGGCATCCTTCCTGCCAGCCTTGCCAAGGCTGCAGAAGCCCTCCAGGATGGCAATGCGGCCCTTGTTTTTGTGTGTTCGGTTCATGGTCCTTGGCAAGGCTGCCAAGGCTGGCAGCCTTGCCAAGGACCATGAACCCAACACCCAAAAACAAGGGCCGCATTGCCATCCTGGAGGGCTTGCTGCACTCAGCTGCGGCTGCCAACGGTGTCAACATCCAAGAGCGTGACCTTCCCGCCAGTGTCTAAGGAGGTGGCAGGCGCACTGCTGTCAGCTGTGATCAGAGTGAACAACTAGGCAGCGTTGCTTGCATGTCAGCAGCAGGGCCTCTGCTTTACTGTAACCCATTGTATCTGATGCACTGTTGCTGCTGGATTGCCAGTGTTTTCACTGTGTACTGTGCACGAGAACACGCCAAGTGGGAAGTAGTTTTATGTGCTGCGTGCTGGCACGTGCCAGATCTGCCATTTGGCTATGACTTACAACACATGTAACATGTTGATTGATGTTGTGAATGCTGCTCTGTATGCAGACGACCCCAAGACCAGCTTCACTGGAGGCAAGGACCGCACCTTTGACTCACCAGCACTGCGTGCTGGCCTGCTGGCAGGCGTAAACTACTACGGCGGCACAAACCTGGCTGAGCTGGGTGCTGGCGGTCTGCCAACAGAGGTGTTCATTGCCGCGCTGGCACAGGCCATGAAAGACATCCGCCGCTTCCTGACAGGAGACACATAAGAGAAGCCTCAGGTCGGCAAAGGTAAAGGCAACAAGCTGCAGGAGGAGCATGAGCGGCTGCGTCTGCTGTGGGAGGGGACCATGCAGGAGGTGACGAAGGCGGTCACAGAGGGCTCCTGCACGCTGCAGAACGATGGCAACATCACGCTGGTGCGCTCCCGCCGCATGGGCAACTAGCGGCGCCTGGGCAGCACGATGAACACCAACAAGGCCAAGAAGGTGCTCGTGTAGATGCAGCTACAGCAGCATGTGCACATCAGTGCAGTATCTGTGGAAGTGGGGCCTGTTATGTGCTCAAGCACGGGTATGATGGAGGGAGATGTGCTGAGGCAGTCCGTCTAAGGTAGTTGTGTTGGGGCGGTGGTCTTGGCACTGTATGCTGTATGCAGTGCAGAGATGAAGTTGTGGTTGGTAGTAGTAGTTGGAAGTCAAGGCGTATTTTGGAGCAGGTGCTTCTGTTCAGTAGCCTTTGTGTGCTACAGCACGGTAATTGGGGCTCTGCCTTTTTTGCTTGCCACAAGTTGCTGCCAGGTATAATCTGGTCTGGTGCTGCTGCTGTGCAGATGGTTGGTGTTTGGATTGCATGCATGCCCCTTGAATGAGCAGCCTTGCATGCGGTGATTGGGTGGGTTAGCTTGAGTTGTTGCTTTTCTTCCTGGATTGGAGTGGTGGTTCTTCTTCACACGGCAAAGTATCTGTGCAACTGCAGCTGGTGGATGGAGTGCACAGGTGTGGTGGTTAGGAGCAACAGAAGTGCAAGTACAGGTGTTGTGGGAGCAGCTGGTTCTGTTCAGTATTGGTTGTTTTCCACATCTTGGTACATGGGGGCTTTGCTGTTTTTGCTTGCAGCAAGGTGCTGCTAGGTCACAGTGCTGCTGCTGTGCACATCCCTCCAACATCATGATGATGTTGCATAATACATATGTGCTTTACATGGCAAGGCAGGTGTGGTTTGGTTGCTGGCATGATAGGTGGGACATGTTGGTTTGTATCAAGGTTTGGTGCGACAGAGTGGTTAGAGTGCAGTGAGGATAAGGCAGCCTTACATTACAAGCAGCAATTTGCTGACACTGGCAGTAGCTGCTTGCAGCAGCAGGGGTGTTGTGACCATGCTGCTATGCTGTATAGTTGGCCTGCACGGGGCAGGCAAGTGTAAATATTCAGACTGAACAGTGGAGATACTGGCATTCGGCTGAATAACAGCTGTAAATGGCTGTACAGCGTTCTTCGTAATTATGCGGGAAGTGCAGTAGCATTGTAATGTCACGGCCACTTGCCCGTGTCAATATCGTTACATGGTATACCGAGCCAAAAATAGCTGCAGTCACGATGCTTAAATCAATCATGACGGTGCCGTAACCGACACGGCACCGTGACTGCACCGTGCCGTCGCCCTGGCTACTGGGTCATGTGACTTCATTCGTGCCCAGACCATCATGGTCACGGCCACGTTGTCCACCGTGATTTACCACCGTGATAGTGCGAAGCCTGAAAATAGAGACGTGGGACGCTGACTGGCCTGCAGCACTTGAGCCTCGGCAACTTCACACAGCTTCGCAGCCTTGCAGCATTTGATGCAGTAACGGCAGCGAAGATGCCCTGGCTGCAGCAGCTGACACGTTAACAACGCTGTCCGTCACCCTGACCAACGCCTTCTTCTCCATCGGTGGATCCTTGCCAGCCAGCCTGCAGGAGCTTGACTTGGACTACAACCGGTAAACGCTGGCCAGCGTTTGAACACTTGCCTGAGGATGTGGCAGCGCTGACAGACCTGCGCAGTATCACCATCAGCGGAAGGATTGACAAGCTTCCTGCAGGACTAGGCACTCTGCCACAGCTGAGCAGGCTGTGCTTAAGCAAGAGTGACCGTCTGAAGCAGCTGCCACAACTGCTTTGTCAGTCAACCTCCATCAAGAGCGTCAGGTTGATCTGCAACACCCTGCACTTGTGAGAGGCGGCTGCAGCAGTGCCAGCAACAGCCATAACAGCAGCAGCACTTGTGACCTCAGCAGCAGATGCTTTGCATACTGTACACTGGAAGCCTGCATACAGACAGCCTCGCTGAGCAAGCAAGCTTAGACACTTGCCTTACCATGGTTTGGACGGCGGTGGCACGAACTGCAGGAGCCGGCCCAGGTAACGGGGCCAGCCCCCTTTCGCAACTGCTGCGCTGCTGCCTGCCCTGAGAAGGTGTGTGATTGCATGGCGTTGAAGGCAGCGGTTGGTGAGACACAGAGCAACCTGGTTGCATGTGTTGACTTCTGCATGCCTGTCGGGGTGTTGGTGTTGTGCCGTCTGCAACCCCGCCTGCAGGGACTACCATGACATCCACCCCACCTCAGGCAGCCGACCCCCTGGCTACCTGCAGAACGGTGGCCTCCAGGCAATGCCTTCCCTAACCACCCTGGCCATCTCTCTGCCTCGCTGCAGCCGCATGCTTGATGGCCTGACCCCAATCGCCAGCATGAGCTGCCTCACCAGCCTTGACATCTACCACTCGCCTATGCTGGGCTCTGCTGGTGAGCATGGGCTGGAGGCCTACCTCGCAGGACTCACTGCGCTGCGCCGCCTGCAGCTGAGTGGCATCGCACGCGCGGATAGCATCGGGAGTGTGTCAGCGCTGACTGCTCTGACTGCGCTGAGCATTGGGGGAGCAGATGACTTGGCGGCGCTACCTAGCTTTGAGCACTGGGGCTGCTGCAGCGGCTGGTGCTGCAGGGATGCAGCAAGGTGAAGGCACTGTCAGGGGTTCAGGGTTTGGTGTCGCTGCAGCACCTCAGTCTGCAGGACATGATGAGCTTGGGGTCACTGCCAGCCGAGCTTGGGGAGCTGGTGTGCCTGCAGGAGTTGATTGTGTACTTCTGCCCGTGCCTGCGGAAGTTTCCTGCGAGCCTGCAGCAGCTGCAGCTGCGGCTGCTCAGCATCGGCTTGCTGAACGAGCGCTGCCCTGTGGCAAGGAAGTTGGTGGCAAGTGCGAAGCAGCGTGGTGCGTACTGCTGCCCGACTGATCTGGGGCTGGCTGGCCATGTACGGGTTGGTGTCTTGGACAACTGGCTGGGTGGGGCACTGGGATCATCATCATCATATTACCCATTCAAGCCATAGCAACAGCGCCATCGGCCCCGCGCCCCACCGGGGCGGAAAGAGGAGTGAGCACTGCTCCAGAATGTTTGCATGCATTGCGCACATCCCAAGACTTGACAAGAAAAGCAGCAATACACGGTGACACCATCCGACAACTTCCAGAACTGCCCCAAATATCATCAGATACAAAACCCAACACCTTAATTGACGAATCAGCCATGGACAAAACGCTACACCCATGGCATATGCATATGCATGCATGCCAGCAGTACTTCAACGATTGTTGTACTTGACCATGTGATACATGCGCAGAGACCAACTTCTTGAGGACTATGCATGACATGCTTGCATGCGCAAACTGGACGAGATGGGCACAACAGTATGTATGCTAGGTCACCCTCAATGAAATGAAACAGCACTGCAGGCACAGCAGAGCGGAACCCCGCAGCAACGTCACCACCAGCTTGCATGCAAGCTTTAGAGAGCATGCCTCCCACTTTTCATGTGGCACGTGGGACGCACACAGCACATATGCAACGCTGCAGTGTTGAAGCAGTGTCAGCTCCCCTCAGTCACTTGAGGTCATCACCCTGCAAGATGACCCCCCGTCCACCAGCACATCTGTGCCAGTCACGTACTGCCCATGCATGCACAGCCACACCACACAGCTGGCGATCTCCTCTGCCTGCCCCACACGCCGTAGAGGCACCTTCAACGCCCCTCCCTCCTCAGAACCCTCCTGTGCTGCTGCAGCTGGTACTGGTGCTTTTTCCAGGCTGGTTGAGCTCAGATTAGGCGTTTTGCTGCTGCTCAAGGGTCCTGCTGCTGCAGCAACTGGTGCTGCTCGACTTGAGTTGGGCGCATCCAGCTTTGCTCCTTCCTCTGTCAGCTGCTTCACTGTGTCGCCTGAGCCAGATGCCAGGAAGTTGAGCAACAGAGGGGTTGCTATTGCACCTGCAGGAGCGCAGCACGCCATGAGCGGCAGCAGTAACTCGGCACCAAGCAGAGTCCAGCTTACATGAGCCGCCTGGCACAACCTTCAGCTATGATGATCCTGTGCAAGGTGGCCCTGCTGAACGGCAAGTAGTGCCAGAGCAACATGCTGGGCCAACCGGTGAAATGGTTCCCCGCTTGCCCATACCCTGCGACCTCAATCTTGTGAGCTTGTGACCTTGCTCAGGCATTGAGGCTGAGCACCGTGGTGGCACCACGGCTGCAGCAGCATGACTGGCGGCTGCCGTGGCCTGTGCAGTACAGTACGCCTGCTGCAGTGGATGTGCCTGGTGCCATGCGTGCAGTACGGCTGCTGCCGGCAGTGACCGCTCACCAGGTGACACGCTGTTGACGCGCAGGCCCCTGGGCCCATACTCCACAGCGGCCGCCTTCACCAGCCCCCTCACCCCAAACTTGCTGGCGCAGTACGCCGACATGCCCGCGTGCGCTTGGTGCCCGCAGACGCTGCTGGTCACGACGATGGCGGGGCTGGGCGAGGTGGCCAGCATGAGCGGGATCTGGGCTTGCATGGCGATGAAGTGGCCGCGCAGGTTGACGGACAGCACACGGTCAAACTCCTGCCAGGAGTGCCACAGTGTGGCGTGCGAGGCGGGAGGCAGGCGGCGGGAGTGTGACAGGGGGCAACGCATGCATCAACAGGTGGCGGCGGCCAAATGTTGTGACATGCAGCTGCAATGCGGCAAGGGCGCCAAAGCCCTAGCACGCCGATGTAGGCAGTGAGCGTGCCGCAAGCTGCGGTGATGGCTGCCGCACTGTGCCTGCCTCTTGAGTGCAGCTGGATGCACCTGTACGCCAGCTGAACCCCAGCCTGCACTGTGTGATTTCAGCAGCATCACAATGCACGCTGCCTGCCCTGCCTGTGCATACACATTGCTGTTGGCATGTCATTGTGCAATGCTGCATCTGAAGTGCATTTGTTGTGCCCCAGCAGCCCAGGCGACACCTTGAAAGGCTGATTGGTGCGTTGTAATGATTGCACGAGCATAACATGGACCACCCACCTCCAGGGGCATAGCATGCACTGGTGCAGCAGTGCCACTGACGCCTGCATTGTTGAAGGCGTAATCCAGCCGACCAAACTTGTCCCTGGTTGCAGACACCATGGCTGCCACCTGATCAGGCTGTGTGATGTCACAGCCAACGGCCAGGCACTCAACATCAGCACCTGCTGGCAGGAAAGTGATGCAGTAGCAGCAGCAACAAACAGCAGCAGCAGCAGCAGCAGCAGCAGCAGCAGTGGTGGCAACAGCAGTAGCAGCCACCGCTACTGCGGCAGCAGATGATTGGTGGCAGCCAGAACCGTATGCAGCAATGTGGGCATTGCTGTATGCAGCAATGGGCACATTGCTGCGTCTAACAAGGGCTTTGCCCCATTACAAGCCATGTGCTGACCCTGCTTGTATGCAACAAGTTGAACCATCTACAGCTTGTAAACGGTAAGCTACAATCTGCAATACAAACAGGGACACGTTTCTTGAATAACTGAGTCTGCAGCTGCCGGAGCTGCTGTGCGAGGTAGGTCCAGGGTACCTAGTAGCTGTGTCTGTCCAAGGAAGCATAACTGCGTCCCTACCCTTCATCAGCGAGCACGTCTCCTCTGACGCAGCCTTGTCAATGTCTGCTGCCACTACATTGCAGCCAGCAGTGGCGAACTGCAGTGCAGCCGCCCTGCCAATGCCACTTCCAGCTCCTGCAGTGCAGCATCATGCTGCAGCCAGCTGGCAAGTAGCTTCTGCCATCACAGTGCAAAGCACGTGGCACACGCTAGCCAAAGGATTTGTGCTACGTGCACTTGATTGTGCCATGTTGCACGGGTCCAGCTGGTACAGAAGGAAGGAGGACAGCACTTGAAGTGCAAGTGGCTTGCCTGTGATGAGGGCAACCGGTGAAGATGAACTGAAGTCCTTGACTGATGACATGCTTTTTATTGACTTTACATATGTGTTATATTATACAAATAATCAAAGCAACATGTACAAGGCTGCAGCGATGACTGTGCGATAAAGAAGGCTTGGCTACAGCTTGTTCGTTGCTGCAGGTGGCAGATGGGCGGAATTGAAGTTGGGCTGGTTATTCAGTTGGCGTGGTGTATCCGGTTTGCAAACGCATCGAAGACATGCAATTATGTCACCTTACGTGGCAACCCTAAGGTGGCGAACACACTGGGTTGCATACCAAGATGAACTATCATGCTGCAACATGTATAAGAATGTGGCACCGGCGTTGCAGGATGAGACGGAGGACTCCTGGCCCCTCAGGATGCAGCAGTCGGTGATTTGTTACAGGTAAGTAACTTCAAGAAGTTAATGCGACAGGGATGCAAAGGGAAGCGTAAGGCCATATTGATTCGTAAGGTGTGCTTGCTGAGGTTCTGCTGTGCACCAGCTGCTGCTCCTGCCCCTGATGTTAACCAGCTTTGGGCAGGTCAGCAGAGCCGTTGCCGCTGCTGCTGCGGCTGCTGAAGCTGCCGTTGATGTCAACCAGAAGCTCCCCCTGCATCATATGCTAACCTGACAGCAGCTAGTGATGGGCAGGGGCCAACCGCCATCAGCAGCAGGTGTGATGCACCAGCTGCCGCTGGGACAGGAGAGCTGCTGAACCTGCTGCTGATGGCGGTCGGCCCCTGCCCATCACTAGCTTGGTGGCTGATGTGGCAGCAGCTGGAGACCAGCAGCAGCAGCGACACTGCGAACCTGACAGCAGCTAGTGATGGGCAGGGGCCGACCGCCATCAGCGGCAGGTTCAGCACCCCTCAGGGGTTTGGTGGCTGATGTGGCAGCAGCTGGAGACCAGCAGCAGCAGGGCCTGCAATGAGAGAGCAAGTGAGACGCAGCATGCCAGATTTGAGTTGGACTGCCAGCGCAAGAGGTCAAATCGAGACCACATCCACAGCTGACTAAGCTATCACAGCCAGTCTGCAGCTCATCTGGGTGCACCGCACAGTAGCAGGGGCTGAGGTCAGCTTTCCTGCCCATACGATTGATCAGCACTGGTCTGCTGTGCAGTGCGGCGTGCTCAAGGTTGCCCACACATGCACCGTAGTCAGCTGCCCACTGACCCTGGCCTGAAAGGCATGGACTGCTCGCTGTAACGCTACTGACGAGCCAGCATACTCACACGCGGGTCGCCAGCTGGTCCACGTGCGCGGGCTTGGCCTGCCTGCCCAGGATGACGCCAGGGCACCGCGCAGCCCTGCAGCAGACAGCAGCACCAGGCGGGGCGCAGCAGCAGGTGTCAGCCAGTGCTGACAGCGCAAACAGACTTTGCCACAAGCTGATGTTGATGTGGCAGGCCTGCTGCATGGCATGGCCGCAACCTCGCCTCTCTGGCGTTGCCTCTGCACAGTCATCAGGGTGGTGTGATGAGTCCAGCAGCGCACCCGTTGGGAAGCTGCAAACAGAAGCTGCAGGTGACGGCAAGGCACAGCCAGTGCCAGCAGCGACACCCAGGTGCAGCTGCAGCAGGTGGGCTCTAAGGGGAGCAACAGTGGGCGGTTTGATTGGTGCTGCACACCCCGCATACTGCCGCTGCTGCGGCGGCGGCGCCCACCTCAGCTGCTGTTGCCAGGGCAGCCGACTCTGCCGTGGATGTCTGTGTCTCAACCGAGGCACTCTCTGCTGCCTCCACCTCGGCGGCGGTGGTGGCTGTTGCTGCCACAGCCTCGCCACCATTGCCGCCAAGGACGCAGAGCTGCTGGCTGCTGCCACCGCCTCAACCGAGACTGCCGAGGCTGCAACACAGACTGTTGCCAGGGCAGCCGACTCTGCCGTGGATGTCTGTGTCTCAACCGAGGCACTCTCTGCTGCCTCCACCTGGGTGGGGTGGTGGCCGTTGCTGCAGTCCTCGCCACCGTTGCCGCCAAGGACGCAGAACTGCTGGCTGCCGACACCGCCCCAACTGAGACTGCCGAGGCTGCAACACAGACTGTTGCCAGGGCAGCCGACTCTGCCCCGGCAACAGTCTGCGTTGCAGCCTCGGCAGTCTCAGTTGGGGCGGTGGCGGCAGCCAGCAGCTCTGCGTCCTTGGCGGCAACGGTGGCGAGGACTGCGCCCTGCAGCTCCTGCAGCACAGTGGTAGCAAGGACAACAGGGGTTTTGTGGACACAAGCCAGGCCGGTAAGCGGCAAACCAGAGAGCTTACAGTGCTACCAACTAGCGGCTGCACTGCTCCGCCTTCCACCAGCAGCTGCATGCACTGGGAGTCTTGTTCCTAGACACCAGCTTCTGTAGTCTGGCTAGCACAACTTGCAGTGTTTCAGCTGTAAAAGGTGGTTGACCGTTTGCACTGCAATGCAGTCATACAGCTCATCCAACAGAGTAGGCCACAATTACAACGCAGACATCAGACTCGATCCAGACCAAGCAAGTGCAGCAGCAGCAGCAGCAGCAGCAGCAGCAGCTGACAGCCACTGCTGGCGCTTACCTCGTCGTCATGCAGGTACTGCAAGCTCAGGTGGTCAGCCAGGAGGGCACCACGACCTCTCAGGCAAGTGCAATGTCTTACACTGTTGCTGCAGATGACCTGAAATCCCTCAGCTCCAAAGCGACTCCAGCAACCCCCAGACCCAGCCACAGGCCCCCAGATTGCACACATGACACCCCCTTCACTTGCACGACTTGCCTCCACCAGCCCCCACTTGGTGGGCATGCCACAACATGCAGCAGGCTGCCTCCAAAGGTGTGCCAGCAGGGCAGCAGGCCAGCAACCCTCGAAGGGAGGCTGTAACTCAGCCCAAGTAACTCTCACCTGAGCAACTTGTTGCATCTCAGCCAGCTGCAGCACCAGGGCGTCCCTCTCACTGACAGCACTTGCCTGGGAGGTGATGGTGCCCTGTTGGCTGGCCACTTGGGCTTGCAGCGCCTGCAGGGCGGGCAATGGCAGCGGCAGCAACAGCATACCGTGTTGTGACAACACGGGTGTGTTTGAAGGACACACACATGAACACACTGCTGGTGTACCGACAGCAGCATGCGCACAGTGCTGCTGTGTCGACAGGCCATGACCCCGCTGCCACTAGTACAGACTCTGGCGGTCCGCACCCTGTTGTCACCCTCAAGGTTGCCCACACGGGCGTTGCTGGCCCAGCGACCTGGACATTTAGTGTGATGCACATGAAGTCCACAGCAGCGCAAAGCCTGCGGCAACAAAACCAGCAGCTGATGCAGCACCAGATGTAGGGCATCAGAAGCAGAAGTACAGCAGCAGCAGCAGCAGCAGCAGACGCAGCAGACCACCTCATCAGTTGCAGGAAAAAGGCAACATCAGTTACCTTGTGAAGCAGGAATCTGCAGTTGACAGGACAATGCGGTCAATGGGCAGGCCATGCTGTAGACGGGCTACCACCAGGATCAACCAACCGAACAGCAGATGCTGCCACACACCTGCTGGGCTGAGTATTGCTGCCGTCTGCAGTGCAGCACGGGCGGTGATGTCTGAGACTGACCCCCACATCAACAGCAGTGCTACCGGTGTTGCCTTTGCTGTTGCAGTTGTCACCGCAGCGTTCCATGCAACCTACAGCGCCAATTCCAACCAAGGCATCTCCTTCACGACCAATGTGGTCGGGCTGCTGCAGCAGTCTGGCCACATTAGCCGTGAAGGAGATGCTTGGGTTGGAGTTAGGCTGTAGGTTGCATGGAGCGCCGCCAGCCTCAGCGCATAGCGGCTGCACTCCAGGGCGCAGGTGGCCAGGCTTGATGCAAGGCAGGCGTCGCATGCAACGGAGCCACATGTGCTGCTTGGTGGTGTGGGTGCGATGGTGTAGGTGAATGGACGGGGCACGATGTAGCAGGTTGCAGCCGTTGGGTCGCGTGGGCGCTGCAGGGTGGTGTGGCTCAATGACGGGTCTGATGAAGGGACGGGGCTGGTGCAGGTCCATACTGGCCTTGGTCAGCAGCTGCTGAGGCTGCTGCTGCATTCCTGCCGCAAACCACCCACCACCATCCATGTCAACGCCGCTGCTGCTGCTGCTGCTGCTGCTGCTTGCAGCTGCTGAGGTGCTGCTGTGCACCAGCTGCTGCTCCTGCCCCTGATGTTAACCAGCTTTGGGCAGGTCAGCAGAGCCGTTGCCGCTGCTGCTGCGGCTGCTGAAGCTGCCGTTGATGTCAACCAGATGCTCCCCCTGCATCATATGCTAACCTGACAGCAGCTAGTGATGGGCAGGGGCCAACCGCCATCAGCAGCAGGTGTGATGCACCAGCTGCCGCTGGGACAGGAGAGCTGCTGAACCTGCTGCTGCTGGCGGTTGGCCTCTGCCCATCACTAGCTGCTGTCAGGTTCGCGGTGTCGCTGCTGCTGCTGGTCTCCAGCTGCTGCCACATCAGCCACCAATGGGTGGCTGATGTGGCAGCAGCTGGAGACCAGCAGCAGCAGGGACACAGCGAACCTGACAGCAGCAGGTGATGGGCAGGGGCCGACCGCCATCAGCAGCAGTTCAGCACCCCTCGGGGGTTTGGTGGCTGATGTGGCAGCAGCTGGAGACCAGCAGCAGCAGGGCCTGCAATGAGAGAGCAAGTGAGACGCAGCATGCCAGATTTGTGTTGGACTGCCAGCGCAAGGTAGAGGTCAAATCGAGACCACATCCACAGCTGACTAAGCTATCACAGCCAGTCTGCAGCTCATCTGGGTGCACCGCACAGTAGCAGGGGCTGAGGTCAGCTTTCCTGCCCATACGATTGATCAGCACTGGTCTGCTGTGCAGTGCGGCGTGCTCAAGGTTGCCCACGCATGCACCGTAGTCAGCTGCCCACTGACCCTGGCCTGAAAGGCATGGACTGCTCGCTGTAACGCTACTGACGAGCCAGCACACTCACACGCGGGTCGCCAGCTGGTCCACGTGCGTGGATTTGGCCTGCCTGCCCAGGGTGACGCCAGGGCCCCGCGCAGCCCTGCAGCAGACAGCAGCACCGGGCGGGGCGCAGCATCAGGTGTCAGCCAGTGCTGGCAGTGCAAACAGACTTTGCCACAAGCTGATGTTGATGTGGCAGCCTGCTGCATGGCATGGCCGCAACCTCGCCTCTCTGGCGTTGCCTCTGCACAGTCATCAGGGTGGTGTGATGAGTCCAGCAGCGCACCCGTTGGGAAGCTGCAAACAGAAGCTGCAGGTGACGGCAAGGCACAGCCAGTGCCAGCAGCGACACCCAGGTGCAGTTGCAGCCAGGAGGGTACCACGACCTCTCAGGCACGTGCAATGTCTTGCTGCAGATGACCTGAAATTCCACAACTCCAAACCCACTCCAGCAGCCCCCAGACCCAGCCACAGGCCCCAAATTGCACCCATGGCACCGCCTTCACTTGCACAACTTGCCTCCACCAGCCCCCCACTTGGTGGGCATGCCACACATGCAGCAGGCTGCCTCCAAAGGTGTGCCAGCAGGGCAGCAGGCCAGCAGCCCTCAAAGGGAGTGCTGTGACTCAGCCCAAGTCACTGTCACCTGAGCAACTTGTTGCATCTCAGCCAGCTGCAGCACCAGGGCGTCCCTCTCAATGACGGCACTCGCCTGGGAGGTGATGGTGCCCTGTTGGCTGGCCACCTGGGCTTGCAGCACCTGCACGGCGGGCACTGGCAGCGGCAGCGACAGCATACAATACAGGTGAGCTGGAAAGGACAAACACATGAACACACTGCTGGTACACCGCAGCAGCATGCGCACAGTGCTGCTATGTCGACAGGCCATGACCCCGCTGCCACTAGTACAGCCTCTGGCGGTCCGCACCCTGGTGGCACCCTCGAGATTGCCCACGCGGGCATCGTCGGCGGCCAGAACCTGCTCCAGGTCCTGCAGGGTGAGCGTTGGCGGCAGCAGCAATAGCAGAAGGGTGTGCTTGAAGGGCACACACACACACACGCACGCACGCACGCACGCACACACCCACACCCACCCACCCACCCACACCCCCCCCCCCCACACACACACACACGATCACAAGCCTGGTGTGTCGGCAGCACTATGCACCCAGGGCTACTGCCAGTAGTATAGCAGGCAGCAGATAGACTGTTACAAATGTTGCTGGTGTACAGCAACAGCAATGCATGAAGGTTTTGTGTTTGTGGTACTGCATTGGAGCAGGCATGGCGGCACAGGCTGCTTGACCTTGGACCAAGAGTCGGAGAGCTGCGTTGGGCTGATCTTGGCATGTATTGATGCTGTCACTGCAGAGCGGCTGCACAAAGAGCGAGCAGCCAACAAAGTGAGCACCTATCAGGCATGATAGGTGCTCACTTTGTTGGCTGCCCGCTCGTTGTGCAGCCGCCCTGCAGTGACAGCCTTGCTGTCAGACAGTGCCTTGCTGGTGGCGGTGATTTGGTCCGCTGCTTCCAGCACTGGTCCGCTGCTCATCACCAACTGCAGCCTGGCTGGTAATGCTGCCTTCGCGGTTGACAAGCTGCTGCCATGCCAACAATGGTGCTGCTCACAGGTGCCCAGAGACTGCCTTATGGGCAGCTACGTTGGCCGCCAACGTAGCTGCCCTCGTCATTGAGCGCCGCCAACGTAGCTGCCCTCAAGGCAGTTGAACTGCTGCTGAGGTGTGCCAGCAGGGCAGCAGGCCAGCAGCCCTCAAAGGGAGGCTGTAACTCAGCCCAAGTCACTCTCACCCGAGCAAATTGTTGCATCTCAGCCACCTGCAGACCAGCAGCAACACCCAGGTGCACATGCAGTAGGTGGGCACAAAGGTGAGCACCAGTGGGCGGTTTAGTTGATGCTGCACACCCGGAATGCTGCCGCTGCTGCGGCGGCGGCGCCCACCTCAGCTGCTGTTGCCAGGGCAGCCGACTCTGCCGTGGATGTCTGTGTCTCAACCGAGGCACTCTCTGCTGCCTCCACCTGGGTGGCGGGTGGTGGCTGTTGCTGCCACAGCCTCGCCACCATTGCCGCCAAGGACGCAGAGCTGCTGGCTGCCGCCACCGCCTCAACCGAGACTGCCGAGGCTGCAACACAGACTGTTGCCAGGGCAGCCGACTCTGCCGTGGATGTCTGTGTCTCAACCGAGGCACTCTCTGCTGCCTCCACCTCGGCGGCGGTGGTGGCTGTTGCTGCCACAGCCTCGCCACCATTGCCGCCAAGGACGCAGAGCTGCTGGCTGCTGCCACCGCCTCAACCGAGACTGCCGAGGCTGCAACACAGACTGTTGCCAGGGCAGCCGACTCTGCCGTAGATGTCAGTGTCTCAACCGAGGCACTCTCTGCTGCCTCCACCTGGGCGGCGGTCTCCGACTGCTGCAGCAGCCTGACCACGTTGTTCGTGAAGGAGATGCTTGGGTTGGAGTTAGGCTGTAGGTTGCATGGAGCGCCGCCAGCCTCAGCGCATAGCGGCTGCACTCCAGGGCGCAGGTGGCCAGGCTTGATGCAAGGCAGGCGTCGCACGCAACGGAGCCACATGTGCTGCTTGGTGGTGTGGGTGCCATGGTGTAGGTGAATGGACGGGGCACCATGTAGCAGGTTGCAGCCGTTGGGTCGTGTAGGAGCTGCAGGGTGGTGTGGCTCGATGACGGGTCTGATGAAGGGACTGGGCTGGTGCAGGTCCACACTGGCCTTGCGCTGGCAGCAGCGGCGGCTGTGTTGAGCAGCAGGACGTGCTGCGCATGGCTGTTGTCATCAACAGTACATGTTGATTGAGGGCCTGTTGTACAGGTGTCGCACAGGATGGAGCAACAGGCATGGTGTGGCACTGCTGGTGTGTTGTCCAGAGCCAATGCATTGAATTGCACCTGGCATATGATGTACATACATACGCATGCTCCTGCAGCGCTGGCCCCGAAGGTTGTTCAGCAGCATGGGCCCATACCGACACGACACCCACAACAGTAGCACACCAAGCACAGTTGCAGGAGCCTACATAGCATATGTATGCAACTGTGCTGGGTAGGCTACTGTTGTGGGTGTCGTGTAGTTATGGGCCCATGCTGCTGAGTAACCTTTGGTGCCAGTGACCTGCACATGGCAATGACAGAGATGATAAAAGCCGCAGGCATATCAGTGGGCAGTGGGCGGACGCGACCGTGTTTTATACTAGACCATCGGACAGCCTCTGAGAGAGGAGCACAAGCAATCACTACTGTCCATTCTAGCAGGTTCAACTGCACCATGCTCCATATCAAGTGGAAAAGGCAGGAGCTGGCAGCAGTGACAGCAGCAAGTGCAGCACAGTACTGGCATACCAGCTATGTAGCTGACCCCCCCCCCCCCCTCCACTGTGCATGCAGTTGCAAACAGCGCACTCACCTGGGACATAATGGAGACCGTCGGACAGGAAGTGCCTGCCGTGCCATGTTGGCAGTAAGACACTGAACAGCACCGACCTGAAAAATTAAAAAACCGTGCACAAAGTGCCTGCACTAGCACCCTCCACAAATCTCCAGATTTAGCACTCCTGGTCAAACCCCAAACACTACCGGAAGACGCTCGACTAACAGCAGCACTGTAAGCTAGCATTCATCTTCGTATCCCAACTGCTCCCCGTGTATTCACCATGCGCACTATTCACCATGCGCACTTCGTCATCACTGCTGCTAGACGTCCAACCTCCCCTAGTCACACGACAAACACTAGAGCTGCTGCACTCATTGAGCTAACGCTGTCAAAGCCGCACACAAAACAACAACAGTCCCGCTTTACTCTTGTGCATCATCATCTCTGCCGTTCCACTTGTGCAGTGACACCAGCAACTACTCCTGTTGTGATGCAACTTGCCAACTGCAGCACTACTGCCTCGACTCACTCACCAATCATCACCATGCTGCAGCTGTTTTTCCAGAACATGCCAGCTGCTGCTTCCAATCCTGTCCATAATCGTGCCATGTGGTTGCGGGTGCTGTCTTGGCAGCGGTCCCTGCAGCAACGCAGCATGCACAGAGCAGCGTTGATGTCAACTTCAGGTTGCAGGGCGCATGTATACGGCTGCAGCTACTGGCAGTACCCGTGCTCAAGACCAGCAGCAGGTCATGACGCTTCCAACTGCTGCGAGTGCCAACCGGTCAGCATGCACTGCTGGTTAAGGCCAATGAGCACACGCTTAGATGCTTAAGGCACTGGGTGCCACTGCCCTGCAGACCCTAGCGCAACAAACTGCCGCCATCAGCCTGTAACATTGTGATCAGCTCATCAAAGGGTGCACCACTTGGCTTGTGGCAGCAAGGCAGATGGCCAACTGCTGCATTACCGTAAGTGCCGTGTCCTTGCGCAGCATCTCGAGTTGGATGTCAATGGTGGCTGCTGTTCTTACAGAAGCAACATGACAGGCGCAACTGCGATGGTTAGCAGCATTCATCCATGCTGCAGCAGAGCTGGGTCTATGTGGGCTGCCTGCTGTCTGCACCTTAGCCTGCTAGGAAGGCACAATCTGACTGCTGCCCTGCAGCATTTGCTTCTGCTGCAGCACCCAAGGCACACACTGCTTGCAGCAGTAGCTCCTACTGCCTGCAGGCGGCTGGTGTACCTCCAGCTGCTGCTGTTGCAACAGCAGCATCAATTGATGCCTGCAGGCATCTTGTGACTGCAGTGTATTAAACACCGCGGACAAGCACAAGTACCCAAAGCGTATACAAATCATTACGTCACAGTGCTGCAACGCCCACATGCTGAACGGGTTGGTCCTGCACAGAGGCCTGCTGCTCCAAGCTCTTGGTAATTTACGGTGAACTCGGCAGATCTGCCCTTCATTAAGTATGCTCGTACGTTGGAAAGGCGTTATCGTTAGCGCTTTGCAGTCAGCACGCGGAGGCAGACTATTCGAGCAGCAACAGCTCACGCACGATGCCATGAACGCTTTGGATCACGGTAAGAGTGATTGCTTGTGGATCTTACGGTTGCGTATCACCCGCTTGGTGGCCGCTGTGACATAGCACAGTGCTGTCTGTCTGACAATGGCAATGTGTGTAGCTGACTCATAACAGGTTTAGAGCATTGCCACCTGCGACGGCTGGCGCTGGACAGCACGCATTCAACGGGTTTTCATAAGCTTTTTGCTATTCAAAAGAGGTCAACAGCTGCACAGCAGCAGGACCCTGCAGTGCAAGGCTGAAATCACCGGTGCAGCCTGTGCACATGCTGCCGTGCAGCAGGTGGCTTGAAAGCAACAAGTATTAACGTTGCTGCTTTTTCGAACCACGAATGGATGCTCGAGCTGCTTCAGCCCCACTGCCAGCAGCAGGAACTGCCAGAAACTGCCAGAAACTCTGCCAGAACTGTCGCACGCGGCACAATTTGAACCTGCGTCCGATGTGCGCTGTTCTGCAAGGGAGGTACCTTGTATGATGCAGACGCAAGTTCCAACCGTGGCACTGCGCAGTTGTCTGCAGTGCTGGCAGGGTGCAGTATGCCGCAGCAAATCTCACAGGGGCCACCAGAGGATCTGTCGAATGCAAACACACCTTGGTATGGCTTGCCTTGCTGCTTGTAGTGTACTACTGCATCACATCCAGCCACATGCACACCAGTCACACTGATTCTCCAGCTGGACAATCGACCATCAACCACACATGCATGAAGCTTCGTAGCTGAATTCATCTTAAGATGCAACTTAGTGTACATGCCTGGCCCTGGTGCTGGACAAGCTCAGTTGAAATGATCAACTGGCTGGTGACTCCTAGGGTGTACAACCACAGATGACATGGTGAGCTCACTCTGATCATCTCCTTACATCACTTTTGCTAAGAGGCCTAGCCATTTATTACCCCACTGGACAGTGCGACATCAATAAAATGTCTGGCCAAATCACAAGACGTCGACATCACTGCCAGCAGGCTAAGTATTGCTGAGAGCTCAACCCTGGCTATTGTGGGTTAGCCCAGGCTAAGTGCACTTAGCTCGAACTTAGCCTAAGTCAGCCGAGGCTAGCCAGCTTTAGCCTGGGTTAGCCAGGCCCTGGCTAACCGTGAGGGTTAGCCTGGTGGGCCTGTGCCAGTAGCCATTGTGCGTGATACGTATATACGTATATATATACCATGTACACGTGAACTGAAATTACTTTTGTGGAAGCTCTAGAGCTTCTTCAGTGCCACAGCTGCTGCTCTATTGTACTGCCGCAAAACCTGCTGCAGACACCTAGAGCTGCTGCTGGCAGTGAGTATGCATATAAAAGCACGCATCTGCTTGACCCTAGGGTCGCGCATGATGGAGCAACCACTTAGCTGAGCTTGCAGCTGTGCGTCTGCAGCCCTGGTCAACATCCTCAGGCTTGCTGTAAAGGCATGCATATGCTGATCATGAGGCACGCTGACTATTGCCTCTCCACCCTTGCCAACGCTTTAAGTCCTAGCTGTGGCAGCCGCTGCTGCTCACCACTTATGCTTGCGCAGCTGCTCCAACTGGCTCCTTGTCACTGAACGAACCAGCTGCTGCAGCAATGACCAGAGTTGCAGCCGCTGCCCTGCAGCTGCATGTTGCTGTTTTGGTCCATTAGACTAGCAGGCTAATGCTCCTGCTGCTGCTCAGCAGCAGGCGCTGCTCAGTACAGCTTGCCCAGCGTGCTGCAGCAGTGAGGGCGCCAGACACACTCTGCCGCAACAGCCGCAACAGCAGCAGCCAAACGTCTTCCAGCCGCACATGCTGCAGGAAGGCTCGCTTGCTTGGCAGTGACGGTCATGACGGTGATCACCGTCTACGGTAGAAGTGCCACTGCAACTGCTGGCAGGTGCACTGTGATGACTGCTGCTCTGTTCCAAGGGCATGCACCGCTAGCGCTAGCAGCAGGCCAGCTGCTGCATCTGGCACTGCCATGGTGCTGCTGCTGCTGGCAGCAGCACCACGGACTGCAGCTCCTGCAAAGCAGTTGTGGCAGTACATACCTTGTGTCAAGCAGCCTGCTTATGCAGGACATCAGGCTGTACACTTCTGATGCTCCCCAGAGACTTGAATAATCTATCATAATGCAACATTGATTGAGCCTCTTGCAGCATGCAGCATGCTGTTTCTTGGATACTGGAGCTGGCCTGGCCCTGCTGTGTACACTGTACACAAATAATGTTGGCAAGTGCAAGCCAACACCGTCTACCTTCAGCACTTGGTTTCTTGTGATCATCAAGCCAGGTCAGCTGGTAGCGTTCAGCCAAATCCAACAGTTGCATCTGCGACGTAAGCTTATGTTAAGGGATACTTCTACTCTCTTGTAGCACATGCAGAGCCGCTCTGGCAGCAGCAGATCCACTGCTCGCAGTAGCAGTTCCACTGCTGCTGCATCTGTGTTCGTGAATGGTGAGTGACCCTGCATGACTGGTGCCACCAGTTGTAAGTAGCTTCCTGAGACACATCCTGTCAGTAGTAACCAGCATGAGAGGTGCCCTTGTCAGCACGGCCCTGGCCAAGTAAGCAACTGCAACTCAATTGAGCTGGCTACTACTGGTAGTACCTGTTGAACAACCAACGAGCAGGAAATCGTGCAATTGTCCTGGTGTGTTACTTTAAGGTCCGTACTACTGTCATCCATCCATCCTTACTTTTCCGGCCAAGCTGGGCCCCACAGCCAGAGACAGGACGCCAACACAAACATCAGAAGACAATGAAGACCCGCTCACTGTCACAGGTGCATGCTGCTATAAACCGACTATAAAACATTCAGGTTTATAGCCGGTTTATAGTCGGTTATAGCAAGTCATGAGCTATAATTTTATCGCTTCCTGAGACTTTTATAGCAAGTCATGAGCTATAATTTTATCGCTTCCTGGGACTTTTATAGCTGAGTGGTCACAGGTGCATGATGCTATAAACCAACTATAAAACAATCGTTTTATAGTCGAGTTTGTAGCTGGTTTATCAGATGAGCTATAATTTTATCGCTTCCTGGGACTTTTATAGCTGAGTGTACAGCAGTTACAAACCGACTACAAACCGACTTCAAAGCGTAGTGCGCACACTGTAAAACCAAGCAGCATTCCAGCAAATGGGCATGCAGAGACACCTGTGCAATGCAGCACCCCTTCCCCATCACAATAGCTGCACACACTGTGCAATGCAACACGCCTTCCCCAGCACAGTAGCTGCACCAAACTGTGCCGTGCCCCACACATCATCACAACAGCAGCACACTGTGCTGCTATCATCATGCATGCCCACTCTTTACCACCGCTCACATATCAAGGCAAAGTTTAGGGATCCTGGTCCTGCCTCCTGCACGCACTGGAGCGCCCGCGTCTGGCAGTTCAAACTCAGGCACTTCACTTTGCCCACGCTTGCGCTTGGTGCCTGCTGCTGCTGCTGCTGCTGCCACTGCGGCTCTGCCACGCTTCTGCTGTCGCTTCGTCTTCGTTGGAGCTGGCGAGTTGCACTCGTCGCTGTCATCAGCTTCCAGCTGCATATCGTCATCCACCTCAGTCTCGGCACCTGATGGCAGCTCCTCCTCACTCTCCTGCGGCTGCTTGCGGGCTGCCTTGCGCTGCTGCTGCTGCTTCTTGGAGTTGCTGGCAGCAGCAGCTGCAGCAGTTACCTTGCCGCCGCGTGGAGCAGCAGCTGCCTTGCTGCCTGATGCAGCAGCAGCCTTGCTGCTGGCCTTCACCTGCTTGGCAGCATCTGCTGCTGCCGCTGCTGCTGCCAGCAATGCTGAACTGCCGGGCGTTGCTGATGCGCCGCTCTGCCAGTGGCCAGCAGTGTCAGCAGGCTGGATGCAGCTGCATCAGACTCATCTGCCTGTGGCGGCAAAATGCATGCAGCAGGGTGCACACACATGCATACAAGTGAAGCAGTTAGTAACAGCTCAGGAAGCTTTGACTTCAACATGTGCGTTTGAGGTTGGAGGTTGATATGTGGACAACGTCACCGCTGCATACCACTGCAGCGACACACTAGTTAGAGGGCTAAACCAATGTGTCCTTTCCTGCAAGCAGTTGGTTGCTGGTGAAGGACTTGCTGTCTTATGGTCATGTCCAAACACCAAAGCTGACATGGTACAGAGCAAATGTGGTGTTTCTGCTGCTTAGCCTCAGCTCACCTGGTCACGGACGCTTCCTGTGTCACCACCTGCGATGCCGCGGGGCACCAGCGGTGCTTCAAGGGCTGCTGCTGCTGCTTTCGCAGCAGCCTGCCCAACAACTTCGTTGCGGTCCACTTTAATGAGGGTACGCTCGTCCAGCACCTTGAGGCAGCAAAGATCAGTCAATAGGGGCGAGCGGGAAGGCGAGGTTAGCCACATTCTTAGTTTAGTGTGTTGGCACACAATGCATTATCATGGCACCATCATTTAAGCAGGCGCTACACAATCACACATAATTATTACAGGTTAACTATTCTATAGCAGCAACTGAAACAACGTTCTGCATCAATGTCAATCAACATGGCCAAATGCACATGATGCTGAAGCAGCACACCCTCCCCGCTTGCATAACATGCTGTTCACATGGTCCATTGCATCTGCACAAGGCAACAGCCCACACACCTGCTCCCAGTCTTTGTGTGGCTTGTTGGCCTTGCAGCAGTCGTAGATCTCTTTGCCGCGGCCCTTGTAGCTGCGCTACTCCATACCTTGTCCCACTCCACCTTGCCACTACTGCTTGCCACCTGGTGTCGACAGACACAACAGGGTGCTGTGTGTTCCATTTTTTGCAGAGGCATCGCTGATTGCAGCACCACATCACTTGTGTCCAGCTGCATGGTTACGCATGCGCAAACTGCGCAGGGTCTCAATTGTCAGCACCTGCAGTCAGGTGACAAAACAATGGCTCACATAAGGCAGCAGCAGGGCACACAACGTCAAGATAAATGACATTGCTGTCTCTGTCAGACAACAACAGCATGTTGCGCCACCCCTGCTGCGGATCTTGCTGCACTCTGCCGCTGCTGCTGTCGCTGCGCACACCAAGTTGCTGCTGTACCAGTTGCTGCTGCTGCTGCTGCCGCCGCCGCTGCTGCTGCTGCCGCCGCCGCTGCTGCTGCTGCCGCCGCCGCTGCTGCTGCTGCTGCTGCTGCTGATGATGATGATGATGTTGGTGTTGTACATCTGCTCTGCTGTACCTACATAGTGAGTCGTGTTGGTGGTAGACGCCGGTCACAACAACCTTCCTTCATAACCACCTTCCTTCATCCCTCTGGGACCCTTCTATCCTCGCATGACGTTGATCTGCAAATGCACAGGCACCACGTTCAGGTGTTCAAGGCATGGCTGCTGTCTTACTGAAGATCTTTGGCTGAATCTCAGGCAGCAGCTGCTTGCAAGCGCTGCTGTCAACCAGCTCCTCCTGTCAAGGCAACACTGGCTGCTGCTCACCTGTTCAACACAGCTTGAATCTGCCATCGATACACTGTGCTTGTACATGATGCATGAGGGCTTGACGTGGCATAGCCCAGCACAGCAGCTGCTCCAGATCGCCCATACCAGCTGCTGCTGCTGCTCTACCCCAGGTCAAGTTGCGATCATCCAGCCATCGCCATCATCCAGCACGACACGGTAAGCGTTCAAAGATCTAAAAACAACCTTTACACGAAGGCATCATCGTAATCGCAGCGTGTGCGAGACTGAGAGTTCCACCCACTACCAACGGCTTCATCACACAGCTGTATTCCCGGCAGCTCCCCGATACCACTGTTGATCTGGTACAACTGAAGCGTTTCAAGCGGCACAAACAAGCAGCTGTTTGGTAGAGTTTGAGTTGAGGTGACAATGTCTCAAGCCCTGGCACCACGGTAGCTGCCGCCATCCTTCACCATAAGGCTTCTGGATACACAGTTTAAACTAATCAAAAGCTTTCAAGCAGGCAGATGTTCATCGAGACGGAGGCATGCCCCGGTGTCACTGACCAGGTCAGCTGCAGACGCTCAGCTCATTTCTTATCACAAGAACACAACACTTCATCATGGTGGTAATCATAATTAAAACCAGCAGCTTTGACACGGTGGTATGTGCATATGTGCCCAGTACCAGGCAGCCACAGTGCTGAGCTACAACTTTATAGCTTGGTGAGTTTAGAGTCGCTTTTCACGACTATAAAAGGTGTTGTAGCCATGTTATAGGCAGCATGTAGCTGTGCTGCACCCCTCCAGCGCTGGAGCGAAGATCAGAGCTGAAGGCGCGTCGAAGGTCAGCAGCAGCAGTGGTGGTGACCCAAGCTGACCGGCCTGTAGCAGTTTGATTAATGTAAAAAAAGCAGTAGTTGATCTTATTGAAGGCACTTTGGGGCCTTCGATGCCGCAGACGGTGCCCACGTGTTACGCCTGGCTGGTGGCAACGCCTTCTGAAGTGGCCAGCTGTATTCCAGCTGTATGCCAGCTGTTGTCCAGCGAAGCGTCAGCTCCAAGCCGGAGTTGTAAGAGCGGAGTTAGCGTGTTCGTAACATGTCAGTTGGGAGGTTAGCAAGTACCGTATCGGTCATATATGCAAATAGCGCATAAATGCTTGTCCTCGGTTTTGAACCCTTAAATTATGACCATCGACTAATTTTTTTGAGGCCGGAACCCTTATCTTAATGCGGCAATTTCTAAAAAAAAAATCACAAGGCCCCGAAAAGTCAGTGTGACGGACTGCTTTTCGGCAGAACTTTTCGGCAGAACTATCGTAATTATGGTTGAAAATTTCTCTGCTGCGCGGCCTCTTAATTTATGGGCTATTTACATATATGACCGATACGGTAAGTAGCGTGGTGCAATGGC
>JACERP010000015.1:685000-795694 GCA_014080715.1 Scenedesmus sp. NREL 46B-D3 | reverse complement strand
CGCACCGCCGGCGTGCGCGAGCAGCAGCAAAAGCAGCAGCAGCAGCAGAGCCAGGCGCAGCAGCAGCCAGGGATGTGATCAATTGCCTGGTGAAGCAGCTGTGGGCTGCTAAAGGCATGCAGGCCCCTTGCTCGCCAAAACAACAACGGCAGCAAGAGGAGCAGCAGCAGCAGCAGCAGCAGCAGCAGCAGCAGCAGCAGCAGCAGCAGCACAAACGAGTGGTCATGGAGGAGCAGCGCACGCCGTCACCAAGCAGGAGATCTCAGCGCAAGCAGCACCACAGCAACCAGCCAAGGCGCATTCAGCCGTCAAGACTGCATAAGCAGTCCAGCCAAACACCATTGAGGCAGCAGCAGCAGCAGCAGCAGCAGCAGCAGCAGCAGCAGGCTGCTGTCAGAGCAGAATCAACAGCAACTCCGGCACCGGTCACTCAGCTGGCTGGCAAGTCCCCAGGACGGCAGACGCGCCGACAGCTGCAGCAGCAGCTGTGCTACCCTTGCGGGCTGCGTGAGCAGCCAGGCGCCACTGGCATCTTGCAGGACTGCTTGCAGGAACTTGCAGCCAAGCCCGGCCCTAAAGAATATGAGGAGGCACAGCAGCAGCAGGACAAGGACAGCAGCAGGCAGAAGGGTTCATCCTGCCACTACCGCAACACAAGCTGCAGCAATTGTTGAGCCGGCAACAGTGTGGGCAGCAGGTCCAGCAAGCACACCAGCGGAGGCAAGGTGTGGAGCAGCAAGCAGGCCAGCAGCAGGCGCCCAAGCGGCTGCAGCTCAGTCCCCCGGAGCTAGAGCAGCAGCAGCAGCAGCGCAGAATGATCAGCCAGCTGAGCGCCGCGGCTCTGAACCAGGGAGTGGCTTGCGAGGTGGACTGTGCAACACCAGCAGCGGTTGTACCACCGCCACAACAACCAGCAGCAGCAGCACAGGCGATAGCGCCAGCGCCAGCGCTAGTTGCCGATGCTGCTGTGCCAGCAGCCGCTGGTGGTGCCGTGCACCGTACGCCAGCACCAGCACACGGCCAGGTGGAGCGCAGCGACAGCATGGATGCCGCTGAGGGCGCCTGTTATGCTGCAGGTGGCAAGACAGCAGCAGCAGCAGCTGCCGATAATCCAGCAGCTGCCGCACCGGGCGCCACCCTGCCTTGCTGCGCGAGTGCTCCAGCTGGCGCAGCGCAAGCAGGGCGGGCGGGTCCCGTACTGGCACGTGCTTCCCTGAGTGCAGATTTGGGTGCGCTGGCAGCAGCAGCTGCTGCTGGCGTTGCTGGCGAGCAACCGACAGCGGGAGCCGGTCCGGCCCCAGCAGCACCAACAGGAGCGCCCACAGCAGCAGCAGGAGGGGGGCAGGGGGGTGCATCGGGTGTCGTGACTGCTGCAGCACCTAAGGGTGGTGGCGGCGGCAGCAGCAGCGGTCAGGGTGGCGGCCGCAGCGGTGGTGGTGGTGGTCAGCGTGGCGGCTCCAGTGCTGCCGCAGCTGCAGCTGGCGCTGGGCGCTACCCCAACACCGAGGCCATGGCTCAGCTGGCCGGGTGTGTGCGGGACGAGCAGCAGCCGCCGCTGGCGCCCGGAGAGCTGCGCGTGCTGGGCCAGACCATGCACCCGCTGGTGGCGGCGCGCTACCAGCAGGTGAGTGGCCGCACGTACGCACCGGAGGCAGCACCACCTGGAATGCCCGGCTGGTGATGCGGCAGCACATGCTGCTGAGCAGCTGGGAACAACCAGGGTGCAAACGCACTGCTGCTGGGCAAGCGGCGGCTGCGGGGTTTGCAGGGAGTGTCTGTGCATGCCTGTGCCCGATGCGCTCCCTGCAGCAGTCGGTGGGCTGCTCACTTTGCGTCGCTCTTGTGCTGCGCCGCCGCCGTGCCGCCCGCCAGATCGCGGAGGAGTTCATGTGCCTGCTTGCTGCGCGGTACGCGTCGCCCGCTAAGCCCACGCGCCAGGCCGCGCAGGGCAGGGCGGCCGGCGGCGCGGCTGACCTGCAGCGCCTGCACGTCGCGCTGGACCCGCCCTGGGTGAGGCTGGGCGCGGAGGGCAGCACCGGCGGCTGGTGCCGGGAGCACGGCATCAAGGAGACGGCCGTGGAGAGGCAGCTCATCGCCATGATCAACGTGAGGGCACGCGTGCAGCGCGGGGAGCGGCAGTGCACGGCTGCGATGTCCAGCAAGCCAGTTGTGGTGCTGCCGATAGGTCACTGCGCTGCACGCAAGAATCCCGCGTGGTGTGCTGAGAGCCTTGCCGGCCTTTGCTGCCTGCCGCTTGCTGCTTGCAATGCATGTGCAAGCGCGCCACAGCCCTGTTGTCGTTTCCCGTGGCACATGCACGCCTGACCTGCTGCCATGCCTCTGCCCTGCCCCGGTCAGGCTGCCCTGCAGGGCCGGGCTGGTGCGTGACGCTCAACGGAGCGGAGCAGCTGCCGGAGCAGCTGCCGTGCCTTTATATGGACCCCTACATCATACCTCAGGTGTTCAGCCTGGTTGGGCTTTGTTGGCGTTGGCGAATGGAGAGTGCTGTCCTTATTGTGACGGGGCGGTCATCAGGTTAAACAGCAGCTGCTGTCCAACAGCTGTTGATAGTTACAGCAGGGCAGTGGGCGGGTGTCTGATCGAGCCCTTCCTGCTGGCAGAATCAGTGCTGCGGTCCTCTTATGGGATGCCCTGCTTTCTGTTTGAGGCTGCGGCCGCCTGCATGCCTGCATGCATGCATCCTTGGCAGTTGAACGGACTGGCGGCTACTCACGCCTGCCCACAATGTGTGCATGCACGGGGTGCTGACTTGCCGGCGGCCTGCGCCTGCATGGCGTGCTTGGTGTGCAGAGCCACCCCATGGAGCTGCTGCGGGGGCAGCAGTCTGTGCGGTTCAGCGCAGACCTGGACGCCGGCGTCATCCTGGGGCCGTACAGGTGGGGAGTGGCGCGGTGCTGAGGCTGCAGCCACGCTGAGCAGGCGCGGCACTGGGCTGCTGATGCTGTGCGTGAACATGCTTCACGCGCAGCCAGACTCAGCTGCGCAGGCACATGCATCTGCCTGATGTGTGGCGCGCGGCTGCTGGCCCTGGTTCATGCTGCTGAGGCCGCACCCCACACTGCTGAGTCTGGTGGTGCCTGGGCGTGCTGCGGCATGCGCTGCTGCTGCTGCAGGGGCTACATGACGTTCCACCAGGGCTACAAGGACCTGCTGGACAGCAGTGAGTGCACTGCAGTGCCGAGGGGTGGCGCTGCTGGCTGGCTGTGACAGCCATCAGCGGTCAACTGCAGCTGCGCAGCTTGGTGGACTGGGGGGGGGGGGTCAGATAAGTGTTGCAATACGCCATGATATACCATGACGAATGTGTTCGGCCCTTGGGGGCCGTCGCCGTTGTTAAGTGGTAGGCACACTACCTGCCAGTGTCTTTGGCTGCTGAACAACAGCCATGCTGTGCAGTGTTTCCACCTGAATTCAAAGCACACGTTTTTGTGGCAACAGCAGCACTGCAATGCATGCATGCAGCAACAGCCTGGAAGGCGCCGACTTCCCCATGTAGGCAGCCACACCCACGGCCACGGCCACCCTGTTGGCCCGCCTGCACTTGCACCCGTGCTGCTCTGACATGCTTTGTTGCCTCTGCACTGCACTGCACTGCACTGTGCTGACTGCAGCAAGCCGTCTCACTTCACGACTGGGGAGCTGGGAAGAGACGTGGCGGCTTGGGAGCACCTGCTGTGGCAGCTGCTGATCGAGTCATACGTGGTCCAGGTGGGCTGGTCACCTCGCAACCTCAAAGCAGCAGACCTGCAGCACCTTTCGCATACGTATGCCAAACAGCGCCGCGCATGCCATATAATCTTGGTCAGCCTTTGGCAGGGGATTTGTATGCACATGCCCAAGCATGCATGCATGCTGGGGCGTGGCAGCACTCATCAATCGCTGGTGCGCCAAGGTGTTTTGACCTGTGCTGCTTGACGGCTCTTGTCGGCTCATCAGCTGCTGTGCGGCTCCACCTGTGTGTTGTGATCCCTGCAGGATGAGGGCCTGAGCGTGCCAGCCGCCAAGCAGCAGCCAGCCGGGAGCAAGGCTGGCGCAAACAGCAGGGTGGCGCCAGCAGCAGAGCAGCTGCATTGGGCAGCTTTGAGGAGGAGCTGTTCTGCAGCGCGTTTGGCTACGGTGCGTGCGGCATGCTGGGCTGTCCCCGCAGGCTGGCGGGCTTAGGGTGTGTGAGCCGCTTGTCTCCACCTGTAGCTGTTGCCACACCGCGTGATGGTGTTGCTGTGGGCATGGTTCGTTCTTGCATGGGCTCTGCTTGCAGGCATGTCTTCAGGCTGCCT
Source organism: Scenedesmus sp. NREL 46B-D3 (assembly GCA_014080715.1). NCBI lineage: Eukaryota > Viridiplantae > Chlorophyta > Chlorophyceae > Sphaeropleales > Scenedesmaceae > Scenedesmus > Scenedesmus sp. NREL 46B-D3. The sequence goes on along the minus strand of JACERP010000015.1, from coordinate 791,396 downwards.
ATGTTTTGGCATCTGCCACAACCACACTGCTGGGTTGGCTGTGTGGCCGTGCGCCACCTTGTGCTGGCCGTGCTGCAGGCAACATGACAGCGCTGGTGAACGACCCCACCGAGGACCCCCTGGAGCTGTGCTACGTGAGTGGTGCCTGCGAACAGCATGCCCAGCACAGCATGCCGCCGCGCCTCACACAAGGAATGGGCCAGCTCCGTGTCATGGTGGCAGTGCAGCCGCCGGCTTGTGAGAGCGCACAAGATCCTCTGCAGCTGTGCCAAGAGGGGCTCCGCCTTCACATGCACGGCGTCAGCATGCTTGCTTTAGGTTTTGAACTCGAGAAACGCCATAATTCACTTCAATATGGCACTGGCATAATGTTTGAACAAACCTGCAGGCACTGCTCTCGGTGACAGACTCACATTCACCCTCGGTGACAGGCTCACATCCAGTGCCCCTGGCTGCCTGTCGTGCTTGCAGGACGCTGCCGCGTACGCTGAGCGCAGCCAGGTTGCTGCGCCCAACGTGGTGATCCGCGTGCTGTGGGTGCGCAAGTGGCCCTTCCCCTTCATGATCACCAGCCGCCCGGTCAAGCGCGGCGAGGACCTGTGGTACGACTACGGGCAAGCGTGAGTGCGCACAGCCTGGTTCTCCTGCAGTGCTGCTGTGGGGGTGGCCCCAGCCCTGGCTCTGTTGCTGCGCTGAGATGCACCTTGCTCGCAAGTTGGTGTGCGGTATTTGTGGTACCTTGCCATCACATTGCATGTGTGCTGTAGCATGGAAAAGCCATGTTGTAGCAGCCTCGCATCAGCAACACAGGTCGGGGTGGGGGTATGATCAGGTCTGTGTGTCAAATGTTCAGAACGAGTGACCCGCTTTGGCGCTGTTCCTGTGGGTGTGGGTGCAGCTACTGGACGTACCCCAAGGCGCTGCTGGCATCCATCGACCGTGCCACTGGCATGAGCCACAGCCAGGCGTTCGAGTCGGCCTTCAAGCTGTGCAGGGGCGAAGGGCCAGAGGTGGCGGCACTGGTGGCGGCGCTCAACGGCAAGGAGCAGCTGCTGCAGCTGCAGCAGGTGGGAGGGTGGGGCTTGCAGGAGCGGCTGTGCATGCACGGGGGTGGGCCTGGCAATGTTGGCATGGAAGGTGCGGACATGGGCGGGGCTTGCACGACAGCAGCAGGGGCAGATTGTGCACGACAAACGGACCTTGCAGGGGCATGGCGAGCTTCCAGAGCCGCAGCGTATTGGAGTGGTGGTGGGGCCTGCAAGAGTTGAGGCTGCGATGCTGCCAGCGTCATCCTGCTCTTCGGGCTGCCCAGGAGTTCGCTGCTGCTGCGTCGTCTGCCTGTTGTGCAGGCGCCATCTGTGCAGCAAAGCGGAGTCATTGCAGCAGCGCGGCTGGCAGCACCAGAAGCGGCTGCCGCGCCTCAGAGCCACACCTCCGCAGGCGGGCCAGGCCGGCACATGACTCGCCGGCGCTGCCGACAGCAGGAGCAGTCGCGGGAGGGCCTGGCGCCGGCATCGCTGGCAGCACAAGCCCAGGGACCTCGGGTGATGCCGCGCATGCTGCAGCTGCCGGCACAGCAGCTGGCGCAAAGGCCGCAGCCATGGCTGATGCCGATGCTGATGCCGATGCCGATGCAGATGCTGCTTGTGTGGAGAGTGTGGGTGCAGGAGCTGTTCCAGGCGCACCCAAGAGCGCAGCACAGCGACTGCAGCGCTTGCAGAGCAGGCCTGCTTCGGCGGGATGTGCCCGCCGCCAGCAGCACGACCAGGAAGATGCGCCTGCACCCATGGCCGATGCACATGCAGCAAAGCGGCAGCAGCAGCAGCAGCTCCGCAGCAGCAGCACCCGCATTGCTGCACAGCCGGCAAGCCCCAGTGAGCGGCAGAAGTCCGCTCAGCAGCAGCAGCAGAGCCCCAGCAGCAGCAAGCAACACAGGGAGGGCATAAGCCCATGCATCAGGCGGCCAGCGCGTGAGCGTGGCAGGAGCTGCAGCAGGGAGCGGCTTGCAGGAGGCAGCAGCGGGCGGAGCAGCAGCAGCCGCAGCAGCGGCAGCAGCGGCAGCAGCGGCAGGGCAAGGAGCAGCAGCAGGGGCAGACGTGGGAAGGCCGCGACGGCAGCAGTCACCACCGCAAACGCAGCGCTAGCAGCAAGCGCAGCGGCAAGAGCAGCAGGGGCAGGAGTGGGGAGCGGCGCGGGGATGTGGCAGGGGCTGCCGCAGGAGCGGCAAACACCACTGCAGCTGACGCACCCGCTGCCAAGCGTGGCCGCTTCCTGACACTGCCAAGCCCGCAAGGGCAGCAGCGCAAGCCGCAGCAGCAGTTTGACAGCGGTGGCGGCGCAGCTGCCAGCCCCACCTGTGGCAGGCGGGGCCCGGCCGGCGCTGCTGCTGGCGCTCGCAGCCGGCCTGGCAGCAGGAGCAGGAGCCGCAGCCGGGGCGCAGCAGGAGCCGCAGCCGCGGGGCAGCAGGGAGCGGAGGATGGGGCAGCAGAAGCCTTTGTGGCAGCCCTTAGGCAGTGCTGGCAGCACTGCCTTGCCAGGCTCCCTACAGCGCTCCCAGCGCGGCACACATCCTGCATATGTGCGCGGCCCACCAGCAGCAGGTGCATGTGGCCCATACGGCCCTCCACCCGGCACTGTGCCTCTCCACGGCAGCAGAGCAACTGCAGCGGCGGCAATCGGCAGCAGGGGTGCCGGCAGGGTGGCCCCGCAGTTTGTTGTCGGACACTGGCCTCCTGGACACTTGCCACCTGGAGGGAGGCTCTCAGCAGCAGCAGCAGCAGCAGCAGCAGCAGCAGCAGCAGGCCACAGCAGCGCAGCCACAGAATCTCATGAGGAGACCTGACAGGCGCATTGAGCTGTGGCGGGAACAGGACTCAAGGCAGCAACCAGCCGCAGCAGCAGCAGCAGCAGCAGCAACAGCTGCAGATGGTGGTATGATGCAGCAGCCTGGAGCTGGTGTCAGCAGCACCGTGCAGGCGAGGATGCAACCCGGTCCTGGAGCATCGGCAGCTGCAGCAGCTGGGGCAGCAGCACTTGCATCGACAACGCCGCCCCGTGTGGGTGCCAGTGCTGGCGCTGCAGGAGCTGTGCTTGGGGGCAGCCGGCAGCGCTTGTCTTTGGTAGTGGCGGAGCTGTCAGGCACAACAACAACAGCAGCAGCAGCTTGTAGAACCCCAACCAGCAGGTGTGAGCCAAAGCCTGGCCGGGCAACCACAGGCTCAACACCTGCAACAGCCTGGTGGGCAGGTGGATGCACAGCAGCGTGGGGCGCACCAGCAGCTGCCTGCCAACAATCAGTTCAATTGTGCCACGCAGACTGCTGGCGTGGGCTGCAACAAGAACCCTACCAGCCAATCTGGGATCACAATCAGCAGCATGCTGGCAAGCAGGGCGGCAGGTGCAAGAAGGTCGGCAGGCTTCGCGCTGCCTCAGCTCAAAAAGGAGCCGCTGCAGCAACAGCAGCCGGCTGCCAGAGCTGTCACTGGGTCAAGTGTACCAGCAGACGGCCTTGCCAGCAGTGCTGCTCCTGGCGGGGGTGCTGGCGCATCTGGCGCGGCAGCAGCTGCAGCAGCAGTGTCCAGAGCAGCAGTGCCGGCAGGCCCAGCATCAGGCCAGAAGTCGATGATCACCTGGAGGTCCATAGGCGTCTTGAAGGCCCAGAAGCAGCAGCAGCAGCAGCAGCAGGCAGAGGCTGGTGGTGTCCAGGAAGGCGTGCGGCTTGTGCCACAAAGCACCTCCCAGCCCTGTGCTGGCGCTGCAGCCGGTGCTGATTGTGCAGCACAAGCACCTCCTGCTGGCGCAGGTGCTGCAGCAGGCACGCTGTTGCACCTGGGAGTGGCTAGTGAGACTGCAGCACAAGGCATGCGGCTGCAGGCAGAGCCGCAGCAGCTGCCAGCTGCAGTGCAGTCTCCGGCTGTCGCCGCTGGCGCTGCTGGTGGCGAGGGCGGGGGGTGGCTGCGGCGCGGCGGCCGCAGGGCAAGGTGCTGGTGTTCAGCGATGACGAGGATGACAGCAGCACCGACTGACCGTCGGTGACACTCACTGCTGTCACACTGACGGAGCGTGACTGGTCTAGCTGCTTGGCCACTTTGGTTTGCTTCATGATGCTGCGGTGTGTGGTACATCTGTCCATGCTGTATCTAGGTGGGCAGCTTGGGAGGGGGTGGCCTGTAGATCTACATGTACGTCTAGACAGCTGGATGTGTGAACCGTATGTAGCTGGGGTTGGCAGTTCAAGCAGTCACATATATCACCTTGACGTGGTAGTGTTCAATCAGAGACTGTTAAAGGAGGTGCTAGACGTAGGGCAGCAGCAATGCAACATAAGGATGTGCAGAGTGTCTCGTGGTGCCAGCAGCGTTAAAATCAAGTGGTGTCCCAGCAAGGCCACAGTCATTGAAAGACAGCACATCACAGGTGTGCAGTTTATAAAATGACTGGCAGCAACGTTGAGTGTGTCGCATACAGCAATGTGTACATTAAATGCCAGCTTGAATGCAAGGCAACAATCAGCAAGACCGGAGACTTGTGCGAGATGCTGGCGTGCTGGTGCAGGCCACAGTCGCCACAGACAACTTTTCAGCTGGTTCTGACATCACTCTGCCAGCCCAGCTTGTTGGTAGCATCTCAATCTTTTACCAACAGACCTATCAGTAAATGTGAGGCTAAACATCCTGACAGCTGGGGCTTTGTACCAACCAGTGATGGTGGCAGCGCTTGCTGCAGAAGGGTGTGCAAAGTGCATGTAGCACGCAGATTTGCATGGGCTGAGGTGTGTTGGGTTCTAGCAGCGCTGCATTTCAGGAGCTGGCCCATGAATGATCATGGAATATGGTTAAATTTATATGTCCCCAGCAGCGGTGTGGTCTTTTATACAGCATGAGGTGTCTTCACCACTGAGGCATAACACCACCATCCCAGCGCAAGCACTGCTGGCTGTGTGGCCGCATGCATGTTGTCGTGGTGGTAACGCATGCATGTCTGCTGTATGCTAGATTGCACCGCAGCTACTGCCTCATGCCGCACTCGCCTTGGCTTCGTGTGCTTTGTGGTGCCGGCACAGCATGATGCACGCACAGCCTTGTGCTGTGCAAGCTTCCGCCTTTGTGGTTGATGGAAGGGGCGGAATGTGGCACACCGTTCCTGCAACCTTGCATTGAGTGAGTTGGTTGTGCTGCCTAAGCAGAGTGCATCTAATCATTTCGTACTTGAAGGTATGCCGGATGTCAAGTCATACATGGGTTGCTTAGTGCTGCTGGCATGGAGCGAGCAGCACCACCAGCATTGGCATCGCCTGCCAGCCTGACACAGTAGACAACGATAGTTCACTGCTGCCGGCACGGGTGTGCAGCCGACCCTAAACTGATTCGTGTTGAGCTAACCTTGCATGCATGCATGCATGCTGCTGATCCCAGCAGTGGTACGGCAGCATCATGGTGCAGCATAGGGCACCTGGTTGGCTCCGCAGGTGGTGCAGCACCTTGTTGTAGTCACGTGCACGCTTGATGTTGTCTATACGTGGTGGCAGTCTCAGCCTAGCGTCGTGTATCTTTGCAGCACCCGGGGGGTGCATGACCACAATCATCCGTTGCAATAATTGTCGTTCTTAGACCAGTGCCTGGTTGGTACGGCATGTTTCCACCTCGTGCAAACAGACTCAGCCTGATGACAGCGGTTGCGCTACTGGCATCATGAACCTCTGTATGCAACCCAGCCAAGCGTGGTGCTGTTGGTATCTGAGCAATGTGAGTGCTGCATTTGCTGCATTGTGCTATGCAGTGTGGTTGCAAGCAACCTGTTAAAAATGGTGCCGTGCATTCATGTCTGCCATCATTTACGTGTAGCACTGGATTTGTTACCTTGTGGCATTAGACGACTACACCGTCTGCAAACGCTTAGCGCCGCAACATACTTTCTTTTTCTCCTATCCTTCCTTACTGCTGCCAACCCGGCCTTTCATCCTACATACCGTAACTGTCACACTGACTCATCCCAGCAAGCTGACATAATAGCTGTCATTTCACAGCGTAGTGCCTCGGGCTGACACACTTTCTAGCAGGCATGCACACAGCAGCTGCAATACCTATTCACCCTGAAGTTCACAACATACTGCATCTGTGCAAACTGTAACATCTGCTCAGTGCTAGCGCTGTGTGTAGCCTAGCTCTCTCCCCCCTCCCCAAGGGAAGACCGAGGCACAAGCAAGACATGAAACTCAACCAAGCATGGCAAAGCAAGCTGATGTATAGTAAAAGAATCATAGCAACTTCGTTCAGACAAGGGCATGCAGATGCAGCACAGCGGTGGTAACAACACCAAGAATAACAAGCCAGGAGACAAAGCACCTCCCATCACATGCACCGACAAAGAACACCCAACAGTGGGCTGTGGCAGGTGCGCTGGCTATAGGCAGGCACAGATCTGTGCATGTGTGACGGCTGGAATGTAACAACCAACAGCAGCGCACAGCAACAGCACAGTGCTGCAACTTCCACACTACACACGTCACAGACCTCAAGGTCTTCAACAGATACCTCTGGCACCAATCAACGTTGCATGGTGCAGCAACTTAGCCAAAACTACAAAGGTTATGTCTGAAAAAATGGCAAGCCTTGGCATGGCAACTGCAAGCTGCACCAGCTACAGCAACAGCAGTAGGCACAGCACAAAGTTTAGTGCTGATATGTGTGTTGTCCAAAGGATAACGTTCAAGTGTGCGTTATGGTGCTGTGTGAGTCACGTTAGGAACCAAAAAAAATTATAGTTGTGGGGACGGCACTGGCTGATGCACCAGCCAGCTGGCTGGTGCGAATCAACCACCTACTGCAATGCTCAGCCTCATCCCCGGCAACAACACGTTGAGAACGAGCTAACAATCAATCAGACAATTGGCTGCGGCGCAGCCGGCAAAGCAGCCTCCGGGAGTACACACGCCACCACCCACTAGCACCGAGACCTACACAGCTCAAGTGTACAGCTGCGGCGCAGGGCAGTACATAACTGCCACAGTAGCAAGCAATGAAACTATCAAGTGCCTTCCTGGCGATGTTAATTGCAGAGAACAGCACCAGCCCATTTCCGGCACAACAAGAGTCCTGGACAAGCCAATGCAGGAACCAGGGTCAGCCTGCTACACCAAATTCCACAATGGAATGCAGCATGCATGCTTTGTATGAACCTGACGATAAACACCGCATAGGTAAGCCTTTGAAATTTCAAGCCAGTCTCCAGGGTGAGTACATGTTTGAACAGCTTTGAAAAGCAGCTGCGCACCATGCATGTGGCATTTGACAGCCTCATGCTGAAGGAGTTCAGCTCTTCGTCCCAGAGCTGATGCTCTTGCAAAGCTTCTTGTGTGCGGGCCAGTGCAGCGCCTGGCAGGCCTTGCTGCAATAGCGCGCAGTCCTGTAAGGCGGTGGAAGCAGCAGCAGTGTACATGCTTGTGACAACAGGCAAGCAAGCCACCTTGATGTGTTGACATGATCACGTCTGCTGAATGCTCAAAGATGTCATGGACACGAGTCGCTAAGCACATACACATGCGCCTGAACCAGCTGCTTACACATGGCCTGGACAGTACAATCATACACAGGAAACCACTCGCAAACACGCGTTGCAACTTCAACCAGCTTGCCTGCACTGTGAGCAGCGGCTGCCCTTTGCCTCAACCAGCTGCAGCTCACTCGCCCCACGCAGCTCCACGCAGCCGGGGTTGTTGCAGCACAGCGGCACAGGGCAGAGCTCAGCCAGCGCCTGCCCGCAGGACACCAGGCGCGCGCCCAGTCCATACAGCAGCGGGAGGAGTTCTGTCATATCGCAGCGCTCTGAGTTGTCACTGTTGCTGGCCGCGGTACCACAGCTGCCACCATTGCTGCTGCTGTCACGCCTCGTGTGGTGGCTGCTGGCGCTACTGACTAGTGCTGCACTGAGTTGATTGCTAGTGAGACGCTCTGTAACGCTGGCACTTACTGCAGTCAACACTGCATCTGCTGCTGCTTCCCCTGCTTCTGCTGCTTCCACGCAAACACCCAGGGCTGCCAGTGCAGCAGCTGATTCCTGCTGAAGCTGCTGCAGGTTGTGCAGCAGCTGCTGGTGTGCGTCGTTGCGTGCCCTGCCCAACCCTGGCAGAGCTGCTGCTGGCGGCACAGCCTGCAGCAGGCTCGCTGCTGCCTCACACCCTTGACGCGTCGTGCTGAGCGGGTGCCGCAGCCTGACACGAATACGGACCTGCATGCCTTCTACGAGGTCATCCATCAACTCTGCTATGCCTGGCACGCGTGCCGAAACCATGCTGGCCAAGTTTGCAGTGGCCACAGCTCTGCCGCCCTGGCATTGGTGCGGGCCAGCGCACTGACGCACTGCCCCGCCAGGGGCATTCCACGAGCCAGCAGCATGAGCGCCTCATGCGTGTGGTTTGCACGGCCTGTGCAGCTGGCAGCGGCAGCACTGCCGAGCTCCAGGCGGCTGCAAGCTGCTCCCGTGCTGGCAGCAGTGCTGGACGCTGGGCTGCTGGTGGCTGGCTGCGCTGCTGCTGGCCCAGCAGCAATGTGTCTGCTGCCTGTTTCTTGTACAGCTGAGACCCCACGCCAGCACCCAGCATGGATACGCATGCTTGTGACACCAGTTCACAGGCGGCAGCCATGCATTTGCTGGTGCTGCTGCTGCTGCTGCTGCTGCTGGATGCACCTGTGCCTGGGTCACTGGCCGGAGCATCTGTGCTGTTGGCGAGGCCAGCTTGCAGCAGCTTGATGCAGCTGCAGCTGAGCGACATGATCAGCTGAGCTGGCAGCGGCATGGGCTGCCTGCTGTCTGTTGCCAGCTCCACCACACGCATGCATGCAGCAAGGCTGTGCGATGCCAGCTTGGTGCACGGCTGGCCGGCACGCACCGACAGCTCCAGGAACTGGCACGGAGCGAGCGGCTGCTGCTGGAACGAAGCCAGCAGCGTGGCGCGGCATGCAGGGCAGTGTGATGAGGCGTGGGGGAGGTGTTGGCGGGCAGCGACAGGTAGGCAGCAGCAGTGCAAGGTTAGTTCAGCAATCCTCGACAACCGCCGTGATAAGAACAGTGCGCCATGGCGTGATGGGAACAGGCAACTCGCCATAGGCTGGCTTGCCTCTGCAGCAAGCAGGGCAGCCAGGGCTTCTCAAGAGCCGAGTCCATCCCAGACCATGCAACGCCCTGGAGCTGACCCAGTCCGGGACGCAACATGCCGTTTGCAACACAACATGTCAGCTGTGACACATGTGTTGCAATTGTGGGCATTGGCACACATGATGAGCCCTGGGCGGGGGCTGCCGCTGGCGCTGTTCTCACCTGCCGCAACCAACACACTGAATGCCGAGGCTAACATACCCAGCCGCCCTGTATCCCCGCTGCTTGCTGCTGCATGCATTATTGCAGGCCCCAGCAGCTGCAGCACCGGCTGCAGCAGCAGCTCTGCACCTGCTGCCATGCAGATCCCAAGCGCACAAGCATACTGCTCCATGAGCAGCAGCGCAGACAGCAGCAGGGCGACTGCAGTGGCAGTGCAGTTTAGTGGGTCCAGCAATGCTGCCTCTAGCAGCAGCAGCAGCTGCTCAGGGCTGGGCACTGCTGCAGTTGCCTCGAGGCTGCGCCACACTGCAAGGCCTGAACCGCCTTGTACATGTGCTACTGGATGCAGCTGCTGCTCCTGCAGCCGCTGCTGAGGTTGCATTGCGCTGCACATGCTGCTGCTGCCCATTGATGCAGCAGCAGCAGCAGCGTCAGCGACTAATACTATTATTATTATTACGGCTGTTGCTAAGCAAGCAAGCCTCGTGTGCTTCTGCGTGCCGACGTGTCACAAGCACCACCAGGCGGCGTGGGTGCTCGGCACGGCTACACTCCGGCAAATTGCTGCTGTCAGCTGCCCCAATGGCAGCTAGGTACTGCTTGTGGTAGGCGGGCACCTGTACGTGCTGCTGTTGCTGCTGCTGCTGCTGCTGCTGCTGCCGCCTCCTGCTTCTGCCACCGCTGCTCATGGCAGCTGCTGGTGCTGGCACAGGTGACAAGCCCCCCAGCCGACCATGCTCAATTCCCACCAACCAAGCCAGGTGCATGTGCAGCAGCTGCATCAGGCAAGCAGCTCCTGCAGGGTTTGCAGCTGCTATCTGCTGGAAGGTGGCTGGATGCGCTGCACGATCTGCTGCATCGCGCGGCACGCAGTCGTAGTTGTTTTCAAGCACAAACAGCAGCCAATAGGTCACTTTCTCAACGCCCTCGCCTATGCCCAGCCGCTGCGCTTCTTGCTCTGCTGCAGTTTGTGGTACAGCATTGCTGCTGCTGCTGCTGCTGTTGCTGCTGGATGCAGCTGGCCAGGCCTGCCGTACAGCTACGCTCAACTGTGCTGCTGGCAGCAGCAGCGCATGCCAGACAGGGTGCTGCAGCGACCCGTTCTTTGTGAGTGCTGCCCACACTAACGTCAAACCCTGCAGCCACTTTGCAGCAGCTAGCAAGCCTTTGGCACTGACTGATTGTGGTTGGCGCACCTGCTGTGCCTGCTGCTGTTGCTGCTGATTGCTGTGTGTGTTGGACAGCGCCGCCCAAACAGGGCAGGCGGCAGCCAGGGCCAGCAGCAGGCCTGCAGGGCAGTATGCAGCAAAGCACACGGCTCAGGCAGTACAGCCAGTGCAGTACAATACTTTGCAGGATTGCGTATTCATGGCGGCATCCAAGCAACAGCAGCTGTATGATGATCATGCATGCCATGAAACGCTTGCGTAGTTGCTCTGCTACGGCTGCTGCAAGTGCAGCGTGCACACCATGCACATGGCATACCAGAGTTTGTGCTGTGACAGCAACACGAAACACTCACCGTTACTTTCAGTGCATGCCAGCATCCTGTGCCTGGTGCGCTGATCTTGTGAGGACCTTCACCATGTTAAGCCACTCAGTAAGAAGTTACATGTTGTGTGTGCTAAAGACCCCAAAACACCTGTGCTGCGTCGTCTGCTGCTGTGTGATGGCTTGCAGATGCAGCCAGCAGCTTCAGGCTGTACTGTAGGCTGCTGCAGAGCAGAATCGGAAGCTCTGAGCTGATGATCAGCCGCTGAATGCCCCCGGAGGTCTTGCTGCCGAGAAACGCCTCCAGATCAGCGACACTGCTTGCCACTGCTGCAGATCTGCCAGGGTTGCTGTGTGTCTGGGCAGCTCCCGCGAGAATTTTTCAAAGCAAGCGGCGTCCTGCATAGTGTGTGATCTTCCGTGCTGCATGATTCACGCGCCTTGCTACAAACGCGGAGTTTAGTTCTGAAGTTTTGCCGAGTGGAGTGACGATGCTTCCTTGCTGCTGGGCAGTACCGTAGTCAAGACAAGTACATGCGCTTGCGGCGTGTGGGATATGAACACCGTAACTTGTTGTAGGACATCACACGCAAGTCAAAAATGTCTGCCACGCGGACACCGTGCAGCGGCTGCTGTGCTCATCATGAGCCTCATGTCATTTGGCGGCTTTGTAACGTTACGCCCTCGCGCGGGGGCGTAATTCGGTTATTTACGTCCTATATATATATAATTATATAGTGCAAGGCCTGTTGGCCAGCATGGTGCTACTGGTGTGAACAGGTTCACTAGCAGTGTGGTGGGCAAATAGCAGTGTGGTGGGCTGTAGCTCGTGTTGCAGCAATACCTTGTTTTGTGCAGTTGTTCCTTCTGAAAGATGAACCTGCTGTGTGGCATGGGCAGCATTGCTTGAGGTACGCAGCTGTGCACTCACGTGGAGGCCATGAGCCGTGTACAACTCACTCTTGTACACGTGCCGTTCAAACCCTTATAGGCCAATGCAGGCACGCCCAGCTACATGGCTCCCGAGCTGCTGCAGGCGCCAACCGCGCAGAGCACCCCTGCCACCATTACATGACTGAGGGCATGCAGATGCAATAGAACGAGTTTCAAACGGCTCCTGGGCTCCAGATGCCCCGCATGTTCTGGCAGGGGCTGTCAGGACAGCAGCGACAGCTGAACCTGAGGGTACCCTGATGGCGGCGAGCTGGGGCATTCCCGGTGAGCAGGTGGCGGCGTGCTTGGCCAACCTGGATGTGCTGCAGCAGCTGGCAGAAGCGAAGCGAGCAGCACTAGGCTTAGCGTTGTTGGAGATCCAGGTGCTCCTGGCCACCTCAAAGCTGGGCCTTCGCAGGCAGCTGCGGTTTGGGGAGTGCACGGCAAGGGCAGGCCAGTGTGAGCCGTGCAGCCCAGCCGCTGTGGCACAGCTGTGTGTGATAAGCAGCGCGCAGGGTTCTCACCAATTGTTGGGACAGATAAAAAAATGTTGTCGGCCGGCCTCACAATAATGCGGAGACCGCAAATAAAAAATCGCCGAAAATTGAGCCTGATCACCAGTATTTCGGTTACCAATAGGTTTGGGTGGTTTAACCGCAATACGGTACATGGCATGAAGCTCAATCCCTTGTTACACGGGGCAGTGGCCAGTAAGTTGATTGTAACCAATGCCGTTATGTGTATGGTAGATCTTGTTTTGTCTTGAAAAACCTTATTATAAGCCCTGACCGACGGGTTTGTGTTGGTCTGTGGCCCAGACTCCTGGCACTGCACGATCGACACCGCGTGGATACCCTTGCAGCACATGAGGCTCTCAAGGTACATCATGCAGGTTATTGTACTGCGCCTGATCGTACTGCATGCGGTGATCAGCGTCAGGTACTTGGCGCAGGTAAGCAGAAGAGGCACTGCTGCTCATCAGCTGTTTCGAGCAAGCGGGTGACACACAGGTGTGTTTTTTCTTACCTGCGTACGCTGCTGCAGGCTGCACCTTTGACAGCAGTGATACCCAGCTTCCCCATCAGGTTCCAATGGGAGCATGGCCATGGCTATTGCGGCGAGCTGTCCATACAGCAGGTGAGCAGCATGGTTGATGTGGGCCTGCCATGGTGGCAAGGCCTGCTTGCAACGACATGCCCATGCAGCTGCAGGCGTGCACGTTGAGTGGCTTGGTGACCATGCAACAGCCCGCGGCAGTAAGACATGCACAGTGTGCATGTGCTTTGTGCAGCACCAGCGCCGCATGAGTCATGCAGGGAGAGTGTCATGTGAAGCGCGTGCTGCAGCAGTCCAGTACCACAGCTAAAACTGCAATCGACATGTGTGAGTTACAGCAACCAAGCACTATGCTACTTGATGGGCCAGGTAGCGGAAAACAGAACCACATCATGCAAGTCGATAACGCTTGTACTCTGCTGCTGCTGCTGCTGCTGCTGCTGCTGCTCCTGCTGCCGCCGCTGCTGTGTGTGGAGAACAGACAGCGCTCACACACGGTGTCTGGGTCGGACAGCAACAAGCACGAGACACAGGCACTGGGGAGCTGCTGCTTGGCTATCCAAGCACCAAGCAGAACAACCTAGAGAGAGTGGTCAAAGCACTGGGGTTTGAGTATGTGACGTGGGACCCTGACAGCGAGATCAACCAGGTCAAGCCCACCTCATACATGCGCTGGGTGAAGCAGCAGATCATAGCTGGCAGGGCTGTTGTGTTTGGCGCACGACTCGAAGGTGGTGAGGACGACGAGTGGTACGACCACATCATGCCGGCGTATGGTGTGAGCTATGATAGCGTCACGGCAGGGCAGTACGATGCTCGGGACAGGCTGCTGTGGACTGACGACTTTGGGTGAGCTGAGCATGCGACAGTCAAGGCATGCAACATCCTGCGATGGTGCTGCAGGCACTGCGCTGTACATGCAGCCGTTGCGACAAAGGGCGCAGCACAGCAGCAACCCAGCTGCACTGCACATGCTGACGCTCTGCTGATGCCAGCCACGCACCACGCGGGTTGCCGGCTTGCAGGAACCACCTTGACAGCGTAAACAAGACATCATGAACCTAAAGACAAGCTGCCTGTGTCTGAATAGCATGTAGGGCATCCCTAGTTGATGCAGCGCCTGCCGGCTGCCTGCCCGCCTGGCCGAATGCTGCTGACTGCTGCGCTGCCACTTGCAGGAACCTCGCAAACAAGTCGATGTTGGATCCAAGCTTCTTTGCAGCGCAATACAAATGTCAAATGCCAGAGGACACGTTCATCGGCTGCATCCCCACAGGAGCCCCCACCTTCGCCACAGCAATGGGCGGCTTGCATGACTCCAACAACCTCCTCCTACCCATCCGGCTTATCATGTCAGGCTGGTCAGATGGCAGCAACCCAGCGAGAGAGCCAATCGTCAAGACACATACCGTCAGTGCACGCTATCGGCTGGCATTCAAGCCCAGCGCCAAGGTAAAACCTGGACAGAGGATAAGCATATACCGCTGTGATCGTTCAGCCAACGGCAGCGGCGGTCTGCCGCCAAACCCCACCAGTGGCAGCCAGTTGACGCGCGCTGGCTGCCGCAGCTGGAGCTTCACAATGGGTGCCAGCACTCCCTCACAGCTCAGCCACAGGACGCTGGGCGTGCTGCGGTCCAACAGTGTGGTGTACTTTGTGGCCGTGCTGCAACGTTAGCACGCACAGAGAGACAGCAGCGTGCCTGCGCCCCTACCCCGCTCCAGCTGGCAATCCAGTGCGTGGGCTTGCACAGGGCTGTGCCACAGGACGCTGTGGGTGCTGCGGTGGTGCGTGTGGCGTCGCAGTGCTGCGCCAGCAACTTGCAGGAGGCTTGGCTAGCTAGGTAGGCATTTGAGCGCCTGAGCAGGCGAAGCTTGGCGCACACACCATCACTGAACTGCATGCTGCAGTGCAGTCACAGCGGTGAGGGTGACGGGGCAAGTGGCGTGTTGCTTGGTGTGGTTGTCATGGGGTCTTCATTTGCATGACATGGACTGTTCACTTGCAGCACTTCACGCCCGCCAGCAGTCATGTGCATTTAATGAGAATGAGCTTGTTCAGACCAAAGAGCTAGTGCCGCGTCGAAAGTGCGCACGATGTAGATGCAGCGCATGTTTTTGCCTAAACAGTAGAGCGATCTGTCTATTTATTGTATTGCACTTACTTGGTGAGGTTTGCACGGCGGTTGCCGTCAGGCAGTTCAGTTTTGGCAGGTGACATGCCACCTGATGATGTTACTTTACTTTACTTCACCTAACATGCTCCACCCATGTAGCTCCACCCATTCAGCAGCCAACAAGAGGCTCATCGGGGGGATGTACGCAGTCTAGAGTTCAGCAGGGCCATGAGTGCCTAACATGCCCTTTCCCATGCAGGGATGATAGGGCTGTTGTGCAACCGGTGAGACTTGCATGTGAAGTCGGCGTGGGCTCCCACCCTAGTACTGCTGAGCAGCACCTGCAGCACGTGAGGGAGCAAGAGTCCCTCAACACGGCTCACCATTGTGACGAAGCAGCAATCCTGGCTGCACTCAGGCATGAACCAGCAGTGTAGGAGTCATGTTTGTGTTTGCTTTTGGTGGCTGTTTGCTGATTTTGGAGGGTGGCAGAGCTCATGTGCTGCGGTCAGCCCTCGTGGACGGTGTTTGACTGGCTTGATGCAGCAGAGGCAGAGCAGTGTTGCTGCTTTCATGTACTATCATTTCCTGGTGAAAGGTGATCCTGCTATGGGGCATGCTGTGCTCCCAAGTGTCACAATGTTAGCACAAGTGCCTTAGAGACAATCTTCAGAACTTGCTGAGGCTTCGCTTTAGTTAGTCATCATCATCATATTATATTCGGTTTAGTCAGTAAATTTCTTGGCTGTTGTGGGACGCCATGAGCCTTGCTTGGCTCCTTAGTGGGTGGGCCTGTGGCCCTACTTTGGTATTTGGTAGTTTACATCATCGACCCTGGGCTCAAGCTGGCGAGGGAAGCGGCGGTCACTACACAAGGCGCTCGTGTATGCGCTGCCAATGGCGCCGCAGTCGCAGCGAGGCTGCCTGCTGTGCTGCCAGCAGCAGCATGGCCAGGCTTGCCAAACATATGCTGGAGTTTGTGGATGTGCATTTGCAACCATTTGTTTTTGTTGTGGTAAGCAGCGCTGCCTAGTGCACTGCATTGTGTACTGGTCATGCGGTGTACAGCAGTCATCACCTCTATGCTATCATGCTTGTCAGTACATTCATAAAGGGTTGCAACTGTCATCAGCTGGTTGCGCCCTTTTGGGAGTCTCTGTTGGGGGCTTCGTGGTCTCACTCTGGAGCTGACCTTGCAATTGGCTTGAAACTACGTCGATGACTTTCTGGCCCTTCAAGGGATTGTCGGCCAACCGGGTGGGCTCTGTTCCTCAGCCTGACCTGGACAAGTCGGCACCCAAATCTGCTGCAACCACAACCGCCTAGTATCTTGCAACGCTGTTCCATTTCGCGTTGGTTTCAAGGCACATCATCATGAGACAGCCTGTCTTAGTAAGAGGTAGCTACCTCTGCTATAGCAAATGAGTTGCTGGGAGTGGCGGTCACAAATAGATCTTACTGCGCACAAAACATGCTGTGCAGCTTGCCAAGCAACGACTGTAAACGGAAAAGTGGAGTAGCTGTACAGGCCTGCCAGGCTGTAGTACCAGCATCAGTCCCTCAGAGCACCAGACATCGCTGAGTTTACCAAAAGAAGCACAGGATGCAAGCCCAGCCCTCCAGGGCATGCAAGGAGCAGCAGTGCACGGCAAGTGTCCACAACTGCACTTCACTCTGCCTCGCTTCCTTCTGGGTTAAAGTGCTGCTTCTTGTTCCATCTGCACAGCAGCCTGCTGAGCACGAATGCGCACCGCTGAGCTTAACACACGCAGATCGCAAGGTGCCTGCATACACCAGTGTGAGCCTACGCATCATGCACATTTCACATGATTCATTGTACATGGCCTTTGCCTGAAGGCTTCCGCTCTTAGCCCTTGCTTGTGCAGCAACAGCAGCAGCAGCAGCAGCAGCAGCACACTAGTGTACTGTTGGCGTTGTTCCATATTCCACTCATCGCTGACAATGCTCAAGTCGACATTATTGTTAGATAATGCTGAATTGCACGGCACGTGTGTTGCTGTCCCGCATTTACAGCTGCGGCAGTTTGTCGTGCTTCTGGCGAGTGCTTCACAACAACAACCATGCCTAGGGGAATGCCTTGGCTGCGGAATGCATGTTGCTATCTGCTAGGTTGGTATTAGTAATTAAAAACACCTTGCATGCAACCTCAAGCATTGTGGCTGGCTGACTGCAGTAGTCTAACTGTTCAGCAACTGCCTGCACGGCACACCTGCGGCGCGCGCCCTTGGAGGTTGCCGCTCCTGCCAATATACACATACACACATGTGTAAACTGTGCTTAAAAAACACGTGTATGTTGTAGCATGCATGCAGACATGCACGCTGTTATGGCCGGCGGTTTCTGTCGTAGCAGAAACGGGCGGCACTTTCTGCCAGCACAGAACGAGCTGCGCTTCACTTGAGATATTGTTTAGTAATACACACTATTTTTGCGTTTCCGTGCCGATGCCGGGCGTCTGGTCTGTACACGGGTTTTTATAACTTCTCGCACAGAGCAAGCCCACACGAACTGCGACGATGAAGCCAGCCGAGTGCACAAACGCCACTCACTGTGCTCCGTCTGAAATAAAGAAGCGTATTACCTCGATGCTGTGGTGTGCCAAATAGACAGGCAGCAACCCACGCCCAGCAGCAGCAAGCAACACGCAGGGCTGCTGCCATCCTGCAGTGCCCAGCCACGCCAGCAGTCATCACCAGTGCATGCAAACGATGCTGCTAAGCATGTACAGTGACGACATACATGGCTGAGCAGCAGCCGCCACACCACCATGCAGCAGTTTTTTTTCCATAAATTATAGGTCTAGCTGTTGCCATGCTGCAACTCTCCAGATCCGAACTCAGTGATCGAATATTATGTACGTTAAGATTATCATCATCATGTCACCCTTTTAAGCCGTAGCAACAATGGTTGAGTATGTGTCACACATTGCCAAGTTCAGGGACAAGCTGCCCAGCCTAACAAGCCTCATGACAAGCCACTGCCGAGGCTTAGCGACTCACTGAGCACCGCAGCGGCCACCGTCACAAACATGCCTGCAACGCGCAACCGTGAAAGTGGCTGGGCGCCACTGCCTCGCCCCTGCAGTGGCCAGCAGGCCACCACGTAAGTGCATCTGGAAGCCTGCCCCACAGCGCTGATGTGCTGTGCACGCAGCACATGCGCAGCACAGCAGCTGCCCACCAGCACAACTGCTCATAACTGCAGCATGCGGCTCCCCTACCGCCGGCCACGGCCACCCCCACCCCCACGGCCGCCCCTGCCGCCGCCCCTGCCGCCGCCCCTCCCGCCGCCTCTGCCGGCAGCGCCACCACCCCTGCTGCTGCCACCACCCCTGCCGCCGCCGCCTCCACCACCCCTGCCACCACCGAAGCCGCCGCCGCCCTTCCTCACCCCGCCGCCACGCACGCTACCAGGGCCACCGCCGCCACCCCTGCCCCTGCCGCCGCCGCCCCCAGCCCCACCCCCACCACGCCCGCCACCCCGGCTCCTGCCCGCAAACCCGCCGCCGCCGCCATCACCGCCGCCGCCTCTGCCGCCAAACCCTCCCCTGCTGCCACCGCCGCCCCTGCCCCCCCGCCCGCCCCTGCCACCCCTGCCGCCCTCCTTGCGTGCCGCGTTCGTCTCGGCGCGTTCCCTCATGCCCTGCTGCAGCCGCGCCTTGCGTGCGCGGTCGCGCGCCACCTGGTCCTTGCTGCGCAGCTCGCCGCCCTTGACGGGCGCCGCACCCTTCACCTTGAAGCTCTTGTGCCGCATGCCCTTGTCAAAGCGGCGCGCCAGGTCGGGGTCGGCGCCGCCGTCCTCGGGCACGCCTGCGGGCGCGGCGAGGCGGCGCAGCAGGGTTGAGGCAGCCGCAGCCCAGCTGTGCTGGCAGCCTCCTGACGAATGCCTCCTGACGTTCACAACCCCTTCATGCATGCTGCTCGACCGCGAAACACACAACACTATAGATAGACAGACAGACAGACAGACAGACAGACAGACAGACAGACAGACAGACAGACAGACAGACAGACAGACAGACAGACAGGCAGAAAGACAGACAGACAGACAGACAGACACACAGACAGACAGGGAGCGAGAGGGAGAGGAAGAGAGAGAGCGAGAGGGCGAAGAGGGGGGAGAAGAGAGCGGGAGGGAGAGAGAGAGGAGGGGGGGGGAGAAGAGAGAGGGAGGGAGAGGGGGAAGAGAGAGAGAGAGAGAGAGAGAGAGAGAGAGAGAGAGAGAGAGAGAGAGAGAGAGAGAAGGGAAGGAGGGGGGGGGGGGGAGAGAGGGGGAGTAGAGAGAGAGAGAAGAGGGGGAGAGTCGCCTGGGTTGTACTGTCGTGAGCCATCACAGCATAAGGGCATGGCTGAAACATAGATGTGCTGGCCCCAAATCTGGTGCAGCCGCCGTCACCCCCACACAACCCCAACCATGCGCAACGCATGCCCGCTGCCGCACCTGTCGCCGCGATGCGCTGCTTGTTGTGCTTGGCCCACTTCTTGTACAGCTGCCCCGTGGCCTCGCCCTTGCCTGGGCCAGCCAGCACCGTCTGCCCGCTCTCTGTGCGGATCTTCTTCAGCTTGAGGCCGCGCTTGTCCTCAGCGCCCGCAGTGTTGACGTATGCCTTCTTCTTCTTGTCCCACCTGGCACAACACACGGGCGACAACGCGGCACAAGGCAGGGTGAGGGAGGCTGCACTGGAGGTGTCATGCTGCTGACTGGAAGCTGCAGCAAAGAAAGCAGGGTTGTGCCTAATGAAGCTGACACACGCATGGACGCACAACAAGCCCACTCTTCATATACATGTGTGTCGCAAAGAGACAGAAAATCGGCAAGCAGCCCCGGATACGGCACAGCTATGATGCCCCAGCACACATTAGCATTAGTTATCCCCCCCCCCCCCCCACACATGCACACAAGCTCAACCGCAGCACGCAAGCCAACGTCACGACAGCACGGCTGGCATGCGCGACGCCAATGCCGCTGCCACAGCGCCCTGCACAGCTCCCTTGGACACACACGTATGCGCAATGGCCGAGCACAGCCACCCGCACACCCATGGCAGCGGCTGCCGCCACGCACTTGAACTGGCGGCGCTGCGCGGCCATGCCGTCCGTGTCCTCCCCCGTCAGGTCCAGCACCGCGGACTGCAGCTGGGCGGCCTCGTTGTCCAGCTCAAAGCTCTCGCCATGCGTGCAGCCGTCACTGCAACACAGTGCACAACAAGCACGGGCAGCAGCAGCAGCAGCAGCAGCAGGAGAAAAATCAGCCTGATTCACGATAATAGACAAAAATGCAGGCATGCAGCTGCAAGCGAAGGTGCGCATACAAGGTGTTTGCGTGATGCATCAGGGCGGCCCCCCAGCTCCGGAGCCAGAGCCAGAAGGGACAGCTGCCATGGTGTTGTTGCAACGTGAAGCCATGCTGGCGCGGCACACTACGCGACAGCCGCCTGCTGCAGCAAGGACGGCTGCCTGCAGCCAGCTAGGAAGCAGCTGCTGTCCTCATCTTGTCCTGACAGATGACTGTCAAACGGCAGGAGGTGGGCTGATGCTGTCAGCAGACAGGCAGGCGCCGCAGCTTCTGCCCGCTCACCGTGTGTTGCTGACGAAGAAGCCCTCGTCCTTGTACTTGCCGGATGCCAGCGGGCCCGCCGCACACTGGGGCAGCACAAACACGCTGCGCCGCCGCCCCTGCTGCTGCTGCCGCTGGCCATGCTGCCGTTCGCTGCCACTGTCCTCTTCTGCATTCTCACCATCGCTGCCGCCATCGCTGCTGCCAACCCCAGCAGCAGCAGCTGCAAAGTCGTCATCATGCTCAGCGTAGTCATCGCTGCCTGCTGCTGCTGCTGCTGCTGCTTCGTCCTCATCGTGTTCGCTGCTGCTGCCACCATCCATGTCATCGTCACTACCAGCAGCATCCTCGGCCTGCTGCTGCTGTCTCCGTGTTTTTTGCTGTTTCCGCTGCTGCTGCTCTGCTGCCTGCACACCGCTGCCGCCCAGCATGTGCTGCTGCTCTTCTGCTGCCAGCCGCCGCTTCTGCCGCTCCTTCTCTATGATGGCGGCATGCGCGCTGCGCTTTCTGCTCATGACGTCGCTGGACTTGTAGCGCAGGGCTGCCTCGGCCTCCGTCTGCATGGTGGGGCCCGCGTGGCTGGGCCGCAGCTGGCCGCACACGCGCGCGGCCGCAGCGCCGGTGTCGGGGGCGCGGGCAGGGCAACGATGTCAACAGCAGCGCCACGAGCCAAGGCACAACCACCACACACCTGCCACAGCCAGCACACACGGCTCGCACGCGCACAGCTGGCGCTGCCACATGACGCCATGATGTATATAACCACTGTGTGAATGCCTGGACTGGGCTCACCTGAGTAGCAGGCGGGCTGGCGGCGGGCGCGCCGAGCTCACCTTGGCTATCTCCGCCTCCAGCACCGTTGCTGCCGGCCTGAACGCGCGCAGCTTGGCAGTGAACTCAGCCAGCGACACCTCGTGCTGCAAGAGCAGGACAGCAGCAGCAGCAGCAGCACCACCGTTTGCAGGATATAAGACAATGCGAGCTGCTGCGGTCGCTGCAGCTGCTGTTTGGTGGTCCCGACGTGGTTGACGTGCGCATGCAGTGATCGCGTCAGCCGCTGACGTCGGATGAAACAGTAGCGCACTCAAATGTGGTCGCAGTTGCAAGACGACAGACGGTTGCTGCCGCTCCTGCTGTGCTGGGCACACCCCCTCTGTCACTTTGCGCAACCGCAGCACATATGCTCAGCCCCCCCCCCACCCACCTGCATGTCGTACTTGGCGCCCCCCTGCTGCTGCACCTTGGCCAGCAGCAGCGGGTGAGGGCCCTCCGGCTGCAGCTGCTTGGCGCGCTTGGCGCTCTCAGCACTGCAGCATCGAGAAGGCAGTACACGGCAGTACAAGGCAGTACAGTCAGCAATGTGGCACCAAGTCAGGCATTTTGTTTAAGGGCAGCAGCTGCTCATTACGAGTGGCTATCCAGCACTGTGGAAAGGGGCGGGGGCTGCACCAGCCAGCACAGAAGCGGCTTGCAGGTAGGGATGCTGCACGCGGCAACTGCACCACCTGCAGTACAGGCAGTACATGCCTGTATGCAGCACAGAAGCACATGGACACCTGCCTCGACATGTCGACTGCTCACCTGGCGGATGGGCGCGTTTTGAGGTACAGCGCGTAGGCGTTGACCAGGGAGCGCGTCAGCCCGCCCAGGTCCTGCTGCGCCTCGCTCAGCTGCCTCACGTGGTCGACCAGCGGCTCCAGCAGCAGCGGCGGGAACTGGCCGTACAGCGAGCTGCTGCTGGCGGCGCTGTCGGCTGCAGGAGCCGGGTCAGGCGGCAGCAGCAAAGCAGAGGGGCAGGTCGCCGCGTCCCGCTGAGCAAGGCATGTCAAGCAAACAGAAGCAAGCGCAGCGCCTGCGCTCACATGCAGCAGGGCTTGCATTGCTTCGCGGGGGAGATGCGGGTCGACGGCGGAGCAGCTGCACAGTGCGCAGCAGCAACCGCACAAGCAGCCACCGAGCTCAGGGATGAAAGGCCGCACATGATATGCAACACCGAACACAGCGACTGAGTGAACGCGCCGCACACAAAATGGACAGCAGCTGTGCACACAAGGCCACGGCATGCTGACTGGGCCGCTGTGCGCAGCAGCAGCAGCGCCGCCGCGTCGTCCCTGCCCACCTGCTGCTGCCGCCACGAGCCCCCCGGTGCCTGCCACTGCAGCCGCTGCTGCTGCCACGGCGCGCGGGTCTGGCGTGGCGGGCGCCGGCGCCACCTGGCAGGTCAGTCAAACACGCGCGGCACACAGGGGCATGGGGACGCGCTGAGTTGTTGCGGCGGGGGTTTCGATTCCTGCTGTGTGCACTAGAGTAAGGGGACAGCTCAACTCCCTTGCACGCGGCGCAGGAGCACACGCAGGCAAGGTGCTGTGCTGGTCGATCCGGCACGGCCCGCCTGCAGCAGCAGACTCTTGCAGGCGCACCACGTCACATCCTTGTCATGGTGAGTCAGTCAAACTGCGCGGTACACAGAAACCTGGGTGTTCAATATGTTACGACTCTACAAAAACCCTGCCAAACCCTAAACCCACCGTGCAGCCGCAGCTAAAACCCTGCCTCACCGTGCGTCCCAGGTACAGGTGCAGGTCGAGCAGGAAGGGCAGCTCCTCGCGCGTCAGCAGGCACAGCGCGCTGCCGGAGCGCCCCGCACGCGCCGCACGCCCGCACCTGCAGGCCAGCGCAGCGCGCAAGCGTGGACACCGACAGCCGTGAAAGACGCCGCCAGTTGCACTTGCAGCCGCCTGCAGCCACGCGCCCAGGGCTGCGCAATGAGGTCACTCCCATCTACACATGCTCGGCGTGGATGCAGCGCGAGGTTGCGCTGCAACCTGCGCAGCTGTGCAGGGATTTGGAAAAAAAAGCAGGCCAGCGCGGCCCACCTGTGCACGAAGAGCTCCGGCTTTGCGGGGAAGTCGTAGTTGATGACGTTGTCGATGAGCGGGATGTCGATGCCGCGCGCCGCCACGTCGGTCGTGATGAGCACGCCCACCTTGCCGGCCCGGAACTTCGCCACGTGGATCTTGCGCGCAGTCTGCAGGGGGGGCGGACGGGCGTCACAGGCATGCGTTATAACACATGTCAATGACATGGAGGTAGCACGACGGCAGGGAGGCACATCTGGTTCCAACCAGGATGGTGGCACATATGGCACCACAGACATGTCAAGTGCCTGCTGCCTTCAACACCGCCAGGGCCGTACAGTCATGTGCCACCCCACCTCCTGCTAGAGTAGGCACACCCCACGCCACACACTGCCACATCCCACGCCACCTACTGCCACCCCATCTACTGCACAGACATGTGCCACCCCACCTCCTGCTAGTAGGCACAAGGGGAAACTGCAGGCACACAGCAAAACAACAGGAGCTGCTGAATCACAGGCAGCACAGCTGGCGCATCCCCTCAAACTTGCAGAAATCCTGTCGTTCATCAGAGGCAAGCTCAGGATGATAAGAGTGTGTGAGTGGGTGTTTCTTTCACTGGGGGCGAGCCAGCTGAGCACATCCTCACAAACAAATGTGCACAACACCTCAATCGAGCTGGACGCCTGAGTCCAGACAGGGCCATGCCACGACAGCCCATCAAGCAAGCAACAAAAGAAACAACACTGGCACCCACACGCGCGCTGCTGGTGGCGGGCAGGAGCAGCGGCCGCAGGCAGAGCTTACGGCTCATACACAGCCGCGGCTCAGCCCTGCAGCTGAACCACAGCCGCCAGCCTGCAGCTGAACCACAGCCGCAGCTCAGCCCTGCAGCTGAACCACAGCTGCAGCTCAGCCCTGCCAGCTCAGCCCTGCAGCTAAACTACAGCTGCAGCTCAGCCCTGTAGCTTACACCACACCCGCATCTGAGCCCCGCAGCTGAACCACAGCTGCAGCTCAGCCCTGCAGCTTAGACCACAGCCGCAGCTCAGCCCTGGCTGCGCTGTCCCACCTGGTCCATGCTGCCAAACACGCAGGCCGCGGGCACGCCCTCGTGGCTCATCAGGTTGTGCAGGAACTCCACGTGGTGCCGCGTGCTGGCAAACACCAGCGTGCTGCTGCCCTGGGGCAGCCCCTCACGCACCAGCCACAGCAGCGCGGCGGGCTTGTCGTCAGCACGCACTGCAGCAAATGCAGCACAGCGAGGGAAGCACAGCAAGCCGGCGCTGGTTGCGCGTGTATTGCGGCCTCGCAGCTGGCACAACGCTGCCTAATGATCAACGCAAACTCTACTACAGACACAAGAGGAGAAGGAGGGCCAGCAGCTCATGTGGCAGCTTCAGGGCAGCTGCCAGCGCCAGTCATCACCACGGGACTGTCTCACAAGGCTCCTTCCTGGACAGCCGGCCTCCAAAAAACCCTGCAGCACCCGCGTGCACTCCCGCCCCGCGTGAGCGCGCACCTGTGAAGAAGGCCAGCCCCAGCTCCGGCGACAGCTTCCTGTCCGCATCCAGCCGCACCAGCTGCGGGCTGCTCAGCCCGGCGGCGGCAAAGTCGGCCAGGCTGCGCGGCAGCGTCGCGCTGAACATCAGCGTCTGCCGGCTCTCACGCAGCCGGCCAACGATCTCGCGCACCTGCACGGCGCATGCCACAGGAACATGTGAACACACACGGAAGCTGGCCCAGGGCTGAGACCGGGGGCCTGGGGTGTTGCTGCTGCACGCTCCGCTGGAGCTAGCTCAGGGTGTTGCTTGCCTGCGCGAGAAGCGTCCCACATGCAACCCGCGCTGCCCATCATCACGCCGACACTCCTGATGACCGTGCTGGACGCACGGCGCGCACGCCGCACCAGCTGCGCCGCCCAGGCTCCCAGGCCTCCCACCTGCTCGGCAAAGCCCATCTCAAACATGCGGTCGGCCTCGTCAAACACGCAGTACTCCACGCTGCCCAGGCCGAAGCCCTGGACCTCCGCGAGGTGGTGCAGCAGGCGGCCGGGCGTCGCCACGATGACGTCCGGGCTGGCCGCCAGCTCAGCAAACTGCGCCTCCATGGCGTCACCGCCCACCAGCACCGCTGTGCGCAGGTTGCTGCCACGGCCGAACTCGCGCACCACCTGCAGCCACGCACGAAGTCGCGCAGCTGGTCGGTGTGCATATGTGACAATGCACACCATGGGTGATCGCCTGTGCGACGAGAACCTTTGTATGCATCGCCTGCATCCTTCATGCTGACAGCCAGCCGCTGAGCGGGTGGGCAGTCGATGCAGCTGGCCGACTGCGCCGCAGAGCGCGGACAACACAAGCATGCCGCGCACAAAGGCACAGGCAGCAGCACTGTTTGCTGGAGATACAGCTCCCGCTGCTGGTGCTGCCATGCTGCTGGTTGCTGAGCAGCCCACCAGCAACCCCAAGGTGTCGGCACCACCAACTGAGCAGCTGCTGCTGCTGCTGCTGCTCAAGTCCGATGTTGTGCTGGCTGACCTGACACCGCCCCCAGCCAGCGCCGCACCTTGTGCGTCTGCAGGGCCAGCTCGCGTGTGGGCGCCAGGATGAGGCCGCGCGCGCCAGCCTTGGGCGCGTGTGCGGCCAGCCGCTGCATCATCGGCAGCACAAACGCGGCCGTCTTGCCGCTGCCGGTGCGCGCCATGCCGATCACATCGCTGCCCTGCAGGTTGGCAGGGGTTGGATGCAGCACGCGCACAGCAGCAGGTGAGTGCAGGTGGATGCAGCAAGCGCACAGCAGCAGGTGAGTGCAGGTGGATGCAGGCACATGCGCACAGCAGCAGGTGAGTGCAGGTGGATGCGTGCTGGCAGAGGCAGCCAAACAGCAGCAGGCGAAAGCAAGGTGAGACATGCACCGTGGCAGCTGCTGCTGCTGCTGCCACTGTGGCTCTGCTGGAGTTCAGCCAGGCAGCCACTGCAGCGCACAGGCTCGTGTACGCACGCAGCGCCCACAGCACGCCGCTCGATGCCTGCGGCCCACCTGCAGGATGATGGGTATGGTGCGCCGCTGGATGGGGGTGGGCAGCCTGTAGCCTTTGCGGCGGATGGCCTTGATCAGCCAGGGCGACAGGCCCATGGACTCTGCCGGTGACGTAACGATGACATAGTTGTGACATGTGACACATGACGTACGCACACATGGAGCACCACGGGTGACACAGTGAGGCGCTGGAGGCTGTAGCCTGGGTTGCGGCAGGATTGACGACAGGCAACACGCCCACCGGTGGTGATGCACACACACAACACAACACTTGCTGTCACTAGGCTTAGCCTGCAGCTGCAACCAAGTCCCTGCTGAGTGCTGCGGGACATGCACTTCAAGTGGCTGACTTCAATGCATCTACAAGGCAAAAGCAGGGTCGCCGAAGCACCAAGCACACGCCACACCGCTGCACAGCTGCAGTGGTGAGTGCCGCGGTGGCAGGTGATACAGAACGTGCTGCTGACAGTGCCAATGAAAACCGTCACTGCATCTGGCTACTGCAATGTCTGCAGCCTCATGCTGCTGCCAGAGTTGACAGGTTGCTGAGTTCAAAAGGCCAGCTGCCTACGGTATCCTGCAAGCTCTCACCAAAAGTTCCTGACTTGTTTTTCTTCTTCTGCTCCTTGAATGCCTTCAAACGGCGCCCGGTCAGTGGCTTTTTAGCTTCTGCGTCCTCCCAGCCAAACTCCACCACCTCCCCGCCTGCTGCTGCCATGCCTGCTGCTGCTGCTGCTACTGCTACTGCTATCGCTGCTCGCCAGCTAACGGCTCAGCAAGGCGAGAGAATAGTTTTTGAAGCGTTCAAAGATGCTTCAGCAGCATCAACAGCCAAAGACTGCAGTGCAAAGGCTTCCGCAACAGTAGCTGCCGGCGAATGCTGGCAAAGGTAGTGTGGACATTGAAGGGCTTGAAAAAAACTTTAAACACATGAACAAGGTCCTTACATGCCTTTCGTTACGCTTGGATTCGTCCTCGAGCGGTGGCATTGAACTTCTCATAACATGTCAGCCTGACATTGTCAGGCTATTCAGTGACTCGCTACGAACCTACTTGAGCTTCACTTTCTGATTAATCAGATAGTGTTCGCAGTCTATTCAAGCTCTGGGCCCTTGTCCTGGACCACCTACCACCTGCTCGGAACACCGTACGTCTTCACTTTTAGCCGTTTGTTCACGCCTCGTGTGTTGCCATTGGCGGTGGATCACAATCTTTCCGTAAATGTACAGCGTCACGGGGCCCATGGCGCCTGTGAGTGCTGGTGCGCACGGCTTCAGCACCAGCAGTGCAGCACCAGCACCTGCAGTTCAGTGGAGACTATGGACAGGCTGCTCCGTCCATTGCGTCAGAAGCAAGCCCACAGCTAATTGAAGCATCAGCATGGACTTAAGGCTTTACCGCAGCATGCAGCAAGCCACAGGCAGCACAAGCAGCACCTGCACCGTTGTCAGGCAGCAAATGGCGGCGGCGGAGGGGGCAGCAAGAGCCCACTGCAGATGGATACACCAGAGCTGCTGGTTGGGGACTGCGTGGCGCTGCTGTGCTTTGCGCTATACAAGCAGATAGCTGCATTAGTGCTCTCCCCTTCCTTTCCTGGCTGGCTGGCGCCGCTAGGTTTCAGCCCGCTGCGGTTTGCTGAGTTTGCCAACTTTGCAGCAATGCTGCTGGCCTCATGGGTGAGAGCAGCCAGCTGCAGCTGCAGTAGCAAGCAGTAGAACAGGCGAGCCAGCAATCACACACCGCAGATACAATATTATTTCTTTACGATGCTGTCTGGGGGCTGTGGGTGCTGCTGTGCCTGCTGCAATTGAGACCGACAGCTGACCCAGCTTGCACAGCGCCAGATGCTCTGTTGCAAAGCAGCACATGCAGTCGCGCAACCAGCGTGATTAACACTACCAAAGTGCAACAGCCAGCTCCAGCGCAACTGCACCATACCTGCCTGTCTGCGGTGCTGGCCGCCCGCAAGCGTGCAGGTGGTTGCAGCTGCCCTGACCGGCGGCTACAGCTCCAGCAGTGCCTGCAGCAGCATCCCGGCCTCGCTGAGAGCAGCGTGCAGGGCCTGGCTGGTGGCCATGCCCGTGGCGGCAGCGCAGCTGGTGCTGGTGACGGCGTCGGAGTCGCGGGCGCTGGTGGGCGGGCAGGGCTGGGCGGAGGTGCTGCCGCTGGCTGCGGCAGGCCCCGGGGAGCCACTGGCCACTGCTGCGGGCTGCTGGGGGTGATGAGCATGTGGCGGTCGTTCTATGCGGTGTACATATACAGCTGGAGCCAGGCCGACACCGTGGTGAGCTGCGTTCGCTTGCAGCATTTGCTTGGCGTGGGCGGTGCTGACGTGCCGCCCGTTTTTGCTGCGCAACAGCGCTAACACCAAAGTATCGATCAGCTATGTGTGCAGGGCAGGAGTACGACGAGCAACTGTTTGTGCTGGAGTACGTCGCGTATCCGCTGCCATGCTGGTCTGCTTGCAAGCTTCGCCTCTTGCTGCGCTTGCTGCTGCCTGCATTGAGCCTGTCCTGGGGGGTGTCATCTGGCCTGAAGGCGTGTGACTCTTGCGAGCACGCAATATATCTGCTTGCCACAATTGCTCTGCTTCTCGCGCATGTTTGTGCAGTTGGGCATGACCTGCTTGTGTTGGACTCATGTCGTGCTTCCTGCAGGCTGATGCGCGTCACTTCCGCGAGGCCTTGGCAGCCGTGGCTGGCGTGGCTGCTGTGTGCAGCGTCATGCTGCAGCTGCTGCAGCTGGCTCGTGCTGGTAGCGACGGCAGCCTGCAGGCCCAGCTGGGGCTCATGGCAGACGGCCTCTGGGGGGGCTGAGGTGGGCTGGGGCACACCGGGCGCTATGGCCTGCCTGTCACAGACCTGCAGAAGATACACAAACAGCAGCGAAGCCCTGCTGCTGGTGAGGCGTGCTGAGACATGGGCATGTTGGGCGTTGGGAATGCCCAGCGAGCACCTGCTGGTGCTCATGATGGGCGCCTTGTCCTGCAGCAGTACTGCTGCTGTATGTTCAGCAGGTTCGCCGCCGGGACCGACGCAACAGGTTGCACAATAATCATTTGTCGCTCTTCATCAAGCTTGCTGCTAGCTGGGGTTGAGGAGTCAGCACAGGATATGACGGGGCACATGTCGCCCAAGCTGTCTACGACCAGGCTTGTCGGACTTGAATAGTGGGCTATCTGGCATGTGATTGCCTCGTTGGGTGCATCTGTGGGCTGTTTCCTGCAGCGGCTGAGGTGGCACGGTGCAGGCATGAGCCAACGCCACCACAGACCGGCCCATGCTGGTGCAGTTGCCTCATAGCTGTGACAGGCATGATACGTCCACCTTGCGCGACTGGAGAATGATGCCTTTCAGGCAATGGCAATTCCTTTAAAGTGGTTCACCTGGGACTGGTGCTACATGCATGCTGACTTTCGGCACCCCACCGCTGAACCCTGCATTGCGCGGTGGCCGCCATGTGGTCCCTGGCTGCATGGCACGTGTCATGCCCTGCGTGTCAACGGTCTGGCTGCCGGACAGAAATGTGCGCCGTTCAGAGGTTCATGTGGAGGCCCGGCCCGGACCGTCCGGCCATGCCCCATGAGTGCACTGGAACGTGATGAGCGGCGCTTGTCTGCAGCAGGTCCGGGCCCCCAGCCCGCGCCTCGCACTGGGTGTGGCTGCATTCCGATTGAGCGTGCAAGTGGGCTGCGGCTAGGGCATGATCACTTGTTGGGCTGAGCAGTCCTGGTGGTGGCGCATTCTTCTGCCCACGATGAGCGTCCAGGTTAGCTGTAGTTTAGTGCTTTCATGTTGTGAGTTACCAGCCGTGAGTGCACAGTTATGGTCTATCAGGGGATTCCCTTCTTTGATGTCTCATTGATGTCAATAATGGCTGCTCGAACAGCCTGATACAGCACAGTACAGTACTGCGATACTGTGGCAACACATCTGTAGGGGTAGCTACTACCTAGTAGGTAGGGCAGCTCTCATTGCCGCATGCCAGGCCTGCTTGCCGCAGCGCCAAGAGCCGCTCTTTTGTTTTTCAGCGTTGTGATTTGGAGCTGGCAAGCGGGAAGAGGAGAGAGGTATCAGAATTTTACGTCGCTGTCATACATGTAGTGCTATTTTTTGTTCTCTGAGCCAGGGCGGCCATGCTGGCGTTGCCGGGGGCAGTCTTAGCCTGGACTAAACCCTAAGTTTTAATGCGCTGAGACTGTGGGTTATTGCTTCTGGGGTTAGTCATGTTCCAGCAGAGCGAGTTAGTCACAGGATACAAATGACGTTGTGCTTTATCGTTCATGTGGTCTGGCATGTTCATTCTTCGGGATGGCTGATGAAGAAGATGGCTGTCTGTCAAGCTGCTGATCTACCAGTTTGGTATGTAACGCCTGAGTAGGTTGCGCTGCATTTGTCGCTGATACTATGCTGTAATTTGCCAGGAGCTGCAGCTCTGTTTCTCTGTCCTGGTGCCCACAGCAGCCTTGCTATGTTGGGTGCTGTTCAGATTACAGCAGCCCAACACGGCAACTGCCGGTACTTTACAACCCTACCAATTGTTCCCTCTCAGAAGCACCCAGCTGTTTATAGCTTCATCGTAATGGTTTGCGAATCTATGACCGCACTCGCCTGCTTTTGGCCGAAGGGCAATCATGAATGGGTCGTCCAAACACCAAATGACTTCTGAACAACCAATTCGCAGCCCGCTCGATCAATTACATAACCACCGTCTGGCCTGTGCTACAGCAGATCTGGATAAGAAGCCAGCACACCTCATTGGTTGCAAGTTTCCGTCGAAGCACGGAGATTGCGTGCCGTGACTCGTGAATAGCTAAGCGAGAACAGTGCATTAGGTCAAAGGTGATAAAACATGCGCGCATTACGCTTATGCTGTGTTGCTTGTGTGCTACGCAACCAGCAATCGTCCACTTGACGACAGTCGCTGCCGAGCTCTGCCGAGCTCAGGTGTTGTCGTCTGCTCCTTTGCAAGCCCTCATTGGCCTCCTTGTTTAATGACATCGGCACACAAACGGCAAGCCGTCGGTAGCTTCGGCTCGTGACGCTGCAATTTCATGCTGCTGCCTTGCTCCTTGCCTCCTCAGCAGGTCACCTTCAGGCAGCAGCTGCACCATGTTGCAGAGGCACCGCACTTGTCGTGGTGCCTTACAGCATAAGCTTATCAACGGTGCCTGCTGCAGCAAATACCAGCTGCAGCATGGGTACAGCAGGCATGCTGCTGGTGCTTGCAGGAGGCGCCTGGCGATTGTGGCGGCCCTTGATGGTCGCGTAAGTTGCATGCTGCGGTTGCTCAGTAGCAGCTGTGAATGTCGGGAACTGCATGCCCCGCTGTTTTCATCCTGGTCTTGCGCTTAAGCTACAGGTATTCATCAGCACACACGAACCCATGCCAATCAGCCTCCTGCTGATGGCTCACCCTGCCGATGCCGCGGTAATGATTTTTTCTGCAGAGCCCGCACGCAACTGTTGGCAGCAGCAATGGCGCTGCCACAGCCCAGGAGCAGCGGCAGACCCCTTCGCAGCAGCCCAGCAGCACAACCCCTGGCAGCTGCAGTCAGCAGCAGCTGCAGCAGCTGGACCCAAACAATGCAGATTCTGTTGATGGCAGCGGCAGCAGCAGCGTGCATGCCCAGGACCAGCTGTTGGAGGAGCAGCAGCAGCAGCAGCAGCAGCAGCAGGCACCCCAGCGGCCCCCTCCTGGGAGTCCTGGTGTGCCCACTTTGAGCAGCAGGACCTGCAAGGCACGCGCTTGGACGGCCTGGCAGCCCCGCTTGCAGCGGCAATCGCAGCCGAAGACTATGCAGAAGCAGCAGCCATCAAGTCTGAAGCAGATGCGCTCGCTGCTGGTGATGCAGTGGCGGCGGTGCAGCGTGACCTGGCTGCCGCGCTCCTGCAGGAGCGCTATGGTGACGCTGCTGAGCTGCGTGACAGGGGCTGGGCGCTGCTGGAGGGCTGGTGGGCGTGCGCCAGCCCGCAGCACCCCCTGGGGCACCTGCTGCGCATCCACCCTGAGTGAGTGGTGGCGTGCAGCGCCCATCCGGCAGCACTGGTGGCAGCGGTGGAGCACGGCAGACCTGCCGTAACTGTGAGACAGGGCGCAGCTGTTTGGTGCACGACGTGCCGCTGCGATTGCCTTGGTTGGTGCTGCCGAGTCTGCAGTGGCACCAGCACGGCACGGGACGGGTGTCAACGCGCGAATGCAAGGCAGACGCGCAGTCTATCTTGGTGCTGGGCAGGCGTGAAGCCGCTGTCCTGCTATGTCTGCTGCTGCAGGTATGGCCGCTGGACCGGCAAGGTGTTCCGCGCGGCAGAGGTGTG
The DNA here is from genome assembly GCA_014080715.1 of Scenedesmus sp. NREL 46B-D3. Lineage (NCBI taxonomy): Eukaryota > Viridiplantae > Chlorophyta > Chlorophyceae > Sphaeropleales > Scenedesmaceae > Scenedesmus > Scenedesmus sp. NREL 46B-D3. The sequence goes on along the minus strand of JACERP010000015.1, from coordinate 758,691 downwards.
GGAGCTGCAGGGCTGGCCTGACGGGGAGTGGGGCCGCTTGCTGGGCCGCACAGCTGGCAGCAGCAGCAGCAGGGCCCAGGGCACCGGTGGCAGGCGGCCACGCAGCAGCAGAGGCAGCCCGGCTGGCATTGAGCCTGAGGCCTTTGCACAGGTTGGGACGCCGTTGCTGGAGGTGTTTGTAAAGAATGAGCAGCAGCAGTGGAGCAGCCAAGCTGTGCTGCTGCAGCCGGCCAGCAGTGCTGCTGCAGATGCTGCGGCTGCTACCGCTGCTCGTGCGATCGGGCTTGAGGCAGAGATTGGCGAGCTGTTCAGGGCGGAAGTGTCACGAGCTGTGTGGGGCAGGTCAGCAGTAGGCGGCGATGCAGCAGCTGCTGCAGCTGCCAGCTTGGCCAACGGCAGGAGGAGCAGCAGCAGCAGCAGCAGCAACACTGGCAAGGACCGTCTGCAGCCTCTCTTACGTGGTTCAGGCGCAGCAGCAGCTGGCAGGGACAACTCATCTCTGTCGCCGTTCGCTGCCGCAGCCGGTGGGGCCAGGTACGAGTCGCTCTTTGCTGAAGTGGCTGCTGCAGCAGCTGCTGCTGTTGGCGCGGGTGAGGCAGGCGTGGATGCAGCAGCGGCTGCGGCTGCACCTGAGCTGGAGCCTTGGGAGGAGGTTTTAAACGCCGCAGAACCCGTGCTGGCAGCAGCGGCGGCAGCGGCAGATGCAGAGGGCGGTGTGAGGTGCGCTGACGGCGCTGCCCGCCCCAGCCAGCGCCTCAGTGGCAATGCACGGCTGCAGCTGCCGATGCTGCAGCTGCTGGTGGAGGTGGTTGACGGCAGCAGCAGCGTGCTGCTTGCTGCGCGGGCAGTCGGCGCGGCCGCTGCGGCTGGCACCGGGCTGAGTTCAGGGCGGGCTGCGGCTGGCAGCTCCTGGGGGGTGGGTGAGCTGCCGCCCGGGCCTGCCCTGGTGCCCGACTGGTCTACCGTGCCGGCTGGCGAGGCTGGTGCGCGGCAGGCCAGGCTGGCTGCTGCCCTGGAGGCGCAGCGCATCGTGCGTGACATGCTGGGCGCTCAGGAGGGCTGGTGGATGACCGAGTTTGTGGGCAGCTGGACCCCCCCGGCTGCAGCAGCAGCGCCAGGTCAGCAGCAGCAGCAGCCGGACATGTCGGACGTGGACTGGCAGCTGCCGCTGCAGCTGCTGCAGCAGCAGCTGACGCCGGAGGAGCTGCGCCAGCAGCAGCTGGGGGACATGACGCTGCTGGAAGAGACGGCGGACGAGGAAGGGGGCAGCTGGCCGGTGCTGGGGGATGCTGCGAGCAGGGAAGGGTTCTATGCAGGGTTTTACCAGGACTATGGCCCTGGGGTTCAGGGTCCAGCAGCCCTGGTGCAGCCAGGTGCCAGTGCGGCGTATGCAGGCTGTGAACAGCAAGCTGCAGCTGGTGGTGATGGCAGGGGTGTGGCGTCTGGGGTGTATGGTATAGGCTTGGGCTCAGGCCTGCCTGCTGACATGGCACCTGCTGAGCTGAATGAGGCGCTGCAGACACTGGCTGAACTCAAGGTGGGCGCTGCAGGGCATTACTTGGTGCCTAAGGCAGGTGGGAGTACTTTGTAGTTGCGGATCAAGCGCCCAGCCAGCAAACTGGCCTGCAGTCGAGAGAGCCTGCTGACATAGGACCTTCCACCCAACTCCCACTATGCTCGCCCCCATTCCACGTATTCGTATGTCGGGGTGCAGGGTGTTGCATGCCATGCATGGGCAGCCCTTGCCTTACTGCCGGCTGCAATGCAAGATCGCCGCTGGCAACGGCGCGCTCAAGCTGGGCACTGTCGGCGCACGCATGCGTCGAGTTCAGCCGAGCAGCTGCGACTGCTGGTACACGATGAGGCCAGGCGATCTGTAGGCACTGCCATCACTGCCCCCCAACAGAAAATCTTGCGATTTGCATGCCGCTGCTGCTGCTGCTGCGCGCTGCAGTCCTTGTCCAGCCCTGCCAACAGCAGCCAGGCTGCCGTTGATGGCAGCGAGCCACCCATCACGTGGCGGCCGCCAGCCAACAGCCAACAGCAGCAGCAGCAGCCCACCCAGCCGCAGCAGCAGCACACCAGCCGCGGGAGCATGCGGTACACCAGCGCCCAGCAGGCCGCCAGCAGCAACAGCAGCAGAGACGGCACCGGTGACAGCTGGACACCTGCTTCCTGGCTGTCACCAGGCCCTGCTGCTGCTGCTGCTGCTGGGGAAGGCGAGGGTCTGGAGCGCCACCCAGCGGGTGTCACAATGCTGGGCCGTGACAAGTTCGTGATTAAGCCAACACTGCCACGTCGTGACTCTGGTGCAGGAGGCAGCAGCGGCAGCAGCAGCAGCAGCAGTAGTGCCACCCCAAGGCGCAGTGTGTTTGTTGTCGAGGTGCCGACTTGCCTGGTGCAGCAACAGGAGCAGCAGCAGCAGCAGCAGCAGCAACCAGAGAGTTTGAACACACCAGCAAGTACTGTGCAGGATAAACATTTTGAAAATGGCAGCAGCAGCAGCAGCAGCAGCAGCAGCAGCAGCAGCACCATCAGGAGGGGCTACAGTCGAGTCTGGCAGCTGGCAGCACAGCAGGTGCTGCTGCAGCACGCTGCCACCACCTCAAGCAGCAGCAGCAGCTGCAGCAGCAGCACTGTTACTTCACCACCACCATCATCATCATCAGCAGCAGCAGCAGCGTCTCGGAACTCCAACCTCAGCAGTGGCAGCAGCGGCCCCCTGCCCATCACGTGGCGCCAGCCCCTGGCCGACCTCATGGCTGCCAGGGCCCAGGAGGTGCTGCGCGCCTCCTCTGCTGTTGCTGCTGCTGCGTCTGCTGCGCTGTCGACCGCAGCAGAGGATGCAGCAGCAGCAGCAGCAGCAGCAGCAGCAGCAGGGGCGCCAGGCAGCACGTCTGACATGTGCGGCAGCAGCTGCAGCCTGGGCGTAGCAGAGGATGCGCCGCTGATGGTGCTGCGGCTGCCGGCTGAGATGGTGGACTCGACACTGTCTGCAGTGGCTGGCAGCAGCAGCAGCAGCAGCAGCAGCAGTGATGATGCTGCAGCAGGGCAGCGGCAAGCACGCGGCGCTGCTGCTGCTGCTGCTGCTGCTGCGGGGGTGGGTGACGAGGAGGAGGGTCTGACGTACAGGCGCATCCACGCCCAGCAGCACCCGTCTGATGAGCTGCAAGGTGCGGGGCATACGCAACCCTGTGTCCTCCAGTCACAAGAGTGTGCAGATCATGCAACAAACAAACTGCGTTGTCTCTGAGATGCTGCTGCTGGGCGGTGTACGCCTGCCTGGCCAGCAGAGCCGGACATGCCGAAGCGCTGGGCTGTCATGCGCGCGCGCATGCGCGGTGTGCCGTGCCTGCGCTGCAGGGCTGTTCCTGGGCACGTTTGGCCCGCACGGCCCCGAGCTGCTGGCGCTGTCGCGCGGCCTCAGTCTGGACAGCGGCGAGGAGGAGCTGGCCGCGCTCAAGCTGACGGGCGACGCGCACGTGCCCGGGGGCGAGGTGCGGGGCGCAGGCAGCGGCTGGCGGGCGTGCTCAGCGACTTGATGGTGGCGAGTCGGGTGTGCTGCTGGAGATGGAGTCGTTGAGAGGGGCAGGGTGCACCGGCTGGCCGGCGACTACAGGGTGCGAAATGTGCTGCGAGGCTGCACTGGCCAAGGGGGTTAGGAAGCGGTCAGCCGACTCGAGGGTCGGCTTTTTTAATAGTATAAGTGTCACTGGTGGATGCATGTCAACAAAAGTGCTGCTGCTGCTGCTGCTGCTGCTGCTGCTGCAGGTGACGTTCCGCGTGCGCATTGGACGGCGCCACCGGCGTGACGGCAAGGGCGCGTACCCGCCGCAGCTGGACGTCAAAGCCAGGTGCGCGACAGCAGCGATGCGCTGCCTGACCACTCGCCAGCTGGTAGCTTGTCAAGTGTTTGAGTGCGGTCACTGACGGCTTGCACATGTAAGTTCGCCCCAACTGTCAGCAGCGGTGCTGCACTCGCTCGGAGTCGACCCTGCTGCGGTCACGTTGCTGCTCGGTTTGGTCACGCCGGCTGTGCACTGCCCCCGCTGAGCTGCTGAGGAGCTGCTGCTGCTGCTGCTGGGCTGCCGTGTGTGTGTGTGTGGGGGGGGGGGCGCAGGTACCCCGGCGAGGGGCGCATCGCCAGCCCCGGCTTCACGAACAAGCGCTGGGTGAAGGGGGAGCTGCTGGTGTTCGGCGGCGGCGGCGGCAGCGGCGTGACCAACGGCGCCCAGCTGGGCTTTGTGTGGAACGTGCCGGGCGAGAAGCGCTTCCTCATCCTGCTCAACCGCATCAGCCTGGACTGCTGAAGGCGCGGGCTGGGGTGGCTGCGCTGCCGAGTCCTTGCTGAAGCCTCCTGACGGGGCTGGGCTGCTGGCAGTCACAGAGGCTGGCGTGCAGGGAGATGATTCTTGGACTGTCTTTGGCTGTGAGAGCTGGCGCGCTGTGACAACTTCGGCATGGAAATTGAAGGCAGGAAAGTTGAGTGTGAGGGGTGTTTCAGCGTCTACTGATGCTATGCCTGCGCCAAACCCGTGACAAAGCAGGGAATGACGCGGAAACACAGCGTTAGAGCAGGCATACAGAACTTGGGTTTTGGGGCGAGCTGCTGGTTGCCACAGCTGCAGCATGCCTTGTCAATGGATTCAGGGTGCAGCAGCTAATGGTGGCGGCAGCAGGCAAGCAGGAGGACAGGTTGGCCTAGCCATTGCCGGCCTTGTGGTGCCATGCTTGGCTGTTGTGCAGTCTCTGCCAAGGTAACAAGCTGCCGTGCTGGTGGAGCTGCGGCTGGAACCATGTCCTGCTTGTTGTTGAAGGCTTGGCGCGCAAGGTGGCCGTGGCGCTGCCTGTGGGCGCCATGTGTTCACCAGGTGGTCATCATCATCATCATCATCATCATCATCATCATCATCATCATCATCATTATATCAGCCATTCAAGCCATAGCATCAGCGCTATGTGTCCTGCAGGTGGTGTGTGTATATACAGTTGCACAGCCATGCCCCGCATGAGGCTGACACCTGCACGTGTTGAGGGAGTTACCGTTCCCGTCAGCCCCCATCAACGTTGTCATTGCCAGTGTCAGCACCCTGGGAACAAGCACCCCGAGGAGCCCTTGAGGATCCTTACCCGCTCTTGAGGCTTTTGCTAGCAGGTGATGGTTTGATGCTGGCCTGCCTCACTTCTGTACTTCCTGCTTGTAGTGTGTGAATTGTACAGCCTGAAATGGTTGCTGCGTGTATGATGACATTGGTGAACAACTGCTCCCAGTTGCAGCCGTGCTTGTGACAGTGTGGGTTGAGCTGTAGTTGCTGCTATGAATTGCCAATACATGACGGCGCCCGCCCATTGTTCTAAACAGACAGCGAATGCCAACACTGCTACGAGCCTTCTGGCCGGCTGTGCATGCAACTTGATTGAGCTTTTTATTTTCGCATGGTTCAGGTGTCCCTGTGCAGGAGCAGAACCAGGCCAAGGTTTCCTGTATGCAACATAGCCGGCAGGTTGGCTGCAAGTGCGGCAGTGCCGCTACGCTAGTGGTAAATCTTGCGGGAAGTTGGATGTAATAGGCAGCAGCACTCTAACGTCGCTGGAAAGCAGAGTCACCCGGGCCCCATCATGCGAAGCTGCGTATGCAGGCCAGCTGATCAGCTTGCGTCATGCCGCCATCTATGCCTGTACTGTCTTTTAACACACTGCCGCAGCGGCTGTAACATCATCATCATATTACCCATTCAAGCCATAGCATCAGCGCCATCGGCCCCGCGCCCCACCGGGGCGGAAAGAGGAGGGAGCACTGCAAATAAATAGCATCAGCGGCTGTAACAAGACTTAGCACTAAAGCAAACCTGGCAAGCACAGAAGACGATGGATGTATGCGGCAGCATGCCTCGTTGAACTGCCTCGTTAAACTGCCTTCAAGGCAAGTTGGCAAGAATGGTGCAGCCTGCTGATTCTGCGGCAGAAGCAGGCTGCTCAGTCGCTGCTGCCACTGCCAGTCACTGGCACGATGCAGTGCGAGGTGAGTTGTGTTTGCCTGCCAGCGGTCAGTGGCCAAGCTGGCCTGCCACTGGCCTGCTGACACCGGCACACTTCACCCTGGATTGACCTTCCAGCAGGCTCGTTCCACCGCAGCTCAGAGCTGCGGCGAATGCAACAGCGTTGCAGGGCTTCTGCTGATTCCATTGTTGTGGGATGCTGCAGCACCTCGTGGCCTGGTGCGCCGCAGGCTGCTGCTGTTACACAGAGTCTGGAAGCATCATCTGTCACATTGCCTTGCTGTCTAAGACAGGCTGTAATGTCAGCTGTTACATGCTGGCAGCATGTGGTGGGCCAGACTAAATCAGCATCGATACCTGCACATAGATTACACTGATTCCTGTAGTAAATGTCTTAGAGATGCAGGGCATTTAAGGGATATTGGTGCTTCATTCGTGTGACCAATTCTGCGTGATCAGTCAGACGCAACTCGGCAGTACGTGTGTCGTGATGTGACTTACTGATCAGTAGTCATGACCTACCCAATGACCCAATGCATTGAATGCATGACCTACCCATATGGCGGGAAATTTGCCCTGCGGCCACCATGCCCCCGCCCAACACCAACTTACAGATCCTGCAAGATAAAACTTCACAGATCCTTGGTTGAACGACCCTAAGGCTACGACTATTGTTACGCCTTAATTGGCGAGCTGGGGTGCATGACGAGGGCGCAACCGGCATGAAATGCACTACTAAAGACGCAGCTCGCCAGCACAGAAGAATGCAAACGCTTGAGTAAACAGCTATCTCATTATTTATATTATTAAGCACGTGAATGTGTGCGGACAGCTGACGACACGCACCTCGAGATACATCACAGGAACAAGCGCGCACCTGCCTACCGGCACACTAATGAACATGAAGCCTCTAAAAGCAAAAGTTATGTTTATGTTACTAGTAGCAGTGGCGATTTCAAGCGCAAAAGCAGTAGCACCGTGTGACATTTCAGCTGAGGACATCTGCCAGCTGAACGGCGCAGGAGTGCACTGCCAGCCTTGCAAACAAGACACATACGTTGTTTGCACATATGAAGGTGGATTTAAGCTACAGACTTGTTCAGCAGGTGAGTTGTGCATGCACTTGAAGGGTCCCAGCAATAAGTACAAGAAGACTTGAAACTACCAGCTGTGCAGCGAAGCTGGATAAATTTGATGATTATCCCCAATCCAACATAAATCAGGTTGTTCAGCATCAGCTGCAAGTGTCACAGGCCTATTTGCTACTGCGCGTACTGCGACATTGGATAGCTTCGCGCCGTGTCCACCGCCTCGCTGCTGCCATGACGTATCTCATTTATTGCAGGCACTGTTTGGGACGCTTATGCATCCAGATGCGCAGCCCCTTCGCCAGAGGTAGGCAGCTGCATCCCAGGAGTCAGTGTGCTGGTGCCACGCGACTTTTTCGGCGACGGAGCAGAGGCCAATACTCTCGGCCTGCTCGGCCCGAAAACGTACAACTTTCAGCAATCGCAGCAGCAGCAGCAGCAGCAGCAGCAGCAGCAGCAGAGCTGGGCACAATGGACAGCGTTGAGCCTCTCCACACTGTACGGCTCAGCAAAGGACCAGCTGACCTCTCTGACTCCTTTCATTCTGCCAGAGCAGCAGCAGCAGTCCAGCAGCTTTCCAGTTCCGGCATTCAAGATGCCTCTTCGGTTAACAATGTTGTATGGCACAAAGTCTCAGCAACAGCAGTTGCGGCAACGCATGGCCCGTGCAGCCAGCTTGCAGCAGGATGCTATGCTGCTGGTGCAGGATGCAGAGATGGCAGAACGTCAAGCAGCACAGCAGATGCAGGCTGCGCATGAGCTCATGTGTGGTGAAACTGAGCCTAGCAGCAGCAGCAGCAGCAGCAGCAGCAGCAGCAGCAGCAGCGGCAGTGTAGCTGGTGATGCAGCTTACCGGGCTGGGCAGCTGCTGCGCAGTGCTGAGGCAGCACACCAAGCTGCAGCTGAGATGCGGGAGGAAGCACAGCTGCTGCTGGATGCTGCAGCAAGTGAAGCAGCAGGTGTTGCTGGCACCAAGGTTAAGCCAAGAAGCAGTAACAGCAATGATGGCATCCAAAGCCAGCGCTTCTATGGTCCCGTGGTGCTTGGCGCAATCTTTGGGACAACTGCTGCACGCTCAGCCGAGGCAGCAGCAGCAGCAGCAGCAAACCTGGAAGACGAGTTCTACGGCGAAGATTCATTCGATGGTCGTGGAGAATCCTTCAGCTACAATGGGCGGTACACCTACGGGGATGTCGAGTCGTACTCCTATGATGACGATGACGATCTCATCGGCAGGCCGGCCCCTCCTGCAGCCGCGGCAACAGCGCATGAGCTCGGCGCTGCAGCTGCAGAGCCTGACATGTTCAGCTCCATTCCAGGAGCAGCAGCAACAGCACTGCTGGGGCACCTCGCAGAGATCCATGGCGAAGACGCTTACAGCGCGCCCGACTTGTTGTCCTGGGCAAGCAGGCGAGGCAGGGGCGCGCTGCCGCCCCCGGCCTGGCCCAGCACTGGCCCCGTGCCAGCCATGCCAGCACAGGCTAGCAGCAGCAGCAGCCAGCACTGGCTGGCAAACAAGCTGTTTGGGGACAGCACAGAAGACGATCAGGCCGGCCAGCAGGCAGCATACCACTATGATGATGATGTTGAGGCCTCAGCGGCAGCAGGCAGGATATCGTCCAGTTTCAGCATCATCATCAGCAGCGCCCTGCAAGACAGACTGGTCAAGCTGGCAGCGCGGTCTGCTGCTGCTGCTCAGAAGCAGCTTGAAGCTGCGGTGCCACCAGCAGCTGCCAGGACCCCAAGCAGCGCTGCTAGCAGCAGCAGCAGCGAGAAAGGGGATGGTGGCATTGCCGCCATCCTTGAGCAGCTGGGCCCCCTGCCCATGTCAATGACAGTCAAGCGGGAGCAGGAGATGCTGCAGCTGGCCTCCTTCTTTGATGCGCTGTACCCCAAGCTCAGCGACGCTGCGTCACGGCTGAACGACCTGGACTTGAGCAGTCCTGCAGTGCTGGATGCAGTGCTGGTGGGCGGCCTGCCTGCACTGCAGATTGGGCAGCAGCTGGTTGGTGTGATGGGCCCTGACAGTGCCGCAGTGCTGCGCAGCATGCTGCATGAACAGATGGCGGAGCTGTTTGCTGACTTTGTGACACTGGTGAGCTGCCGCTGGGCACGCTTGCGCCTCTGCGGCTGGTCCCACAACAGGCATGCAGCTGGGTCAGAACTGTCGTGCCTGCTGCATTGCTGCTGCGGCCAAGTTTCTCCGCAATGTAAGCCTAGTTGCAGCAGCAATAGCTCCGTACAGGCTTGCTGCAGTGGTCTGAGCAGCTCAGCCTGGGCATCATCCTGACATAACTGTGCCCTGCTGCCTGCTGCACTGCCGTGCTGCTTGCAGAGCAACCCTGACTACACGCAACCCAACTCTGCCAGACTAGCCAGCCAGCAGTACAACAACGCTGGCCTGTATGCCGGTGACAGCGATGAGAACCACGACACGGCACACAGCCACCAACAGCAGTACAACAACGCTGGCCTGTATGCCGGTGACAGCGATGTGAACCATGACACGGCACACAGCCACCAACAAGGAGCTGCCAGCAGGCATGCAGGAGAGGCAGCAACGCCAGCAGCTGAGTTCCAGGATGCTGCTTTGCTGCAGCAGCTGGACGATGCACGGCTGGTGATTGAAGCTGAGCAGCAGCAGCAGAAGCAAGGGCAGCAGCAGCAGCAGAAGCGGCAGCCTGAGCAGGGCCACAAAGCAGCCGGTCTTGCCCTGCCTGGAAACACAAAGCCTGCCAGCGCGCAGCAGGTGCTGTAGTGCAAAAGCGCTTGGCAGCGCCCACTGAACAGCCTTGTGTGTAGCCGGCAGCCGTCTCTGCCTTTGAGACATGTACAATCCGTGGTGTTGCATTCTTTAGTAGGGTAGGCAGTGTTGCATTCGTCCACTTGGTGCTGTCTGCGCGGGGCTGACTAATCCTTGGTGTCTGGATACGCACTATGGCAGCTTGGCGCGGCCCATGGAACCTGGTTGGCTGGCGCAGTCTGTGGCGCTCCTGTCAGCTTGCTTCCTGCTCTAAGTGTCTGTCAGGATATAATTATTGCATAGAAGGCGGATGTAATATAAGGTGGTGACTGGGCCAGATGCGTCAGCCCGTCTGGTCTTCCAAAGGCTTGAGCCTGCTGTCTTTCTTCCGCAGGCGAGCCTCCTGGCTGCCGTGCTGCATGACACCCGCTGCAGCAAGTGGGACATGCACCAGTCCAGGTCCAGCACTTGCCGCTGCAAAGCAGTTGTGCACAGCTTGTGACTTTGGGTTGTGATGAAGGACTGATTTTTTGTTTGCAGTGCTGTGCAAGCATGAGCCTCCATGAAATTGCCAGCAGCCACCCATAAACAGCTGCATGTAATTATTCAGTTGTGAGGCGTTGTACATGCTTTTGCTGTGTAATCATATTGGTGGTTACGATAAAGCACTGATAGGGACTCTGCCGGGGTGCTGTTGTCCAACAAGTGCTCAAGTGCCATGTGGTGCAGAAATGGTGTTGGTGCTGCTACATTTGCGAAAGGATAAGTTCCACTGCGGTCGGCATCCAAGTTGTGTGAATATGCACTGGACTCCAACTTGGCAGGCTTCCAGGCAGCTTGCTGAAAAGCAACGGCAGGTACTGATAGATGGTTGCACAAACTATTTGAAGAGTTTGGTGGAGGGGCTTGGTTGGCAGCTGCAGCGCACACAGTAGCTTTTAATGTTGATTAGTGGCTGATTTTCAAAACCGCAGCGTGCAGGGGCCAGCAGACAGAGATAAGGTAGATGGAAGCCGCCGAAGCCCGCTGCTGCCCTGCAACGTGCTCTTCACCGCTGCTTTCGCCGCATCTGGATTCAGAGTGTTTATCAGCACCCAATGCAGGCGGTGCAGCTACACAGGCTGGCGGGCTGGACGCAGCCCACCATGCTGTGGCCACAGCAGCTTGGCAAGATAAGTTGCGCTCAGACAAATTGGAGATGGCAGCAGGCTTGCCCTGCTAGCCCCTTGCTGGACTTCAGCGGATATCAGACCACGTTTTGGTTGATGCAAGTTGCAGCAGGGTCACCCTGCGGCACTGTTAGCAGCGGCAGCAGCAGCAGTGGGAGCAATAGTAGCAGCGGCAGCAGCAAGGGCAACGGCGAGGCAAGCAATGGCTTCAAAAGTGCAACAGTACACTTTCTTTGAAGATTATCGTGTGATTTGATGTGGCTGAGTCATGTTGCACCCGCATGCACGCTGCTGGTAGCGGGGACGCCATCCCTTTTACATGCTGCTTTTTGGATTGCAGACTTGGCTTGTGATGCTCGACTGCATGTGCAGCTGTTATGTTGGGCAGGTACAGCTGCATGGGTGCACCTACGCAGCATGCCTGGATTGGGGTTGATCTGAGCACATGTATGTGTATCAAGGCATATAGTCTGTCTGCAGTAGTGCGCCGACGCTTGTTGCTGCCCTGGCAAGTGTTACGTTTATGTGATGTCATAGCATCGTTGTCACAGCAATCATCTTGCCTTTGTGCTTGTAGTGCTGCGTTTGTCAGCGATTTGAGTTATTTGAGCTTTCACCATTTTGCCACTTGAGACAAGGTTGCCTATGGACCTTTTGGAATTTGCGCATAATGTTGCATTTTGATGCCACCTGAGCCATGCTGACATCCATATTTGTTTCTCGGTTGTGCTGTTGTTTGAGGAGTATGCTGCCCCCACAGAGGAGGGCCACAACCCACATCCTGGTTTGTTGCGTGGTTCACCGTGCCACCTATGCTGCTACCAGATGTTGTGCCCTTTCGCATGGATTTACCGCTAGGCTATACTGTAAAAGAACGGATTTAACGGCTCCTATACTGTATGTTGGCTGCTTGTGTGTGCATGCTCTGCCTCCCTTTTCCCCCTTTGGTTGTGGAGAGACATTTTGGACCCCATGAGCCTTGTTTGGCTCCTTTCTGAGTTCTGAGCTCTCTGAGCTTGTTGAGGTTGCGGCTTCTTTCGGTTGATGGTCTTCTTTTGAGTTTTGTGGACCCCATGAGCCGTGTTTGGCTCCTTTGCGGGTGGGCCAGTGGCCCTACTTTGGTAATTGGTAATTGGTAATTGGTGAAAGTGAGCGGCAGCAGCACTGCAGAGCATGCTGGCATTAATCTTCTGCACTGTTGTGGTAACAACAACAAACACAAGGGTACCCAGCTTGGGCTGCGGCCCAAGTACACCGAGCTTGCAGCTGGGCACTCATTGACATGCCGCATGATGGCATCATGACACTCAGATACATCCAGTGCGTTGCCTGGAACAGACAAGCAGGGAATCAGCCTTGCTGCTGATCAACCCCCGGGGGCCCATGAACAGGTTCATTGTGCATTCACATCACGTCAGTTCAAACTCGGCACCTTGAGAGACTTCAGGCACATGCCAATACACTGCAAGGTGCTGGCTGCCTATGCTTCAATTGCTCTTATACGGCCATAGTATAAAATCCATGGGCTGAACTGCCGGCGATTTGTCTCACATACATGAAGCCTGGGATCTGGCTCAGGCCAGCCAGGCTGTTCGAATTCGAATCACTTGTAATTCGCTGTACCGTTGACGTGCCCAAAACGCCCTCGGCATTGCTGTCGTCATTATTGACAGCGCATAACTTACGCTGGGAAGTGGCTCTGGACTGCTGAAACTTGAAATTTTTGATAAATTACTGTGCCTCGGCCGAATACTGGAAAGTCAAAAATGCTCTTCATGTTTCTCTAAGAAACTAAGACACTAAATTAGGACATTAAAAGCAAATATCAGTGGTTGCGTGACTCCTAGGGCTTGTGCTGTACAGACGGTCAACTCGCCCATGTTGAGGTTGCTCAGTACGCTGCGCAGAAGCGTGCTGATAATTGAATACAGTGGTCTGATTAAATCTGTTGAGCATGCCCAGCACGGTGGCGCATTGCTGCGCCAGCTGGGCGCAGGCTCAGGAAGAGAAGCAGCAGCAGAAGCATCATTACATCTGGATGCACTGCGTCTGCCGGTGAGCAGCTAGCGCTTCGAGTCACCAACACATATACTTCATTGGCCACTCCTAGACGCATCAATTCATTGTGTCTGCTGCTCACCAGGCATACGCTTGAGTTTGGCGCCACTTAACTAGCTAAGTGCGCCAACACAAGCTTGTGCGCCAACATTGCACAGCGCAAAGGCAAGTACATAAACTGCAGGCAATGTCACAGGATCGCAAACCGGAGGCTGCCATTAAAGCAGTGCTCTCCACAACAAGTGACCAGCACGCAGAGGATCCAGTGCGTGAACCCGAGGCAACACTGATTTAGCCAACATGAAACGGCTTACATTGCTGCCTGCAGAGAGCTGCACCATGCAGCCTGGCGTACTTTTCAACCAGCCAGCACACAGCAGGCACGGCAGGCACTGCTGCAGACATTGCGGCAGCAGCAGCAGCAGCAGCAGCAGCAGCAGCAGCAGCAGCAGCAGCAGCAGCAGCAGCAGCAGCAGGCAGACGTCGGCCCAGCAAGCATGTTAACACACATGTCTCAAAGCTAGATGCCTGCAGCACACTGGGTGCCTGCCTACAGACCCTGCGTGCAACATCAGCCGAACTGAGCCTACCAGCCAGCAGCAGCAGCAGCAGCAGCAGCAATGTTGGAGCTGACAGCAGCGGTAGCAGCGGCGTCGCGCCGCCCCTGCCCAGCCGTGTGCCCAGGGAGGAGGCCTACGCCGCGCTGCATGCAGCAGTGCAGCCTGACGGCGACCACTGGCTGCTGCTTCGCTGCGGGCAGTGGCTTAGCAGCTTGCAGGAAAACCAGCAGAGGGGCCTGGCCGGCCCTGCCCTGGCCCTGCTGCAGGTGAACGCTGCTGCTGCTGACATGCAAGACAGGACGTGCACTTGGGAAACTGTAGGCAATCAGGCACACGAAGCTGGCCGTGCTGGCTGTCTACTATTAGCAAGAACCTGCAAAGGTTGGTGCTGCTGCTGCTGCTGCTGCTGCTGCAGGTGTGGGCGCTTGAAGGTGGCGGTTGTGACAGCACGCTGTGGCGGTTGGGACCGGACGGGCACCCAACTGGCGAGACGCACTGGAGCTGCTCGGGTGAGCTTGCATTGTCTCGATGTGTCAGCTTCACACGTGTTGTGTGGCTGAGGTGAGTCGCGTGCATTGTAGGATGTGAGGCTTGGCCTTCTGCGCAGACCATCTGCATGTAGACCGACCCCATAACACTGTCTCCAAGGTATACTTCTAGTAACTACCAGCATGCAATGAGTCTGACCATCCAAAGGCACACTCGAACACAACGCCGTGACATCACTGTTTTGCTCACCAATTGTGTCCCACAACAACTGCAGCCACCTGCCAGGCGCGGGCAGCACACGCGCGCTGCCCGCGGTACCCCCACATGCACCCACTGCGCTGCCCCTGCACCCACTGCAGAGTTCGAGAATCTCACCAGCAGCAAGTCACGCCGCAAGTACATAACCTCATGCATGGTGTTCAACACGCCGGCGGCTGCCGACGGCAGGCTGCGCCCCACGACGCTGCGGCGGTGGCTGGAAACCAGGCGAGCTGCGCACGCGCCATCCGGCCACGTTGCCTAGCCAAGTGCCATGCGAGCCGCAGACAAATATATTGTTTCATTGCGAGGCAGCGCTGGCATTCCAGGCCTGGGGCCCAGCCTCCATGGTGCAGTCTGAACCTCGGTGGCCATGACGCACATGCCACGGCTAGGGTCAGGCTAAAGACACTGCGCTGCGCACAGCTCCTTGTGGTGTGTGTTTCTGGTGGTGCGTGTCATGCGTCACAGCTCGCTGTTGCCCCACCCACGCAGTAGGCGCCGCTGCCGCTGCACAACCCTGTAGGTACGGCGCAGGCACGCGCCTCGCCCGCACGGACCACACAACAAAAGTGCCCAACGCAGCGGACGCGGAGGCCGCCGCGCAGCGCCGGCAGGCGCGCCGCGCAGCGCTGCACAGTGGGCCAGTGGAAGGGCACTTCCGGCCCCTGGCCAGGTACAAGGCGGCAATGGCGGCTGCGGCCCGCCTCGCGTCCTACACGGGCGGCGGCACGCCACGCCCCGGTGACGCGGCTGCGCAGGCGCTGGCGCTCGTTGCAGCAGCAGCAGCAGCAGCAGCAGCAGGCGGCCGCGCCGCGTACGCCTGGCCGCCTGCTGGCGCCCCCCCAGCGCCACTGCGCACCAAGCTCAACATGAAACACCACACGGTGGTCCACAGGCAGCGCATCGTGGATGCAATAGCCAACGGCAAGGAGGACCTGTCTCGGACGCATGTGCCGCTGTCAGCCCTGCTGCTGCCGCTGCCGGCAGGTGCTGCTGGTGCTGCAGCAGCAGTGCAGCAGCCGGCGGCACCAGCGAGGTTGGCAGCGCTGCAGCAGCTGGTGGCTGCTGCTGCTGTTGCTCAACCTGCTGCAGTGGCGGAACCACCTGGCGCTGCTGCTGGCGGTGCGGGGAGGTACGCGGAGTTTGCTTTTACGGCGGGTGGTGAGGGTGACGCCGCAGCTGAGGTCGCTGGAGCAGCACAAGCAGTGCATACTCCCAATGCTCCTGCAGCAGCAGCAGCAGCAGCGGCGGCGGCGGCAGACATGCACGCCCGCGCAGCGGCTGCAGGGCTGCAGGTATTCCGGCTGGAGGAGTTGCAGCGGCACGCACACGCAGCGGAGGCGGAGCTGGCGGCGGGGCGCCAGCTGCAGCGTCACCACATGGCTGCGGTGCCGGACGCCAGGTGGCCGTTCACCATCACTGTGTCGAGCGGCCGCGACGGGCTGGACTACGTCGTGGCGCACTACGAGCCAGCAGCGCTGCAGCACGGCACCGGCAAGCTGGCGGCACTGCTGTGTGAGGTGGGTGCGCTTGGCAGCAGCGTGCGCGTACGTCTTGGATGCGCGTTGAGCAATGCGCCGCTGGTGGTGTGTGCGCCTGGCGCGCCTGGCGGCAGCATGTGCTGCTGGCTGTCGCTGCATCGCTGCGCGCCCTCTGTGAAGCCATAGTGACACAGCGCAGCGCACACTGCGTCGACTCTGCACGACGCCTGTGCACTGGTCAACGGCACAGTGCTGAACGCGTCCTGCTGCACAGCACATGCAAGCTGACTACGCAGGTACAAGCAAGCCAACAAGGCTGACGAGCTCATCCCGACCATAAACCCCCCCTGTATGCGGATCTGCCGCTGCCCGCAGATCTTCCATGCCAGGCGGGAAGGCAGCAGGATCAGCCGCGTCAGCGCACCCGCCCTGGAGCGCATGGTCATGGCGGGCATGCGCATCCCGTGGCACCCCAACAGGCAGCAGGGCACGCGCTACGGGCGCTACACTGGCAACACAGGTAGGTGCACGCACCCACAAGCCTGCTCTGGGCCAGCCACGTGTCATCATGTATGCTGCTGCTGTGCAGCATGTTGTCGCTGGCAGGCGCGTGCGACCCGCCGATTCGCACCTGCCTGCGCAGCAAACACCACCGCAGTCCAGGTGCTGCATGGCAGTGTGGAAGCTGTGTGCCGGGGAGTGGGGGAGGGGCCTGCGCCGCATGTCGTTGGCAGGTGCAGGCCCCAGTCTGTGGCCGCAAGATGCCGGCCGTGGTGCACGCATGTTGTGGGGTGCAGGTTGAGGCGCTGGTGCGGCAGCTCGTCAGGCCCTCGTCAGCACTTCATGTGCATGCTGCGAGGCTGGCAACCTGGCAGGTGTGGCGGTGTTGAGCTCAGGTGTGAACCTCGCTGACAGCTGCCGCTGACAGCAGCTGCTGCTGCTGCTGCTGTGCCAGGCCCCGAGGCCGACCAGTTCGCGTTCAGCGCCTGGCCTGAGCTGCGCACGTCTGGCGGGCTGAGGCGCGTCAGCGACCTGTGGCTGGACACGCTGCCGGGTGAGGGGGCCCGGGCAGTGCACAGGCGCTGCTGGGCATGAGATGAGTCGGGAGGGCTAGATGGTGCCATGTGGATGTGCTGTGCAGGGCTGAGGCTTGTCAGCGACCTGCAGCGAGGCCTCCTGTTAGCTGCGGCATGCAATACCAGTTGTGCGATGCGTCCTGGCCGGGCAAAGCTCACTTGGCCGTACTTGTCGTCAGCAGCCAGTGACAGGTCAGCGCACTGCTGGTAGCTCAGGGTTCACTGCGATGTCGCCAGCGGATGACACCTGAGTGTGTTTCACCATGTGCAAGCTGTGACAGCTCTGCAAAGAGGTGCAGCGCTGTACGCATGCCGCCTTATGCTGCTGCTTTCCGATCCCACTTCCCACCAGGCCTGTTCTGCGCCCAGCACAGGGCAGAGGCAGGCAAGGCTCGCAGCATCACCGATTCCTCAAATTCCTCAAGCAGCAGCAGCAGCAGCAGTGCGCAGCCGTGGCGCGGCCCCCCGGCCAACTTCCCCTCGCCGTGCCTGCTGGGCAGCCCCTTCACCACGCTGGCCGTCACGCACAACTACCTCAGCCACCTGCACGCGGAGCCGCGCGAGCACCCCTTCAGCTACATCACGTGGCTGGACGTGCTGGGGCCCGGCAGCACGATGCAGGTGCGCCGTGGTTGGGTTATTAGCTGTTCGTGTCGGGTGGGGCGACGCCTTCAGTTAGTTCACATAGCTGGAAGGCTTGGGCCCGTCAGCAAGATGCAGGTGAGCCGCGTGTGATCATCTTCAGCAACTTGGCGTCTGTTGGGGCCACCTTGCAGCTAGGTCACATGCTGGGCTTGTTGAGGCCTGGCAGCAACATGCATGTGGGCCTTTTCAGTCTGTTCAAGCCTGTGGTGACAACTACATCAGGTAGGCACATGGCTGGGCTTGTTGAGGCCCAGCAACAAGGTGCAGGTGGCCTGGCTGGGAGGGTGTGGCGAGGGGGGGGGGTCATCTGCGTCTGCCAACCCTGCATCATGCCAGAACACCACTGAGTCATGAAGTGCTGTGGGGCCTGGCAGCACAGTGCAGGGTGGTGGGCTGCTAGGGGGGAGCTGGGGTCAAGCTGCGTGATATGGCAGGGGCTGCACTGTGTTCAGCGACTGCATCTGTAATGGCCTGCAGCCTCGTTGCTGCTGCCCCAGCATGCCCAAGGCATGATGCCCGGTGGTGCTGCAGGTGCGGCGGCTTGGGCTCAGTGTTCAAACGGCGTTCGACCCACACAGCGCAGCTCACCGTCACTGTGGTGTCTGCAACATTGCGGTTGCGGCGGCCTGCCCGCGCCAGCACTCCACCTGCTCCACCTCAGCCCTGCGTGTCGTGCCGTGTGCCGCCTGCTGCAGGTGGGGCACTTCTGGCTGAGCCCTGGGCTGGCCTTCACGCCCCGCAACGGCAGCGCGCTGTACATCGACGTGCGCCTGGTGTCACACTGCAGCGACCCCTGCCTCGTGCACAACAGCAGCAGCGGGCTGGAGGGCAGGTGCGGGCTGCAGGCGGATGGAAGCTATGTGTCACGGGGTCACACAACACACAACCAGCGGAGGTGAAGCTGGGCGAGTGCTGGGAGCAGCCGGGCAGCAAGCCGTGTCAAGTGTGCCTGTGGTTGACCCGATGGTGTGAGATTTTTGCGATGACAGTATGCCGCCGCTGCTGCTGCTGCAGGTATGGGGCGGCGCTGTTCATCAAGCCAAACGTGGTGCGAGGCAACGCCAAGCGCTGGGCGGCGTTTGATGCCCACCTTGCAAACATGACAGACGAGGCCAGCGCAGCGGGTGCAGCGGGGGAGCAGCAGGATGCCTCAGAGGACGGCAGCAGCTGGGAGTCTGACGATGAGCAGGGCGAGCGCTAGCAGAAGCGAGGGGGAAGCTTCAACGTCAACGTCAAGGGGAACAGGCTTACACGGGAAATTTGCCTGCAACCTGGCAGCATGCGGACTACTGTGCGAGCGTGGCCAGGTGTGCTGCGGCTATGAACTGGGCTCCAGCACTGCGTTTCATTGGTTCTACTCGGTAGGTTTCAGCGTAGGTGCTGATAGCAGCTCTAGCTGGATCTATAGATGTCACCAGTACGGTTGTTGTTTGCTATACATCTGCTGTGCCGCACACAGTAATACTGCCTTGAGCAGGGCCGAGGCTTGTGTGGCGGCGGCACGGCTAACTGGCAGCTTGTAGCTCAAATGTTGCTGCTGGTGTTATCCAGCTGCGTCATGAAACGTTTGAATCTTTTCCAGACCGCTGCATTGCCAGGTGTGGGATGTGCTGCATCACAAGCAAACATACGCAGCAATATTTGGTTGCTGCTTTAAAGGTGTGAGTCTGCCTCAGAGGTGGTTGCTGGGATCGAAGCAGCTCCGCGGCATGTGGCAGCACAGCAGTGGGCAGCAAGCTCAAATGGCGTACCAGTGAAGTACAGAGGCCCGTCTGATTGCATGAGCAAGCGTTTTTATCTTGTGTGAGCACACCACAGTTAGCGAAGCAGGATTGCAGTACATTCCACGCTGTGTCACGTTTGCCAGACCGTGACACTCATGAAAGGAGGGTTTTCCCTGACGAATGAAAACTCCCTGCATACGCTTGAATTGTCTGCGTGATAAGGAAAAAAGCTTCACACGAGTCTCTGGCCGAAGCAGCGGCACCATGGCGTCCCATGCTCTGTGCTCGCAGGAATCACTGTGCCGGCTGCACTCAAGGCAAGCTGTCCGAAGGCAGGCATACTTGACAGCACCAAAGGTGCACCGCGTCTCCCGCACGTCAGTGTGCATGGCCGCTGCAGCACCCGAGAAGACCGCAGTCAGCAGCAACGGTGTCAAGGTGGGGTTACTGCTCCAGACCTGGCCCCGCAGTGAACTCAGGTAATCTCTGGTGACGACGGTGCCCTGACTTTGGTACACATGTATTGTGATCAGCAAGCAGCACCGGAGAAACTGGAGCTGTCGGAGCTTACAGCAGTCAGCCCTCTTGATGGGTGAGCAAGGCTCTTGAGTGGCAAAAGAGCACCCATCAACGTTTAATCTGCAAGTTCATGGTATGATTGTTGTTTCAGCTGTGCAGCTGGGAGTTACCGGGTACAGCAGCAGCCCAGGAGCAGGAGCAGCAGCAGACCAGGAGCAGCAGCAGCAGCAGCAGCAGCAGCAGCAGCAGCAGCAGACTAAGAGCAACGGCAGCAGCAGCTGACTAGCAGCAGGAGCAGCAGCAGCAGACTAGGAGCAGGAGCAGCGCATCCCATGGCATTGCTTTTTAGGACAGCTGTCGGCATGCATCTGTCAGTGGTGTGCATGTTGCAGCTGAGGTTTGCAGCCTTGCAGTGTGCAACAGCAGTGGGATAAGCAGCCATCTATTGCTTCAATTGGCACAGACCAGCAGTACAAGCGCAGCTACAGCACACAACCATGCGTCAAGGATTGCGGCTGATTCGAAGTTGCAGACTGCTGGACACCAGTTGTGCTCAAGGGCCTATTGCGGTTTGTTGATTGTTCAGCCATTTGGTCAGCCTTGATGAAACCATCCAGCCTTGCTGCCATCATGCCACCTTTCGATCGCTGCTTTGCGCACAGCCGCTACGGGCGCTCCACGCACCCGCTGCGCCACATCTTCAGCGAGTATGGGCTCATCAAGGCTCGCGTGGCAGTGGAGGTCCGCTGGCTGCAGCAGCTGGCCGCCATCCCGCAGGTGACAGCCGGCAGATGACACGGCAGCAGTTGCTGCCCCTGCTGCATGTGGCTGCACATGGCTGCTTGTCAAGTGCCTCAGCCCACTCGTTCTTCATCGTGCGGCAGCGCTGTTATTGCATGTGTTCGGCCCCCATCGACCCAGCTGCTTCTGCAAGCACAAAGCGACCTGCATTGCATTGCAGTGTTGACCGCGGTGGGTCAGTTGTGTCTGAAGGTTTCGCTGAGCCACCGAGCTGCAGCACCTGGTGCATGGCACTGCCGGTGCTGGCTGGCTGCCTGCTGCAGCCATGTACAGGAGGCTGCTGCCTGACGTTATGGAGGTGGCAGCCTGGTTTGCATGCCTGCTCCACAGTTGAGCTGTTATTGTGGTGTGGCTGCTGCTGCTGCTGTTGCTGCTGCTGCTGCTGCTGTCAGGTGACCGAGGTGCCTGCCTTTTCAGCTGAGGCGAACGCGCTGCTGGATGCTCTGGCTGACAACTTCAGTGTGGCAGACGCACAGGAGGTGAGGGGGGGGGGGTGCGGCACACGGCCCAGCTGCATTGCAGGCAGCGCCAGAACAACCTGGATTACAGCAGCAACCAGCCAGGCGCCTGCCACCACTGCCCACACCATTGCACCGCCACTCCTTCTGCTATCAGATCCCTTGCGAATGTGCACACAAACCACACAGGTGAAGGCCATCGAGCGCACCACCAACCACGACGTGAAGGCTGTGGAGTACGTGCTGAAGCAGCGCTTTGCGGCGCACCCGGAGCTGGCCGCCGTGCTGGAGTTCACGCACTTTGCCTGCACCAGCGAGGACGTCAACAACCTCAGCCACGGACTCATGCTCCAGGAGGCGCTGCAGAAGCACGTGAGTGTTGTGATGATGATGATGTCGTTGCTGTTGTTGTTACATGACATGTCAGGTTTGTTACAATCGCAGTTTCCCGCCGCATGAATGTACCTGCAAGGACATCAGCACCTTGACCTACAGGCTCATCGTTAAACAGACACCTGGCCGCACCAGGGCTGCCCTGCTGTGGGCTGCCCCATATGCGGTGCGATCCTGTACGCCCTGTCGCCTGGGTGCTACGACCAACCTTCAGCAGATGCGGCATCAGCTGTCTGCAGGGTGCTATCCTGCTCAGCTCTCGCTCAGCAGCAGCGGGTGCATGCGGCGCTGCGTCTGCTCAGCACGCTGACGACCGTGCTGGCCGCCGAAGCGCCGCCTGTCGCTGCTGCCTCCGTCCCTGCAGCTGCTGCCCGCCATGGACCAGGTCGTCGCTGAGGTGGCACGCCTAGCTGGCGAGTACGCGGACGTGCCCATGCTGTGCCGCACACACGGCCAGACGGCCACGCCCTCCACCATGGGCAAGGAGATGGCCGTGTTTGCGTATCGGCTGCAGCGCCAGCGCAACCAGGTGAGGTGACCGCCCGCCTCGGCAGCTGCGTGCGCGCGGTCGGGTGCGGTGCTGGCACAGCCCGCTGCTGAGGCCGCTGAATGAAAGCAGCAGCAGCAGCAGCAGCAGCAGCAGGTCAATGGGTCACTGTGCGATGTACCAGCGACACAGTGCAGCAGAAATGGCAGCAGCAGCAGTAGCAGCATGATGTGAATTCACCAACTGCTGGTTACAGATGTCATCTGCAGTGTGGAGCGACGCCGTGACCGTGCCCTGCAGGCTGCAGCGTGCCTGCCGATGTGCTGCCTGCCCGTGCTGTTCTCGCTGCTGCCTGTCGTTTGCACACGTGCTGGCTTCCACTCGCATTGCACTGCATGCGCTGGGCCCTCTGCAGGTTGCTGCCGTGCCGCTGCTGGGCAAGATTGCGGGTGCCGTGGGCAACTACAACGCGCACATGGCCGCCTATCCCGACGTCGACTGGCAGGGTGTGGCGGAGGGCTTTGTGGGCGGGCTGGGGCTGGAGTTCAACCCCTACGTGACCCAGGTGAGCGGCGCGGTATTAAATATTATGTTTTTGTAATGAAACTTTACATGCAAGGCGGTGCGGCGCATGTACAGGGGCCGGCTGTTGCAATCACCACACTCTTTCCGATGACGGCGCTGATATCATGGAAGCCACGGGCACGGCAGCATCACAGCCTTGCTCTGCTGCGTGAGACACCCAGTGATCAGCCAAGCAGCAGGCATCACAGCGTCACAGCCCTGCCTCAACTGCTGCCGCAAGGCTCCAGGTGCAGCAGCGGCGCGCTTGTTGCTCATGGCTGTGGCTCTGACGCCGCCCCGCTGCTGTCCTGTGCTGCATGCGGCTGCCGCTGGTGCCGCCAGATCGAGCCGCACGACTACATCGCTGAGCTGTTTGGCGCCGTCGCGCGCTTCAACACCATCCTCATCGACTTTGACAGGGACATGTGGGCCTACATCAGCCTGGGCTACTTCAGGTGACCCCTGGGGGTGGGGTGGGGGGCGGCGGGAGAGCCACCGGCAGGTTGGCTTGCACCGTGTGCACCGTGTGCCCTGGTACAGGCATGCGCGTGTTGCAGGGGATGTTGCACAGCTGCACCATCACTTCTCACGCGCGCATGCGGTGACCATCAGTTGGATCGTTGTTCCCGCCATCTGACGCCCCACGGCGCTACTGGTATGATCAAAGGACCAGCATATGCACCCTGGTGGCATGCTGCCACGGCGTTGCTGTGTTGAGCATCTCTTGTGGTGTCTTGCGCAGGCAGCGGACCGTTGCTGGCGAGGTCGGCAGCAGCACGATGCCGCACAAGGTCAACCCCATCGACTTTGAGAACAGCGAGGGCAACCTGGGCCTGGCCAACGCGCTGCTGGAGCACCTGGCCAACAAGCTGCCCATCAGCAGGTGGCAGCGCGACCTGACCGACTCGACCGTGCTGCGCAACCTGGGCGTGGGTGAGTCGCCGCGACCTTCAGCACCAACACGGCAGCGCTCTGTGGCCCGGCTTGAGTCTGTTTGTTGGCGCAGCTGTCCAGGGACACGCTGCTGAGTTTCTGGTGACTGCTGCGGGGGGGGGGGGGGTTGCAGCCGCAGCTTTGCCCTTGTGGTGGCAAGCAGCAGTGCAGCATGGCAGGCACACACAACGCTCAACCTTCAGCCCCCGCCTGTTTCACTTCCTCCCCGCGTTTGGGGCAGCAGCTGCTGAAGGCGCGGCCATGCTGTGCATGCTTGTGCTCGGCATTCCACAGACAGTGCCCTGCTTCTTTTTGTCTCCTTCGTCCCTTGATTGTCTTACCCTCACGCTCAACACAGTGATCACCAGCGCGACCAGTGTGCCTGCCCTGCCGCGTGCTGGCGCACCCGTGCCTGCTCCGCAGGCATCGGCCACAGCCTGCTGTCATACAGCTCCACGCTGCGGGGCATCAGCAAGATGCAGCTGGACGAGGCACGCCTGCACCAGGTGGGCCGCCCGCTGCCTGCCGCAGCACCGCCACATATGCCATGCACACAGAATTGACTGTCGAATGTCTGGTCATCAGCAGAAAGCTGCAGCTGCGGGACGCGCTTTGGGTTTGATCTGTCTGTCACGCACTTCATGCTGCCCAGTGTGTTTGCTCCAGCTGCGACATTCACACCACGCATGCGCCCCGCCCCGCAGGACCTCGACGCCAGCTGGGAGGTGCTGGCTGAGCCCATCCAGACGGTGATGCGCCGGTACGGCGTGCCCGAGCCCTACGAGAAGCTGAAGGCCTTCACGCGCGGCCAGCGCGTGACGCAGCAGAGCATGCAGGTGCGGCCGCCTGCGTGTGTTGCGCATGCATGTGCTGGCCCATGGGATCCCTGGTGGGTACTGCGCAATTGGGCGGCTGGAGAGCTGCGCCAGAAGTGGGACGTGTGCCAGCCGAATGCTGCCGAATCTCACAGTGCTGCACCCGCTGAGCGCCCCAGCCACATCTGAGCCTTGCCACCACCGCTGCTCTCCACTCCCTGCCTCCCACGCCTGCCTGCCTGCCTGCCTGCCTGCCTGCCTGCCTGCCTGCCTGCAGAGCTTTGTCGCTGGGCTGACGGACCTGCCTGAGGCTGCCCGCGCTGAGCTGCAGCAGCTGACGCCATGGACGTACGTAGGCAATGCAGCGCAGCAGGCCAGGGCGCTGCGCCAGCACCTCGCCCAGGCCAAGTGAGGGACACCCCTATCTGAATGCTGGAGCTGCTCCAGGCTGCTGCTGGCGCCTGCTGCTCAGGGCGCTGGCTGTGCTGTCCGTGCTGTTCGACATATGCATCGTCGCCTCGGCCCGCCCAGCCAGCTGCGCTGGGCAGCACCTGGGCCAGGCGCAGTCAGGCAGCCTGCTTGCCTCAGCAGCACCACGCGCCTGGCAGCAGCTGAGGGTGTTGGTGGCTCTGCTCTTGTTCAAAGAGAAGTTGGAACAGGGCATGGGGTAGCTCCTGTGCCACTTGAAGCACAGGTTTGACTCTGATGGTGTCAGCTGCTGCCAGTGGCAGTGTGGCGAGGTCTGGGTGCTTGGCTGTGGGATGCGTGCCAGCTGCGCGCCTGACAAAGCTGGGCGGCGGAAGCATCACCAGCTGCTGTCACAGCGTGCATGGGTGTGTGTGACACTGCTTTACAAGAGCACATGCAGTAGATGTGGCAAGGTTGACGTGCCCGGTTACCTCGTGCCTGCAATCAGTTGGGTGGTGCGCTGCCGTAACTGCACAACCATGCTCATCTTCTCTCTCACGCGTTGACACCGTGCTGTTGGGGGTGCCTCTTACTGTCTATGGTGGTGACTGGACCCACTGCAGTTACTTTTTCTAGAAAAAAGTGAAATCTCATAACCAGTGTCGTAGGTGATGACTTAATCTGCTAGCTTGGCGTACAGCCTGTGAACAAGAAGAAGCGCACAGCCTGTGTGTGTGGTATGGCGAAACACCGTGATCGTTCAATTGCTGACTGTCCATTGTCCATGTGTACACATGCATGTGGGCTGCCAGTGTACTGCATGCTAGTGCCGTGTCCTCTCACATGCATGTTGCGTTTCTTGGCCAAGGGCAGGGCCTCCGGCAGGCGGCACTGCTGTGGTGGATGCGAGTGTTGCTGCCTTTACTGCTAAGCACCCTGTTCACATCGAAGCTTCAGCTGCAGCCTGCATGGTGACGCCTCTGCAGTGTAACGGGTTTCAGACAATCCTTCAGCCCTGCCAGGTTTGCCTACTATTTCTCATCATTTGACATCATCCCGCTGCGTTGTTGGGCTGGAAACACTGCTGGCAGCACCAATGAGAAGCTGGACAAGCTGCGCAACATCCCGTGAGCGCAAGGGGCTGATACTTCGGAAGCCCGTACAACTGTCATGCTCCCATCCACTTAAGTGACAAGCTTGTCATCAGCGGGCGCCAGCTTTATGCTACAGTAGATGGCTAATAGCAGTGCATAATGGGTGTACGTAAATTTATAAGCCCATGGCATGGGGGGTTGACTGCATGTGCTGGCTTTACTGTTCCTTTTCTTCAGCCATCTGTTGTGCACAACTGCAATCCCTCTCCACAGGCTGCGGCTACCTAATTATTACATTACCTTGTGTTGTAGCTTGCCCATCATCATTGCAATGTACATATGTGAGAGTTCATTTCAGACCACACCTCCCTTTTTTCACCCAGCATTACATCCATTAGCCGCCGATTTGTTGCAGACAATTTGGTTTTTATTGGGTTACAAGAGTACAGCCGTTTATTTTGCTTGCTGCACCTTCCTGCAGCATAACGTTTTAGCAGCACACATCTCCTGCACATGTAATACTGCTGTTTGCTAACGAACACCATAAATTCAAGAAGTCAAAATGATAACTTACATATATCAACAACATTATTTTCCCAAAACCACCTGCACGACATCCTGGCTATATATTACCACATGCCTCCCCTCGGATCACATATCAAATCAGCTGGCACTGGCTACTGTCTGATCACGGTTGCTGCATACTTTCTCCAACTGCATCAGTATACCCATATCCTGCATCCATCAGGTACAATGACCTATTACCTGTTACGACAATCATTGCAGCCGTACTACTGTCAACTGCATCAACTCATCACCCAACCAGACCCGCCAATGCTGCACCACCCGAACATGCCTCACACATTCCAGTGTGCTGCTATGAGCAGTGCTGTAGTGATCACCTGCTGCACGGTTTTTTTTTCGCATATCAAACAACAAGATCATGTCAGCTGGGAAAACATCAAAAATGTACATGAAAAAATGCAGCTCACACCCCTCATCACAAAGCATTACCTAAAAAAAGGTACTGTCCTTGACAAGCAAAACAGTCTTGCAAAAGTTCAAGCTTACACGCTACTCACAATTATACCGTCCTTCATCCAACAAACCAGATTCAGCCACCACCAAGGTGCAGATAGCAGGCACACAGGAGCTGCCGCATCATTCAAGCGCTCATGCATACCAGCAGTGCACTTACTATGCCTCCATGTCAGGAACAACAAGAGGGCCAGCAGAAACCAGTGCTGGTCAAGCCAACTTTGGCAGTCCTGCATGCAATTGCTGGATATGTCGTGGACAGCAGCACCAGCACTGGCTGTGCAACCAGCGTACTTTTGCTCCAAACAATTTTACAGGTTCACTGTCATGCCCATCTTACCCCTGAAACCTTCCCTGCCTGATACCAAAACCCCCACCACCTGCATTGCCACCACCCACACCACGGTCGCGACTTGCACCCCTACCACTTGGCCCACTGCCACTTGAATCGCTGCCACTGGTTGGGAACAGCAGAGGAGTGCCTGTAATGCAACACATCACAAGAAACAGCAGCAATAGCAACAACAGTTTGACTCCCGCATTACCTCATTCACACAAACAGCACATTGCACCAAGCTATTCATCAAGGTACACGACAGCTCTGTCAGCTACCTCCTACCTTGCTGTTGCCTGCCTACTTGTGCTTGGTGACAGCACACTGCAAGACGCAACACCAACTCCCCTCACCTTGACTGGGTGCTGCAATGCCTCCACCACCACCTCCGTTGCCTGATCCAAAACTTCTGTTGCGACGGTTCACACCACCCCCGTTGGCTCCGCCACCAGTTCCACCGCCACCAAACCTGCGCACGGGTGCCGTGCCAGTTACACCTCTGCACATGGTAGAAACGAAGCACGATTGCGTTAGATCAGATCGGCCGCACATTATCTGTGATTGCTACGTGGGGTTGGCAGGATATGACAACATACAAACTGGCACAATGTTGCACCCATTGCCACTTTTTCCTACCTAAAGCTGCATAAAATACACCCATTCTTTGCCACCTTCCGCACCACTCCGCAACACATGCCGTTACGTACAGCACAGCAGCAACCAACCTGTTGGGGGTGAACCTGCTGCCACCTGAAGAGGTGCCACCCTGTGTGTTGCCATTGGCACCACCACCAGCAGGACCTGACACCTGGCTTGCAGGCACAACTGTGGGACGATTCTGCTGTCCTCTGCCACGTCCTACCAAGCCCGGGTTTGTGCCATCCGACCCTGCTGTGGCACCTCCTGTGTTGCCGCCACCCGCAATCAAACCTGTGCCAGGATTTCCTGCACCTTCACCACCACCGCCAGGCCGCAACACCCAAGGTGTCTGACCACCTCCCCCACCACCGCCGGTAACACCATTACCATTGGCGCCATTGTTGCCAATACTGTTGCGGTTGCCGGCAGGTGGCCCGCGCCCAACAGGAGATGTGACAGCACCAGCTCCGCCTGCTGGTCCACCACCAGTACCTGCAGATCCGCCTGCTGCTTGACCTGCTGAACTGCCGCCGTTGCCAGTACTTACTCCCCTTCCAGATCCACTTGCTGCTTCACCTGCTGAACCACCACCAGTGGCAGCGCCAGCGTCACCCGCTGAATCCCCTGCTGAACTGCCAACAGTGCCAGCACCAGCTCCGCCTGCCGACCCCCCTGCTGAGCTGCCGCCATTTGCAGCACCTGCTCCACCTGCTAATCCTCCTGCTGAGCTGCCGCCATTGGCAACACCAGCTCCGCCTGCTGATCCTCCTGCTGAGCTGCCATCATTGGCAGCACCAGCTCCACCTGCTGGAACCCCTGCTGAGCTGCCACCATTGGCAGCACCAGCTCCACCTGCTGAACCCCCTGCAGAGCTGCCGCCAGAGCCAGCACCTGCTCCACCTACTGATCCTCCACTGGTGACAGTACCTTGGGTGTCCCCCCCGGGGGCGTCACCATCACCTCCTTCTCCACCTGAACCACCGGTGTTGCTCTGCGACAGAAAGAAACGGCAACAGTTTGGTACACAATGAGAAATGCCACACAGCTATCTATATGTCAACATCATAATGCAGAGCACCAATGAACAACTGGCCTAAGCTAGAGAGGTGCCGATATGATGATAGTAATATGGCATCACTATACACACGTTCAGCAAGCCTGCAGTGATATGAAAACATACTGTGTTTGCTTGTAACAGCAACACGCATGCTTGACCACCCCACCCCACCCCACCATGCCCCCTACCACAACTCTCCCACTCCTGCCTTGTTTCTTAATACCGAACTCTATACCAGAGCAAACTGTATAAAAGCCTCCTCACCACCAGCGGCAACAATACTCCTGAAAGCATGTTCAGCCAGCCAAACTACTGATTGCTGTGACAACACCATTGTGGCTTGCAGCCAGGCTACAGATGGCATACATCTGCCCCACCCACCTGTCCAGGTTGAGCCCCATTCCTGACAGGCCTGGGCCTGCCCTGCCCTTCATTGTTGCCCTGGCCCTGGCTGCCGCCCTGGCCCTGGCTGCCACCCTGGCCCTGGCTGCCGCCCTGGCCCTGGCTGCCGCCCTGGCCCTGACTGCCACCCTGGCCCTGGCTGCCGCCCTGGCCCTGGCTGCCGCCCTGGCCCTGGCCCTGGCTGCCGCCCTGGCCCTGGCTGCCGCCCTGCCCTTGATTGTTGCCCTGCCCTTGCTTGTTGCCCTGCCCTTGATTGTTGCCCTGCCCCTGGTTATTGCCTGGGCCATTGCCACCACCACCCCTGCCACCATTACCATCACCGCGGCGGGGTCCGTTGTCATTATCGGGGCGGGGCTGGTTGCCATCCTGACTTCTGCGATCCGGCAGGACAAACCCAGGTCCAGATGCACGACCTGGTGCAGCAGCAAGAGCACCACCAGCAGCAGCAAACACAGCAGCAACACAACAAAATGATAGTTTGTGGTAAGCGTGTGTGGTAGGACACTAGCCGCGCAATGCAGCCGGACAGCAGCTGCCTGTTGGGCAAAGTCGTGCTCAGTTGCGCAGCCTGCTGGATAGACACCATGCAGTGCGTCACAAGCTGCGTTGGCGAGCCAGTAACCACTGCTGTGCAGCTGAACAGACAATATGTACTACAAAGAGTGTTGTACACGTAATGTGCACACGTTCCAAAACGTGCACGATGTTGCAGTATCCACCACCGCAAACGGTGTGTCCAGCACGAACAACTGCAGCTGTTGACAGGTGTTGCTTGGCAATGCATCCACGCATGCCATAGCCAGCCCCTTCCCAGGGCAGCACACCTCCCGTTGGCCGGGTGCCTCTGCGAGGCCCCTCATCCCTGAACCGAGGGTCCCTGTACACCGGCCGGTCCGGCCTCCTGCTTGGGCGGCCAAACAAACGTTCTGCGATCCTGTTCAAGAACCCAGTTGGGCGCCGCACGGGGTCCCAGCCGGGCCAGCCCGGCCTGCCTGGCGGTCTGATGCCGCCTGGATAGCCCCAGCCGGGACGGCCGACGGGCGGGCGCCACCTTCGCGGGCGGTTGACGCGCCGCAGCGGCACCCACCACCTGCGACAGCGCGGAGCAGCCACATCATGTCAGCAGCTGCCAGCTCCCTGATCAATCGCGGGTTTTGTTCAGGCCACAGCTGTTGCAGATGCTCTGACTGCTGCCAATCTTGCACGAACCCCAAAGCACACCCCCATCATCACCCAGCAGCAGTGCATGAGCAGTATGCACAGCCATCATGGCCATTAAACCACACATAACAGCACCCACCACTTGGGCCACCACTGTTGCTTGGGAGTTGGCACTGCTCACACTGCTTTCAATACAGCCACACTCAGCCTTAGGCACCTGGACCAGAACATGCCCAACCCCCAATCCCTCACACTGCGGGACTGCTCAACCCGTTCTTTGTACCACCACAGCACAAGCAGCACGACTTGCTACAGCTGATCGCCGCCACCACAGCCAGCTCTCCCTCACCTGGGTCTATAGCGTTGCCAGCCGTAGTCATCATAACCATTGTTGTAGCCCCAGTTGTAGCCGTAGGTGGGGATGCCCGCGCACACGTTTGCAAAGCTGCAGAACGGCGCGGATCCCTGCAGGGCAGGAACAGGCGGTGTGCAGCGGCATGTGCAGGTTGAGCGGCTGATGGCCACATTAAAGGAGATTTATGTGCTACGCAGCACACAACCATGCAGCACAGCGCGGCTAAGTTAAGTACCAGGCTCAGCACACACAAACAGACGCCGCTTTGCATGTAGAGCACGTGCTCACTTACTCCTGCGTTCATGCAGCTTCTAATTTCATAGAGTTGCTCACCCAGCACGCGCTCTCATAGTAGTTGTATGGGTCGCAGCTGCTGGCTCCATAAGGCAGCAAGTCACACCCTGCCCGGCAGCAGCAGAGGCACCACGGTCAGTCACCACCATGCACATGCCGTAGGCGCCAGGCAGAAAGGTTACTGCGTGCGACATAACTGTACTGCGTGGGACATTACTGTACCGAATGACTGCAATCAATACATTTTTGTTTTCCCGTTGTGGCACAGTGCTGCACTGGCAGGGTTCCGCTGCGGCATTGCGTCAGCAGCAGTTGGACATGCCTGATGTCAGCAGCCCTATCCATGATTTGTGTGGGTGCCAGCACGGCACACAAGCCACTGTGTGGGCCCACCTCCATTGATGATGATGACGGTTGTCTGGCGGATGACGGTTGTCCGGCTGACCGGTCCGGCATTGGAATTGAAGCAGCCGCCAGGCGGGCACTGGTCGCACACGTGGATGAAATCAAAAGAAGCAGGGAAGCCGCGGCTGTCCAGCGGGTTGTTACAACTGGGGTCGTTGCTGACGAAGAAGTTGCCGTTTGAGTTGTCAACACGCAGGATGGGCGTGAAGTCGTTGATGGCCGAGCGCGGCAGGCAGCACTGGCCCTGGTACTGCTGCCGCAGCTGGTTCATGTCCACCACCAGCCCAGACTGCAGCGTCAGGCCTGCAGCACAGCACGGCACGACAGCACGCCACACGCCTTACACTTGGTTCAGTGTGCACAGGGGCATGCATGCAGCCAGCACAGAGCAACATCCAACGCATCACTACCACCTTCATCCAGTCCCCTGGCTGCCGCAACTTATGTAGCTGCATGCCCCTACTGCACACAGTGGGCAGCCACGCAGCAGCTTGCAGAGTACAGGGTCAGCGGCAGCCGGCACTCACTTGGAGCGTCTGTGATGGCCTGGGTGCTCTGCGGCGGCACTGCTTCACACTTGCCGGAGAAGCCTGCATTGCAGATGGGCGCCGCCACGCTGCACACTACATTGGGGTCGGGCTTGTTGTCCGGGGTGGTGCAGAAGTCACCTGGCAGCACCACATCGACACCTGCAGCAGCAGCAGCAGCAGCAGCAGCAGCAGCAGCAGCAGCAGCAGCGCTGACGCCATGAGCAACAGCACACTGCGCGCTTGTTGTCTTCAGCCATCCGTGCGGCAGGCAGTGGCTGGTGCTTGCATAACCAGTGTGCACCCATGCATTCTCTGCCCAGAGTATACCACAATTCCAGGCTGCACCATGTCTAGCATTGTGATGAAGTATAAGCTGGCCACTGCTGCTGACGCTGCTGGCCGCTGCAAATGTGCACAGGGAACCACGAGTTGGCAGGCAGCACACAACCAAGCAGCCCAACATACCTCCGTCGACTTCTGGACAGTTGCCGCCCTGACACCTGCAGCAGCAGCCAGGACGCACACACACAAAGCAGCCAGCCAAGCACGCAGCTTGAGCACCAGGTTGTGCAATCAGTGGGTGCACAACATCCCTGCCATGCACAGCCACAGCTACTGCAAAACATCAGGGGTTTGTGCAATTCAGACGCGCTTGCAACACAAGCGCCCCGTTATCCAGGCTGAGCAACAAAACGCACGTAAAACCAATGACCCTGGTTTGGTCTGGACGACTTGTGAGCCACCAGTTGTTAGGTGTCACTGGTGTAACCCCCAGATATCACTGGCATCACTGGTGCCAGAGGAGACATACTGCCCAGCCGCAGGCTGTCATGCCATGCTCCAGATTGTCGCTGGCTCTTTACATAACCATTGTGATTTTAAAGCAGTTGCATACATGCACATAACGCTCCAGCCTTCTACCCATGCAGCCTGCATAAGGTAACTCTAGTGCCAGAGGCGACATACTTCCCAGCCGCATGCTGTCATGCCATGCTCCAGATTGTCGCTGGCTCTTTACATAAACATTGTGATTCTAAAGCAGTTGCATACATGCACATTACGTTCCAGCCTTCTACCCATGCAGCCTGCATAAGGTGTCACTGGTGTAACCCCCAGATATCACTGGCGTCACTAGTGCCAGAGGCGACATACTTCCCAGCCGCATGCTGTCATGCCATGCTCCAGATTGTCGCTGGCTCTTTACATAAACATTGTGATTCTAAAGCAGTTGCATACATGCACATTACGTTCCAGCCTTCTACCCATGCAGCCTGCATAAGGTGTCACTGGTGTAACCCCCAGATATCACTGGCGTCACTAGTGCCAGAGGCGACATACTGCCCAGCCGCATGCTGTCATGCCATGCTCCAGATTGTCGCTGGCTCTTTACATAAACATTGTGATTCTAAAGCAGTTGCATACATGCACATTACGTTCCAGCCTTCTACCCATGCAGCCTGCATAAGGTGTCACTGGTGTAACCCCCAGATATCACTGGCGTCACTAGTGCCAGAGGCGACATACTGCCCAGCCGCATGCTGTCATGCCATGCTCCAGATTGTCGCTGGCTCTTTACATGAACATTGTGATTTTTAAGGCAGTTGCATACATGCACATTACGCTCCAGCCTTCCACCCATGCAGCCTGCATAAAAACCCTCCCCAATGCGCCACTTACTTGCCACAGGCCCAGATGGACTCGTACTGCGCAGGGTATGCTGCAGCAGGCACGATCAGGTTTGGGTCCTGGCAGTTGGGGTCTGCGGTGGCGTAGTACTGCTGATTGGAGCCTTCCAACTTCACGATGGATGTGTAGTCACCCAGGAAGGACCTCGGGATGCAGCAGGTCCAGTTGGTGGCCTTGTAGAGTTCGGGCAGGGAGATGACCTGCCCGCTCATCAGCGTCATGTCTGCAGCAGCGGTGACAGCAAGCGTCGGCAGCCACAGCGTACAGCAGCATTCCACACAAGCTCCACATGAGTGGCGAGGGTGGTGAGAAGATGTGCTGGGTGTCCACTTCAAGTCCAGCACCAGCAGAGTGGCCTGGTGGCCATGCGCTGCAGTGCAGCAGGGCTGCCTGCATAACTGCAACCGCCCACACCACAGGTTGCAGCAATGCGGTCTTCACTGACAACAGTATAACGGAAGCTGGCAGCAGCTAGCATGCATGTCGCAGCAGCGGCATGTGCATGATGCTGATTTGTAGCCTAGGGCCAGCTGGCCAGGCAGTAAGAGCAGCATAGGCAGCAGCAAAGACGACAACGCTTTGCTGCGCATGAAAAGCCCTGTGGTGCAAGTTGGACGGTCTGTAAGGTGCTGCTGTTGGTATGCAACTCCATGTCATGCTGATGCGGAGATCATGCATTGAACAGGGAGGGGGTTTCCCCTCCTCGTGTATATGTCATTGGCAAGGATCACTGCACGATCGCTCACTTTGGCATGCTCCATGACCCAAAAAGAGACTTATCACCGTGAAAAGCAACAGCGGCACCATTGGCGAGCTGCGCCTACAGTGCGCATGCACTGTGTTGGCTGTGTTTTGCATCGTCACTGCTTTTTCTTAACGACACATAGCTGAGATCACATTCAACACATTCAAACCACAACTGCAGATGTCGCATCGCGGGATGCATTGAGTTTAAGGGGATGCCACACGTCCCGTGCCGAAGATGACAGACGAAGATGACAGAAGCTGATGATGGTTGTTATCATATAAGCTATACCGTAAGGGCACCAGCACGGGCGCTGGACTCCAGCGGGTCCCAAACATAATCATCTTCTTACGGATGAGGTGTAGATCAC
Source organism: Scenedesmus sp. NREL 46B-D3 (assembly GCA_014080715.1). Lineage (NCBI taxonomy): Eukaryota > Viridiplantae > Chlorophyta > Chlorophyceae > Sphaeropleales > Scenedesmaceae > Scenedesmus > Scenedesmus sp. NREL 46B-D3. The sequence continues at coordinate 723,910 of JACERP010000015.1, read as the reverse complement.
CTTACAAACCATTCAATGCATTCCTGTGTGTCAGGAAACTACGCGTAGGTAGCCCCCATGATGACGGACGGTGACAAAAATGAACAGCCCAGGAACCCTAGCCAGAAATTTGTGACAGCTTACATTCACCAAATCCGTACACTACTTTGCGCAGAGTGTCCATGTAGAGCCCGTCACCACCCTCTGAAAGCGTACGTCATGTGCCTGTGCAGCTGGCTTTCTACGCAGCGAAGCATTGCTTAACCGTTCTGGAGCCTGATCTTGTCGTCATGTATCGCTGAGTAAGTCCTGCACATGTCGTCACTTTTATATCACTGCGCAAAAAAGTTGTGCAGTACAATGACTACGCCGGCTTTCTGGAGAATACTCATCTTGGTCTGGACTTCGTACTTAGATGCATTCAGTACTTATTCACTCCATGCGTGGCTACCCTGCGTTTACCTTGGAAAGATACATCATCTGGGTGCGTGCCCCGCTCTTCGGGCCGCTCAGCGGCTGGGCCGGGTGATCAAAGCATGGTCACTAGTGAGTACTCGTAGGTTTCCTTGCGAGAAAAGAGCTACGCAGTCAGCCCTTACACCTTGCTTTGCTTAGTCCACGGTTTGCCTCTGGGGCAGCAGAACTCTCAGTTGCTTGCAATGGTGCAGGTGTGCATGCAGTGGCAGCAGTACTAGTGCAATGTAACTACAGGGCTACTGCAGTAGTACTGCATACAGTCCTTGAAGACCATCATGCTTGTGGAAATCTTGATCTGATCATGCATTGCTACAAAAAGATTATACAACAATTGAATCGGCGGCAGCAAGTGGAAACTGCCTGCAGTTCCAGCCTTTGCAACCTGCTGCTTTCTACTTGTCACAAGACAATCGCAGCGTTGCAATTGTTGCTCCCTAAACGGCCAAAGTTACCCGTGTAGCTTCCAAATGTGAAATGCGAATGTGCAAGAGGGGGTCGCAGTCTAGTGTGGGTGACTCTGCGTGTCCTTGCTTTGCTTCCCTGCTGGGTTGAGTGCTGCTGCTTATTACAAAACAATGACTAGCGGTGCCAGCACCAGTTTTTCATAGGTGCAGCAGCACTGTGACCCAGCAAGGAAGCAATAACAGCACCACTGCCGCCCAGGTACACGCCCGGCTAGGCTAGCTGCTGCAGCACAACATCGCTAACAACAAGCTCATACCATCCCATACACAGCCTGCCCCCCGTTTGTTTGCAGCACAATGACGCAAGTCTCCCTTGTCCTTGCGCTGCAGCGGGCGCACGGCCAATGGCGGAGATGCTATACTGTGAGCGTACTCTGATATCATGATGATTATGATCCTCGTGCAACTCATCGGAAGCACACCCACAGCCCAACCGCAACTGCATCAGCTTAATGTTCGTCAGCTGTGCAAGCGCTGCCAGGCACTCCCTGCCAGGTGAGCCGCAAGCTGCCTGCGACTCCACAACACTATCATCCAGGCTGCTGCTCACGCAGATTGCCAGCTGGTGAAGCAGCCACGTCACTGGCCAACGCCGCACAAGTACAGCACAGCTTCAGCTTCGTCATCAGACCAGTGAGCACGACCAGTGCCGCTGCTTCTGCTCAGGAGCCAGGCCAGCACCAAGCTGCATGCAGCCCGCAGCGCACAGCTGCCCGAGCCCATCAGCGGTGCAGGCTTGCAGCGCTGGAGCAACCTCTTGCGGCAGCAGCTGCCGCACCCCATATATGATGCACCATGCCTTGAAAAGCATGGAATAGGCTCGAGAGGCCAGTGGCTGCTGTGCTTGCTACACCAGCTCATGCCTTCTGCATGCTGAATTAAGACACTACTGGCAAACACTTCCTCTGCAATGCACAATCCCCGTCTCGCCTGCTGCTATAACTCATCCCACAACGCCTGCTGCACAACAACATGATGGATGCAACAAGAGATCCAGCTCCTATGACGACACTGTGTCATGACAACACCTCAATCGTGTACAACCTGCACACCTGCCCCACCTGCCAGCAACTCATGCAGCTGCACCAGATGGGCCCCGCCTGACTGCTGCCGTGGTCAGCCGCAGATTGTAGGTTGAGGGCTTCATTTGAGCTCTGGGCATTACGCAGCACAAGACCAGACCCGTCAAACTTGGCTCCTGTTCCTGCTCTGTGAATGCCAACTCAACCACCCAGCAATGCCATCGCTGCATAACCTTGTGCACGACTGAATGTGCTGCTGTGCACACAAATTAACAATAGAACAAATACAAATCATTACATGTTTGAGCAGTGGCATATGGTCAAGCATGTGTGGCGTCCTGCACAGCCTGTGCAGGACGCCACACCTGAGGTTCAACTTATACCAAACACCAAGGTAGAGCAACAGGCCCACCCACATATAAAAAAAAGTGTTACAAGTCTGTGTCATTGTGTGTCACAGGCAACCACTTGTAGGCAATACTAACAACTGCGCAGTTCTGTGTTGCCGAGAGTACCCAAAGTACCTAACTAGGGCCACTGGCCCACCCACTAAGGAGCCAAACACGGCTCGGGGTCCAAAATGAGCACAACCAAAGGGGGAAAGGGAGGCAGAGCATGCACACACAGCCGACATACAGTATAGCATAGCACTCACTCAATGCGAAAGGGCACAATATATGGTGGCAGCACAAGTGGCGCGGTGGCCACGCAACAAACCAGGGTGGGGGTTGTGGCCCTCCCCTGTGGAGGCAGTATACTCCTCAAACCGAAGCACAACCGAGAAACAAATGTGTGTGTCAGCATGGCCCAGGTTGCACACATAACTGCCTATGTTCCACACCCGTATAAAGTCACAGTTGCAGATCAAGCACTTCACAATCCCTGACAAGGCGTACATGTGCACCGCAGCAGCAGCATTTGCCCAAGTGCACGGTCAGGTGAAATGCCCAATGAGTGGCCTAATATCATATCGGTGTATCACAACCAGTCACAGCAATGCCTGCAGCTCAGCAAACCAGCTCAAGGGCATGGATGCGCACACAATCGCCTTAGCATCTCACACACACACACAACGCCACACCCACTCACACGGCCTCCGAGAGTGTCGAGCGAGAGAGCACGTTCGTTGTAGCTCACTGGATGACCTTGTGGAGCTCTCTTTGCAGACATCCCTATGCACAGATAGGGCAGCTGGCGGCCTCCAGCGATCATGGCCAGTGCCTGGCGTCACTCAAACCTCCACAGACTGCAGCCAGAGCATGTGGTCGCTGTGGCTCATTGATGACAGCCCCGGCCAACGTCTCATGAACAGCGGGTCACCTCGCAGTTCCGTGCCTCCCAACGCTTTGCCAGATCCGCAAGCCAGCACCGAACCGCATCAGCAGCGGCTGCACTCAGCGCTTCCTGCCTCTGAAGCCGCCGCCGCCGCCACGCCTGCCGCCCCCAAAGCCCCCGCCCTGGCCGCCCCCGCCCATGAACCTGCCGCCGCCCAGCCCCCCACCCCTCCACCTCCAAACCCACCGCCACCACCAAAGCCGCCGCTGCTGGTTGGGTAGTACAGACTGGTGCCTGGTGGGCAGGTTGTGGCATGCAAGCAGCACAGATGGCAGCAGGTCAGGTGGAGGTGAGGCTGGTGGACTGCCACATGAGGCTGCGCCAGGGCAAAAGGCACAGCGCCCCACCCCTGTTGCACTGTGGGGACACCATGACAACCAAGTAAGTGAGTAAGTGAGTGACTGAGGGACGGAATTTGGCAGTTAAGTAAATAATAAGTAAGTGAGTGAGCAAGTACATAAGTAGGTGAGTTTGTGACAGGCAGACTGGTAGCCGGAAATAAGCAGATGAGGATTCCAGGAGCTGTGCGAGCCTGGCACCTCCTCAGCTGGCCCAGTGAGCAGCACACGCTGCACACCACGGCACCAGCACCCCTCACCTCTGCCAGCAAAGCCACGCCCGCCGCCGCCAAAACCGCCGCCACCGCCCCCATAACCACGGTTGACAAAGCCTCTGTTGCGGTTGCCGCCGCCACCGCCAAAGGAACGGCCAGGATTGCTGAACGAGGAGCCGCTGCAAGCATTGGAAAAGTGCAGGTGTGTGTACTTCATGCATGGTGGGAAGTGGACAACAAAAGTCTGCTTGGTGTGCACATGCTTGAAAGCAAGCAGGTAACGTAAGAAAATAGAATCCCACACACCACCAACACAACGCTTCTGGGAGTCGCCGCCGCTGCTGCTGCTGCTGCTGCAGGTAGCTGGGAGGGGTGCCTGGTCATCACCCAACAGCCACACCCCAGTCAGCCGAGCACAGCAGCAGGCGCCTCACCTGGAAGGGGTGAAGCTGTTGCCACCCGAGGGAGTAAGCCCTGCCGAGTTGCCACCTGAAGGGGCAAACCTTCCTCTGTTGCCACGCGAAGGAGTAAACCCTCCTGGGTTGCCACCTGAAGGGGCAAACCTTCCTCTGTTGCCGCCACCTCCAAGCCCTGGACCGCTGCTTGCAGGGACAGTTGTACCGCCGTTGCCAAAGCCTGGCCCTCTGCCTGAGCCGCCCACGCCGCCACCGCCAGCGCCAGGCCGTATCACCCAAGGCGGCACGCCGCCAGCGCCGCCAGCACCGCCAGCGCCACCAAAGCCACCGCCGCCGCCGCCGGCAGCAGGGAGACCGCCCGCACCACCTCCCACGCTGGGCGCTGCCCCGCCTCCAGAGGGAGTTGTGCCAGACCCGCCAAACCCACCACCCCTGCCCCCTGCTTGTCCCCTGCCGCCTACAGGCGCCCCGCCGCCGCCAGTGCCGCCTGGTGCAGCACCACCAGGTGGCCCGCCACCCGGGCCATCCTGGCCTGAGCCGGGTGTGCTGCCCTGTGATAGGGGCGGAAACGGAAACAACAGCATCAGCATCAGCAGCAGCAAGGGGCGGGAGCAGCAGAAACAACCACACCTGCAGTGCTCCTTGACGGCACAACTGCTGTGGTGGCGGAATGTACCGCAACAATACGGCTCACGGCTGCATGTGCTGCTGCTCAAGGTTGTGCTTCACCATGATGCTGCTGTGACGGCTGCCACGTCAGCAGCAGCGCTGCCCCACAGCCCCCACCACCGCCACCACCAGCACACCCAAGCTGGCACCACCTGGCCCTGCCATCAAACTGACGGCACAACCAGCAGCAGTGCCCATGCTGCTGAGAAGAGCGCCACGTGTTGCAACAGCAGCTGCCTGCCAGCAGCGACACAGCTCCGCAGCTGCGCAGCACGCACCTGCACGGGTTGCCCGCCACTCCTGCCGGGCCGCCCGATGCCGTCGCCAGCGCCCACGGGGTCAGCCCCGCCACCGCTGCAGCCAGGGCTGCCAGGGGTGCAGGCGGGCCCTGCGGCCCCCCCACCCCCGCCGACACCTGGCCGCCCCCTGACCCCCGAGCCACCAACCCCTCCTGGGCCGGGCGGCCCAGCACCTCCAGCAGCGGCGCCATTCCCCGGCCTGCCGCCGCCGCCGCCGCCTCCCGCGGGGCCGCCACCGATGCTTCCTGGCTGGTTGCCCGCGCTGCCCCTCCCGCCGCCGCCGCCGCCGCCGGGGCGAGGCCCTGAGGGCAGCGGGGTTGGCTGGTTGCCGGCCTGGCCGCTGCGCCCCGGCAGGACGAAGCCTGGCCCAGCAGGGCGACCTGGAACCGCAGCAGCAGCAGCAGCAGCAGCAGCCGTGGCAGCAGCAGCAACAGCAGCACACAGAGTGCGATGGTATGAAGTAGGCGGGAACAGCGTCGCAGGCAACTGACCAGTGGTAATCGTTAGGGGTTGAAAGCAGGCCCAGCTCAACTGCCCGGTGCTGCAGACATCTACAGCAGGTCTGCGATGGCGTGCGGCAGCCAGCGACGTGTTCTGGGTGCTGCAGCCGCAACAGCAAGCTTTGAAGTTCGTGCACAGATGCGGCAGCGGCTCTGCTCTCACACTGCACGTTACTGTGGCAGCCTGCTCGTGCACACACCACCGATCCGCCGCCGACCCGCCACCATCGCCCCGCACTGCAGCGCACCTCCCGCCGGCCGCGTGGCCGAGCGTGGCCCCGCGCCGCTCCACCCGGGGTCCCTGTACAGCGGCGCACTCGGCCTCCTGCCCGCGAGTGCAAACGCGCCGCCCGCCACTCTGTCGGTCCAGCCGTTGGGGCGGTCCGCGGGCCTCCAGCCCGGCTTGCCAGGGGGCCGTATGCCGCCAGGGTAGCCCCACCCCGGCTTCACCACGGGCGGCCGCCACCAGCCCGGGCGGTGAATGCCCTTCAGGGGCAGCCACCACCTGGCAGCGCGCCGCCGCCAGGACGCAAGCCGACGGCAGCACAAGCACGGCAGATGCGTTAGAGCGGCGAGTGCGGGTGGGTGCGTCTTGCGCAGCTCGCAGGTGCTGCTGGTGCTGCCGCTGCTGCGTTGGTGGCGCCGACCACCAAGCATGCGCCGCCTACACCCGGCGCGTGTGCACTGTGCACTGCCAAGCCGCCAGTCGGCACGTTCACTGTGCAGAGCTTCAGCACGCAACATAGTTGACGAACAGCACAGCCAATGATTTGAGCTTGCTCTGGTCCCGTCCAAGTGCAGTCAGTCTGCCCCACAAGGGACGCATCGAGACCCAGCCCATACCACCCCAACAACCAACCTGCAGCTGCTGCAACAACAATTCGAACCATCCAAGGCGGTTTACGCACGCAAATGCTCTGAACTTGGCAGCTCGAACCCGCAAATGCAGCCAGCTCGTCTGGCTCAGCCGCACCTACCTTGGCCTGTAGTAGCCCCAGCCGCCATAATCATAGCCGTACCCTAAGCCCCAGTTGTAGCCGTAGAAGGGGATGCCCGCGCACACGCCCGCAAAGCTGCAGAACGGCGCTGCCCCCTGCACAGCACGTCAGCAGCAGCACAACTGGTAGCTCTAGGAACAGTCACGCCACACAACAGATTGGCGTGCTTGCTGCAGCGCATGCCAGCTTAGCGCTTGGCTCAGCTTTTCCCACGTGCACAGGCTGGATGACTGCGTCAGGTATGCGGCTGCGCTGCGCTGCAGGTGAAGACAGCAATGCTGTACGCAACCGCAGGCTGCTGCTGCTCACCCAGCAGGCTCCACCGTAGTAGTCGTATGGGTCGCAGCTGCTGGCCCCAACAGGCAGCAGGTCGCACCCTGCAGGGCAGCAACAGCAACACTACTGGCACCCAAGTCTGCAGGCAGTGAGCATGTCACAAAGGCCAGACAGCCCTGGAGCACGGCAGCACCGCTTGAGCATGCTGCACCCCTGCAATCATCAGCCCTGTCATGTCACTCAAAACTGTGCTTGTTGCAGCTGCCAGCAACAGTGCCAGGACAATGCAGCAGCCGTCACAGAAGACATGCCGCACGACAAACGTGAGCACCTTGCTGCAATTTCACGACCCCAAATTCCGGCATCACAGCAGCAATTTGGCAGCCGCATAACCCAAGCAGCAGGGAACCCACCTCCATTGATGACAATGACGTTTGTCTGGCTGCTGGCTACATCAGCGTTGGAATCGAAGCAGCCGCCAGGCGGGCACTGGTCGCACACGTGGATGAAATCAAACGCAGCAGGGAAGCTCCGGCTGTCCACTGGCACATTGCAACTGGGGTCATTGCTGACGAAGAAGTTGCCGTCTGAGTTGTCTATGCGCAGGATGGGCGTGAAGTCATTGATGGCTGAGCGCGGCAGGCAGCACTGGCCCTGGTACTGCTGCCGCAGCTGGTTCATGTCCACCACCAGCCCAGACTGCAGCGTCAGGCCTGCAGCACGGCACGGCACAGCACAACACAGCATAGCACGCCAATCTTCAGCGTTGCAGGAGTGGCACACGACCAGGCATGGGCCTGAGCACAACATGGTGCAGCGCACAGCAGCGGCTGATCCATGCAGCGAGATAGTCTGAGGGCTTCACCCTGACAGCAGACTTGTGCCTGCATTGCAGCGCATGGCTGATGTTGCGGCTCATCCAGCCACCAGCAGCGGACTGGCACTCACTCGGGCCGTCTGTAATGGCCTGGGTGCTCTGTGCAGGCACGGCTTCACACTTGCCGGAGAACCCCGCATTGCAGATGGGAGCCGCGACGCTGCACACCACGTTGGGGTCGGGCTTGTTGTCCGGGGTGGTGCAGTAGTCACCCGGCAGCGCAACATCCACACCTTCAGCAGCAGCAGCAGCAGCAGCAGCAGCAGCAGCAGCAGCAGTGAACGTCATGCAGCGTTACAGAAATTGCATGTTGTGTTCGCGCAGCCATGGAGCCCGGATGTTCCTGGTGCTTATCCGGCATGAGTTTGAGCCCATGTGCGCTGCACAGATGCAGGTGTGTGTCTCAATTCCGGCTGCAGTTCAGGCACAGATGGATCCTATACTTCCTGCGCTGGCCAATGCAGACGGAGCTGCCCGGCATTGCAGATGCACACAGCAGCCGTTTCATACCAGCCAGAAGCAGGATCAAGCAGCCCAAACATACCTCCGTCGACTGCTGGACACTTCCCGCCTGCACACCTGCAGCGGCAAGAATCCACACACATTGAGCAACCAGTAAACTGCAGCAGCTGCTCTACTAGCTGAAAACACGTGCAGGCTCGGCTAGGGGTGCGATGTCAACACGCAATCAGCCTCATCAGAGTCTCATCCGTCGAAGTTGTGTTTCCAGTGTCACTAGTGCCTCCAGCCAGCTGCTTGCCACCCTACCTGCCCACACAGCTGCAGCATATTTGAGCAGCAGTACTAGTACGACACGGCAGCAGACCTCCTGCGTGCCATCCACTTGGGCTGCATGCAAGCGGCAGTTGCACGCAACTCACTTGCCGCAGGCCCAGATGGCTCGATACTGCGCAGGGTATGCTGCAGCAGGCACGATCAGCTTGGGGTCTTTGCAGTCGGGGTCTGCGGTGACATAATACTGCTGTTTGGAGCCTTCCAACTGCGCGATGGATGTGTAGTCACCCAGGAAGGACTGCGGGATGCAGCAGGTCCAGTTGGTGGCCTTGTAGAGCTCCGGCAGGGAGATGACCTGCCCGCTCATCAGCGTCATGTCTGCAGCAGCAGCAACAGCGAAAACAAAAACAGTGACAGAATCGTTGGCACTGGAACTGCCAGTATTGGAATCGGTCACGGCATCCACTGACTGTGCCAGTTCGTGTCCAGCTGTCAGCAGAGTGGCCTAATCAGCCTTAGACTTTGCAGCAAAGCTGTCCACATGACGGCCAAACCACAAATTCACATATGCAGCAGGAATACAGTGTCTAGATTGATTCGGGCTTGTTGCTGGCGCTGAACGTACGCAAGTTGCTGCCAGCCTAGGGCAGGGGAAGCAGCAGCAGTAGCAAGGATGATGGCGCTGAGTAAGGATGGCGCAACAGCCTGCAAGTTCGATGCAAATACATTTGCTGCTTTCGACTTGGGTTTCCAGCCAGGTCCCTGCTGCGACCAAGCATGGAACACGGAGGGAACTTGTGTTTATATCATACGCGCCGTTCACAGCAGGATCGCTCACTCTGGCATACTCCATGACCCAATAGAAGACTCGTCAACGTCAAAAGGAACAGCGGCACCCAAGGCGAGCTGCGCACTTCCATTATCTCTGCCTCAGTTACGCATTTGCTCAACGAAAGACGGCTGGTCGCAGATAAAACATGTTGAAATTAAAATACTACCGCACTGCGTTTCGCATGAGTGGGCAGCTGCTTGGTGTTTGGCGGGATGCCACATCACCAAATGGGTATTTGAGGTGACAGAACAGGGGCGCCAGAGCAGCACGCAATCTGCAGTCCTTGTACGCTAGTCAAAAAGTTAACTTCAAGAACAGCTGAAACATCCTACATTCAGCGGTTAGGATTGAGAGAGTGGAAGTAGTTACACGTGGGTCCGATCACCATCTAGACGGTAATTTGGATAGGGCATCCCACAAAAGCTGCACTTGCGAGGGGACAATCCCTCATCCTCTCTAAATATATGTCGCAATCCAGCGCTTTGAGGCGCGATTGAAGGGCGTCACGCTTTATGGTCGGTCGACTGTGCTACAAGCCTTACCAGACGACAAAGTGGGCGACGGAATTGCAGCTGACAGACATGTGAGCCAAACTTGATGACCGTGTCAAAAACAGTACTGCCGTGCTCAGAAGTGCGCACATCCATGATGTTCCAATGCAGTTCATCGCAATCATGTGCAGCCTTCAGTGCTAAATTATAACGTGCTGCTGTCATATCATCTGATGCAAAGCGATGCAGTTTGGACGCGGCAGGTGACAGAAAGACGGCACATGCAGGTCTGCATCGCACTGCATCTCCTGGCAAGCGCGCAGTGAAGTTGTCGTTCATACCTGACACAGCTGTAGCTGCTACCACGCAACAGTTACTTATGTCAGGCGTGCACCTGCCTGCTGTCCGCCGCTACCGCCTGACGCTGCTTTTATGCTTGTCATAACTTACCCGGAGTCATCGGCTGCCTCTACGGGTGCACACCAAAATGGAGAACACGTGTAACTACTCTCTCTCTCTCTCAAAGTGGAGAACATGTGGCGTTGCTGCAACAAACACGTTCTGCGCCCCGCATCATGCCCCTTGCATACACACCTAGGCCTCGGCAGCTGCGTCAATCGTGTCAGCTGCATCAGCGCCTCCCCAGTCAGAGTGGCGTCACCTCAGTCCAAGCAGGTATGGCAGCTGCTTCATCTGGTGAATGGCATCCAAGCACTGCACGGCACCCCCATCACAGTCATCATCAGCGCGGGCCGGCTTAAGCAGGAGTATCTAGTCCAGGTGACACAACTGTGCGTTACTACAAGCAACCACAGCTGCTGCTGCGTCACGCACACCCTGCATCGCACCACACAAGCTAAGACGCGTGCTAGGGCTGCCAGGGCTGCTGCATCCCCCCATTCAGGCCGTAAGCGGAGGCCAGCAGTATGGTCCTTGCCTCAGTGAGACCTGTCAGACCAGCTAGCATGGCACCCACAGCAAACCAGCCAGGCTCCTGCGTCTGCCTCTTCAATTCCACACGTGCCAACACATCACTGTCCATTGCCCCAACTGCCACGTACAGCTTGGTCAAGCCAGTGCAGGCTGTGGTGCCGTCTAGCATGGCCGGCATCTGGCGCCTTCGCACCTTGCTGGGTCCTGCACCCCACCCCCTGCCCATGCATAATTCGTGCAGCTGTGGCAGCTGGTGCCAGGCTGCTGCTGCTGCTGCTGCTGCTGCTGCTGCTGCTGTGAATCCAGCCTCATGCACCCGCCAGTGCTCCAGCACCGGGTGCTGCAACATTGGCAGCTGCGGCAGCAGCAGCAGCAGCAGGCTGCTGCCTGGGGAGCTGCACGGGCGCAGCCACTCCAGCCGCTCCAGCTGCAGCAACTGCGTCAAGGCGGCAGGCTCCTGCTGTATTGGCGGAGCTCAGCTCCCTCCAGTGCGCTGACACCTTGACAGCTGCCGAGGCACAGCTGCGTCAGCTGTGCTGGCAGCACCAAGCCCTCGCACAGCCGCCCTTCTGTAGCAACGTCCTGCGGCTGGCTCTGCACCGACAGATCAAGCACCAGGCGGTGACGCGACAAATACAAAACCCTCCAAATGCAGCTTCTGCATTGGCAGCGGCTACAACAGCAGCTGCTGCAGGTTGCAGTCACCTACTCTGGCCTGGCCTGAAGGCAGGCGCAAAAGTCGAGCCAGGCCTGCCAAAGCATCCTTGGTTGCTTGGCCATCAAGCTGCAGCTGCTGCATCGTGCTGAGCGCTGCTGGCAACGCCGGCTAACCTGCCATGCTCTCCTAACCAGGCTGTGTGCTGGCAGCACAACCATCACGCCTGCAGCATCGGGCAGTTCTGTGCTGAATTATGTCACACGCAGGCCTTGCTGCCCCTGCTGCTGCTGCTGCTGCTGCTGCTGCTGCTGCTGCTGGCTGCTGCTGCTGCTGCTGCTGCTTTGTGATGGACAACTCCACGCCTGCCTTTTCTGCAGGCTCTGTGATGGGCATTGCTGCTGTAGGGTTGGATGCTGCTGCAGCTAGCCCTGCTGCGCGCATCATGGCTTGCGGAACAGCTGCTGAGTCGGCTCGGGGCAACAGCGCAAACACAGCCTCATACCATACTGTCAACACATGCAGCATGCTTTGGCAGCCAGGGCGCACAGCTGTCTAGCCGCCCACTGACGCATTGCTTCAAACCTGACTTCAGCGTCTCTGTTGCATGCGCTGCACTGCTGCACTGCCTCACGACAGCCCTTGCATGCCTATGCTGTTGCACACAGGAGCTTGGCGTCTGTGCTGAGTGCTGGGTGTTTCAGCGCAACAAACAGTGCATACAGCTCCATGCAGGTCACCCGAGTATGCAGCAGTGGTGATGGTAATGCAGTTGGTGAGCAGGGAGCAGCAGTTCCCAGAACAGTTTGCACCCACGATCCTGATGATTCGGCAGCCAAGCACCAGCTATGTGTGTTTACCTTCTGCTGCCGGCAGTTACAAAATAGGCATTTGTAGGAGTAAGTAGGAATGCGAATAGGTCTGCCCTGCTGCAGGCTGCCAGTGGTTCCCATCTTGTCCTGCATGGCGCTCCTGTGTTTGGCGGCTGCATGGCAGTTTGGGTATATAGTGACTGAACGCAGGCCCTGAACGCTGCCCCAAATCCCCAAGTGAAGTCTTACTAAATGAGGTAAACACCACAACCACAGATCAAAGACATAACAGACCAGGGCAGACTTGAAAAAGAACCCTGATCTACATGACACACATTAGTCACGACAGTTACGATCCTTGTTGGCAAGAATCAAATTGACCTGTACAAACCATGCTGGCATGCGTTATGCACGAATTTCTTAGAATTCTGTAGAGAGGGGCATGACGATTGCTTGCGTGCAGTGGATGGCATCAGTATCTTTGGCCTTCACAACAGAATCCAGCCTACTTAACGAAGCGCAGTGAACCTCAATCTCGCGCTGTGAACAAGGCATTTGGCGTCAGCCGTAATCACATCTGCGTGCTTGCTGCTGAATGGCTGACCAACACCTGCTTCCGGCAAGCAAACGCGCAGGCGTCGAGCTTCCTTCCAGCAGCGACGAACAGCGCATAATCGACATGATCCAGCAGCACCGAAGTTTGCGAGCCGTGGAGCTCAGCAGTGTGGCTGGCACCAGCAGCAGTAGACAGTTTGACAGGAGCTCAAGCTTCACCGCTGGCAATCCTGACAAGTGGGCCGACGACTCTTCAGACTCTTCTGAGTCACTGCAAGAGGCGTCGCCGAGCAGTTGGGCGACAGGGGCCTTTGAGCCATTTGAAGTGGAAGAGCAAGCTACAGAGGTCAAGTACCTCAGGTCTGCTTTCACCAAGAAGGTGCGGGCTGATCCCAGCACGTGTGGCGGCATACCGTTCTAAGCAGTCCAGGCAGCAGGGGCTGCTACTGTATGACACAGGAAACAGTGAGAATCAGCACATGAACATCTGCTTTCTTGTCTGTGCAAAAGCACACCACTTGATGGCAATGCAGCACGCTCGTTGCAGCGTTCCTTTCCCACCTGTCGCGCTTTTGCCAACAAAATTTGTAACCGCCCGCATCCCTCTTGCAGGAGCAGGAGTGTGAGCACCTTCGCCAGATCATCAAGGAGCTCAGCCAGTCACGCAGCAAAGCGCACAAGACCAAGGTTGAGCTGGAGGAGCAGTTTGCAGGACTGCAGAAGGAGTACTACAGGTGCCTGGCACTCTCTGCGCATGTATGGGGGGTGGGGGAGGTTTAGCAGCGGCGGAGTGCATGCGCAGCGCGCACCTCCAGCAGCGACCATGTTTCAGGTGCTGGCAGTGAATCAGCAGCAGCACGGCCATGTGCGCACACCACGCAACCATCATTGGTCATCCAGGCCACCAGCACATCATGCCGAGCACTTTGGATCGGCTCTCCCATCACAAATTGTCCCACGGCTCGCATAACCACGTTCCTGTGTTGCCTGGCTGCGCTGCGCAGGGTGCTCAAGGTGTCGGAGCTAGCGCGCACCGTCTCGCAGCAGTCGGTGTCGCGCGCAGCCGGCCTCAAGTCTGAGCTGTCCACGGCGCAGGACCACGCGCGCCGGGCGCGGCGCCGCGCGCGGCAGCAGACAAGTCCTGCAAGGAGCTGCGGGAGGAGAACGCAGCGCTGAAGCAGAGGCTGCTGCTGCTGGAGCGGCTGCACCTGGAGCTCGGGGACGACTGCAGGACCAGCGCGTGCGCGCGCGCGTACCTGTTCGGCCACTCCATGAGCCTGTACTGAGGGGCGGTGCGCGTGGAGCCATGCCTGCAAGTGGAGGGCTTGTGCGTGGTGTGGGGTGTGGGTGTGGGTGTGGGGTGGGTGTGGGTGGTGCCGAGGCGCGTCATGTGACATGCTGCACCTGTGTTTTGTTTTCATAGGCCCTGCACGCAATTGTTTTTGTAGGCTCTGCATGCAATTCAAGGTTGCATGTGTACGTGAGCTGGGGCCTTATTGCAATGCATATTGCGTTGTGTACACAAGGCAGTAATTGTTCACCCGGCTGGTGGTTCTGGAGTCAGTTGGTTTCAAGCTTGTCGGGCTTGCTGTTGACTTTGCAACGCGCAGCGGCGCACCATACACTGCTGCCGGCTGGCATGTGGAACCGTGCTGCGGCATGCGGGACCGAGAGCAGAGCATTTGCCAGGTCAAGCAGCAGCTGTGCACAGTCATCGCAACCTTCGCCAAACAAACAGCCCGCAGCAGCGCTTCTGTGCATTGCCGTGTCTGCCTTGGAGCGCAGCATGTGGTGGCTCGGGTGCATGCACCAGTTGCGCCTTGCCTTCCGTTTTGCAGGAGCAGCTCGGCGTCTGGGCCACACCCTCCCTCCCTGCAGCAAGCCCGTGCCAGCTGTGGTGTGCGGTGTGTTGGTGTGTCGAGGCAAAAGAGCAGCCAGCTCCCGACCCACACTGCTGCAGCGGCGCCTTTTGGGCCGCATAGCAGCGGCAGCGGAGCTCGCATGATGAACGCCTGGTCTGCCTGCTTCAGCAGGTGCAGCAGCTGTGGAGTGTTGGGCGTGAGCCTGCAGGTGTGGGCCTCGGCTGATGCAGCGGGGCGCTGGTGTCCCACGCCGCATCATGCCGTGGCACTGCATTGACCCGGCGCGCTTGCATGGGCTGTTTTTCATGCTGTGGCCAGGCACCTCTCTGGTTCAGTGGTGGATCCTGGCAGTCGCACCCGCAAGGGAGTTTATACGGCCGGGCGTGAGAGCTTGTTGTGTTTCGACTTTTTTACGACCATGGGGTTTGGGGATTTTGTTGCATGTGTGTGTGCTGCCGCCGCCTCCGCACAGGTGCCTTCTTGTCACAGGCTGAAGCATTGCGGATGGTGTGTGTGCACCTGTGTGCGAATCACCGCCAGCGCTGCTTTTGGTGGAGCAGCCAGGTGTCATGTTATGGCAGTGAAAAAATAGGCAGCTGGCGCACGGGGGCGCGGTGTTGTTCCCTTTTTTGGAGGAAGAGGCTGCTTGCTGCCTTGCCCCTTCAGTTGTGTCCTTGCATGCATATGGCGCATGTTGTAGTAGCAGTAGGAGGCGGAGCGTGTCTGGCGTAGCAATGAACAGGGTGGCTGTGCAGTCACTGCTCAACATTGAGGTTGCGGCTTTTGTTTTGGTTGTCAGGGTGTTCAAGCCAAGCAGATGACGTGGGTTCCGTCTATTAGGGGAATTGTATGGGGGTCCAGCACTTGACAACTTGCCGCTGCCTCTTCTCCTTCTCTGTACCCTTGTTTCTCACCACAATTCTGGTTGTGTCAACTTCCTGTAGGTATAGAGCGTGAATTTTGGCAGTCCTGGGCATATATGTCATCGCATGCTGCCACTGCTGTGGTGTGTGGCGGGACAGGTCACCCTCAGCTGAGTGCCTGCAGGCGTGGACTTGCCCATGTTGTCGTGTGTTTGATGTTCTGCAGCAGCGCAAGTGATGGCCTCGACGTGGTGTGCGGTGAGACAGGCTGCGCCCTGTGTGCCGCAGCACCTGGTGGTCATTGTTGGTGTTGCCAGCAGATCAGTGATCTTGCGGCATACAGGTGTCGAGCTGTCTGGCGAGCGGCTGGGCGCCCAGCCGGCAGCTGGGTCCACAGATGATACTTTCATGTTTGTAGCTATGGATGCCCCTGTTGCCCGTACACGTGTGCGCCATGTGCCACCACCAAGCCTGCCAGTCTGGGT
Organism: Scenedesmus sp. NREL 46B-D3; assembly: GCA_014080715.1. Classification (NCBI taxonomy): domain Eukaryota; kingdom Viridiplantae; phylum Chlorophyta; class Chlorophyceae; order Sphaeropleales; family Scenedesmaceae; genus Scenedesmus; species Scenedesmus sp. NREL 46B-D3. The sequence continues at coordinate 707,822 of JACERP010000015.1, read as the reverse complement.
GATGGATGAGTCGCTGTCTTTACTGGTGTCATACCAGTTTATGGTGATTGTCTGTGCCAGTTGCTGGCAGCCTGACCAGCGAAAGAGTTGCAGCAGTCACGCAGTTCTCAGCCGCCGCAGACATTGGGGTCGCCTTGAAGCACGGCAACAGATCAAATCTCGTCTGCACGCTGGTACCTAGCAATTGTGAGAAACAATGGATGCCTGTCAATATATAAGGATATAATGCTAGGCTATGCTGCATGTTGGCTGCTTGTGCATGCTCTGCCTCCCTTTGCCCCTTTGGTTGTGGTAAGACACTTGTGGACCCCATGAGCCTTGTTTGGCTCCTTGGTGGGTGGGCCAGTGACCCTAGTTAGGTAAATGGTGTGGTGTGTGTGGCCAGAGTGGGGCAGGCAGGATGGCCTCGGTTGCTGCTGGCCGTCACTTGCCTGCCGCCTGCCCGCAGGATGTGCTGGTGTGTGCTGAGCTGCGTCTTGCTAGGCAGCAGGAGGAGCAGTGCTGCCCAACACCAACACAAAAGCTGTCTAAGCACCCTGGAAGGGGAAGTCCCCTTGTGCCACGCTTGCCCATTCAGCACACCATGCCACACGCTGCTTGTGTGGCACAGACAAATGTTGTTGGTTATGTGTGCGCTGCATCATACCACATATCACATACATGTACAGTGCTGGGCGGCAGGCAGGGAGGCTCCTGCACGCCAATTTGTGCATGTTTGCTTCTGACTCAGAAGTTCTAAGGTGTCACCACTCGCCACCGCTGTGTGTTTGTCCATTCATGTGGTGGCACAGTGCTTAAGTGAGCATTGCACACACCAGACTCGCATCCTTTGAAGCAGACGTGCTGCCGTTGTTGCAGCATCGCTTGAGCCCAGGTCTGCTGTGCTGACTGCCGTCAGTAGCCTCTTTTTTGCATATATTGCCGTTTGCAGTCAAGCACAGTATGTTTTCCTGGTGTTATACGACACAGCACTGCATGCATGCGGAGGGTTTCACCCGATGCGTGACGTGGCCGACAGGACGGCGCCTCACTCCAAGAGCCCCTTGCCAGCGGGTGACACGTCACCCAGGGCTGAGTGAGCGCTGCTGCCTTCCTGCAGTTTCGCCTCGATGCAGTTTGGTTGCGCAGCAGCAGTGTCTGGCCCTTTCAAATGGCGGTTCACTGAACTTTGCCTTGATTGCAGGGTTGGTCTAAGGCCTAGTGCCTCTCCAAGAGGCAGCACCTCCAGGCAGCATCTTAGAAGACAACAGGTGTTGTAAGTTGCCTCCATCAGGGGTTACTCAGCAGTCATCGATGTTCAATCGCAGTTGTCATGGCTGTGCTGAGCAGCTTGTACCACTTTGCACGTAAAAAGCGCACTCGTGTGTGCGCCAGTGGTTGAGTACAGTACGATTGATTGGTACGAGGGTTGGTTTGCTCTCCGGTGACAAATCTACTGCCGGTGCCAGCCGTTCAGCGAACCCCTGCGTTCCTCCGCAGGAGACCGACAAGGTTGCAGGAAGCCTGGGTGGTACCTCTGAGCGTCTACGACAGGAGCAGCATGACAACAGCAGCGGAAGTGTATGAGCTGCCTGCTGTCGCAGTGAGGTACGTGCACAAGTGTGTAACATAGCTCCGTAACTTATCAAGGCGTTTCAGCAAGATGCCTGGCAGTTGCCACAGCCAGAAGGGCCTAGCCTGGCCACTACTGTGCACACCAAGCATCCTCACCAACATGCATCGGCAGTACCAAGATGCTGCTTTCATATTGAGCAACAGCAAATGCATACCCGCATCAGCAGCACCACATTAGGCTCATGGCCACCAATGAATACCCACCAACTGATTACCCACCACGCCCAAGCACAGGCAGTGGTGGGTGCTGCGGTGGTGTGCTGAACTCCCACCTGCGTGTGCTGCCAAAGTGGTGGCAGCACGCTACCTGAGCAGCGCTTGTGTCTTCACCTGCACTGCAGCTGCACCTGCTGCTGCTGCAACAATGACGACCCTGTGCTGCAACTGTCTCGATCAAACCGCTTGCAGGACGTTATCTGACCCGGCGCTGCTGTTGGAGCTGCACTGCATCAGCATCAGCCACTACTGCATGCGTGCAAAATGGGCGCTGCAGCTTGCGGGCCTGCCCTTCACAAGCGTGCACCACCTGCCCCTGGCGCATGTGCTGGGCATCAAGCGGCTGCAGGTGCGCCGCAGCAGCAGCAGCAGCAGTCTTCCAGATTGCTGTTTTTCACTCCATGGCAAAAAGCGGCTTCGGCGGGGGCAGCTATGTTATAGATACGGTAGACAGCAGTGCCCAAATGCGCGTGTGTGTGTTCTTCCTGCAGGGGCCCTCTGTGCCATGGCACGGCTGCCTTGTCTGCAGCATGCATCTCAAAGCTCACAGCACACACACCTCCCCTCATCTGCATGCAACAGTGTTGTGGCTGGGCACTGCTGCCCCAAATGCACTGCAATGCACGTACCGCCAATCAGGGGCATGTAACCACCACTTGGAACAGTACACTCGGCAGGCCCTGGTGATTACTGACCAGGACCTCGTATTCAGGGGCGGGTATTGTCACCAGCCGTTTGCAACCTGTCCTCCCATTCCAACAATGGAACCTTCAGCGCTTGCCTCTCAACCTGTTGATGTGGTTGCGACACCCCCCCCCCCCCCCCCACACACACACACACACATTTGGCGTGCTCGGCATCAAGCGTGGAATGCAGCCGCTGCCACTCGTCTGGCTGCTGCTGCTGCCGCCTGTGGCTGCGCCCCATGCCACCTCTTCCTGTTTTTGGTAGCTGTATTGTGGAAGCATGCTGTCATGTGCTTATGGCAAAAGCATGGTTCAATTGTGTCTGGCAGTTTGGCTCACTTTGGCTCAAGTTGGTCCAATCAATGTCCTTTGCGCAATTTTGCGTCTGAATTGTGTGGTGCATGCCACCTTGGATGGTGAGTGGCCTACATGTAACCCCCATATCTCTCCAGACATGGGATGATCCCCAGCAGCTGCTGCGTTTAAACAACATTAACACTGCCAGCATGTCGTGCCTGCTGCTTACAGTGCGGTTGGGTATTTAGTGGTAGAACATCGGCATCGTATGCTAGAGACCCAGGCTGGAATCCTGGTCCAACCGCCCGTGGCTGGGCATAAAAAGCAACTGGTATGGACTTGCGCGGGTGGTTTCGATCGCCCAAACAACGAAGGAAAGACTGGGTACAACTACGATCACCTCATGAGCGGAGTAGAGGCTCGCTGGGCTCGTGCCTGAGGTCAGGTTTCAATCCTGAAGATGTATTGTATTGTATTGCAAGCGCCGCACTGCCCCAGCACATACACCTGCTTTGGCGGGTCTGCCGCTGGTCCGTTGCCTGCAGCGGCGCTTCAGCCTGGGCCCTTCATGCAGGCTGCAACGTTGCCTAGCAATGCGCGGTTGTGCAAGCAGATGCCAGTGGCCAATTGTGTGCGTCTTCCCACCTCAATGCAAACTGCTATGGCTGTTGCCGCTGCCGCGTGCTGTCTGCAGGGGCGCGTCGGCCAGGGCCCTGCCGCCCCAACCGCCTCCAGCAAGTCTGCCGTGGCAACACCAGTGCTGGCTGTCTACTCGGCACAGGGCAAGCCGCTGTGGTGCGTCGATGATAGGAAGCACGAGTGACTTTTGGATGCATCACTATCAGCATGTATTGAGAGAGACTGATTATGCGTGGGTCCCAGTCACCACCTTAGATGGTATGAGCCACCCCAAAATGTGTACTGAGCCTGAGATGCATGAACACTTGGGATGCATTGCACTGCATTGGACTAGGTCAGCGAGCTGTAGCACTCGTGCTTGTCTGGCGAGCAGCACACTTGCAGCAGAAGCCCTGGTGTTGTGGGCGGTGCGACTGTCGCGGTTCTCGCACAGCGGCGGACCACATGTGGGCTGTGTGCTGTGTGCTGTGTACTGTGTGCCACTGCCCATCACCTGCCTGCCTGCCTGCCTGCAGCCTGCTGGCCAACTCAACGCTGATCAGCCGGTACGCTGCCCTGCGTGCCCAGGCGCTGGGCCTGCCTGGAGCTGCTCAGCTGTATGGACCTGCCCTGACCCTGGCACAACCAGCAGCAGCAGCGGCAGCAGGGGATGGCGCAGCTGGTGATGGTGGCAGCAGCAGCAGCAGGGTGACTGGCGCAGGGCGGCTGTACGAGGCCGTGGAGGCGTTGGAGCTGCGGCTGTCAGGCACGCTGGGCATCGAGGTGCGTAGCTGCAGAGTGGAAGGCTGTGCCGGCAAGGGCGTCATGTGTGCTGTCCCCAAGTGGCAGCTACAGCGGGGCTTGCCGTGTCCAGCAAAGTAGCATCAGGAGCAGCCACCCATGGTCACAGAGCCCCTGGTCTGAGCATAGCCCAGGTGTGCACGGCAGCAGCTTGCCAGATGGATCCCGGCGACGGCCATGCCTTTCTGTGCCTGCTGTGCTGGTGCAGGTGCGCCGTGTGATGTACCACTACCTGCTCCCGCACTGGCACCTGGCCGGCCACTTGTTCAGTGCAAACGCCAGTGGGGCTGCGGAACGGCTGCTGTCGCCGCTGACATACCTGCTGAGCCGCCTGCTGCTGCCCAAGGTCCTGGCCATCAACGCAGCAACAGCAGCACGCGCCAAGCAGCGCCTGCTGGAAGAGTTTGACTACTTGGACAGCTTGCTGCTGGCTCAGCAGCAGCAGAGCAAGGAGGCTGCAGGTCAGGGCGCAGCGGCAGGTGCCGACGCCAATGATGCCAGCAGCAGCAGCAGCAGCAGCCTGCCATACTACATTTGTGGCCCAGAGCTTACTGCTGCTGATGTGTCACTGGCGGCCCTTGGTGGCTATGTTGTGGGCGTGCCTGCCAGCCGCATGGGGCTGCATTGGAGCCCAGGCATGGAGCACATGCCGCAGGAGCTGCAGCGGTTCATGCAGGTGGGCGCAGCCAGCCCTGCAGGTTGTGCAACGACAAGGTTGGGGCGGGCGACCAGCTGGCAGCGCACACGTTGCGTCAGTGCTCTGGAGACCTTGGGCCTTGCACAGTAGATTTGCTGCTTGGTGTGGGACAACCTCAAGGCTGGAGGGCTCCTGCGAGGTTGCAGCACCTGTAAACGGCTCATGCAACCGACAGCTCACTTTGTTATGACTCCAACACGGTCTACTGCTCTGCTCATCCATGACTCTGCTGTTGCTTTCCTCCGCTGCTTGGCTGCCACTGCTGCAGACTCTGCGCGACCGCCCAACCGGCAAGCTCATCCTGGAGCTGTGGAGGGTGCACGGCCCGTTGGCTCAGCACCCCCAGTGACACCCGCTAATTTCTTAGAATTTGAAGATTGATGGATTAGGTGGTTGCCCAATGAGCCTGTCATTGGCTCGAAAACGGGTGATGTTCCCGTCGTGTAACATCCAAACTGTGAAACTGTGACACAGGCAGGCCGTACACTTGGGCTCGCAACCATACCGATGGGTCCAGTTCAAGGGCCAGACACTCTGTCTCTATGTAATGTTGGGACTGGCTTCAACCGGATGATCAAAAGAATTGGCCGCCAAACAGCGGTTGTTGGCATCAAATCTCCTGCTGGAATGCACCCGCCACCTTAGGACAAACCCTGGGAGGGCCGCCCGGTTGACAAAAACCAAGGCATCATGCCTTGATGGTCAATGTACCACTGGTGCTTCTGAGCCCTGACCTAGCATGTTTCGACAGCTGACTCGCCTTGTGAGGTTCAGCTGGCAGACCATGTGCAGGTTATACCTGCAGCAACAGTAACATCAACAACAACTGGCGATTGATCTTGATGCGCTGCTGTTCCAGCACGTTGGTGTATCGTCATTGTGTTGAGACTGCAGTGGAGAACTGACGCTGTCTGCCAGACAGCTACAGTGTAGCGGTGAACGCTGCATCATACAGAACCTGGCACTATTGTGCGTGAAAGCCTGCTCAGCTCGGCGGAGCCAGCTTTGCAGAAATGGTCAAGGTAGCCATCTCTGCTCCTGCCCAGTGCTCAATTGCATGCTGCAGTGTTGGCATACAAAGCATCATTAATCGTGGCAGCAGTTTGCTTTGCACGTAATATCCAGCAGCCCGCGACCACTTCCTCAGGCAGCTGCTGGCCACCAGCACACTGAGGCGCAAGCTGATCATTTTCGTGCGCAAGGGTGTGCAGCGCGCCATCCTGCAGCGTGATGCACTGGAGGCGGTGTGCCACAGGTGCGGCTGGGGCGGTGCTTGGGACCCTTCAGTGCAGGCGCTGGCACGAGGCCGCTTGGACGTGCTGTTCCCCAAGACAACTTGTCAGCCGCCATCAACTCCGGCCAAGGCGCTGATGATGCGCCTGAGGCTGGTGAGCCAGAGGCGCCACTGCTGCCCAGCAGTGAGGAGGATGAGCTAGTGTCGGTGGCAGCACTGGAGGAGAGGGTTGCTGCCGCGCCTATCCCTGCTCGCCGCCAGCCGCGCCCGTCTGAACTGGTTGACGCGCTGAATGAGCGTGATGCGGAGAGGGCAGCATGCGGCAGGGGCAGAGGACGTGGCAGGGGCAGGGGCCGTGCAACAGCGGCAGCAGTTGCTGCTGCTGGAGGCGATGCAGTTGATGAAGCTGCAGCAACAGGAGCATATGCCAGGGGTGGCAGGGGCAGGGGGCGTGGCAGGGGCAGGGGGCGTGCAGCAGCTGCAGCAACAGCAGCAGCAGCAGCAGCAGCCAACAATGGTGGTGGCGGGGTCCAGGAGGCAGCAGAGGGCAGTGGCATGAGCAGGGGGATGGCGCCGGCGAGGAGACCAGCACGGATGATTGGACCACCAGCGAGGAGTTTGATGGTGAGGGTGAGCGAGGCGGCCAGGGCGGCATCAGCCGTATGCGTGGCAGCTATGGGGTGGAAGATGTGGGGGATGAGGAGGAGGAGGCACTGGTGGCAGCAGGGCTTGCAGCCGCAGCAGCAAGGCCTGCGAGGGCTGCTGCTGCTGCTGCTGCAAGCCAGCAGCTGAGCAGATGGTGCTTGCGGCTGCAGAGAAGGGTTGTGGCTGTTTTTGTCATATGCTGTCTAGCAAGCAGCTAGGACCTTTCAGCTACGAAGTCTGTACAATTACATGATGGTGATGCTGGTTTGCATGTAATATATTTGGTTTGGTGCTCTGTGGTAAACTGGCATAGCAGCTGTTGTGTAACAATGTACTGGCAAGCCGGCGGCAGGTGGTTCAGGGTGTACCAACTCACTGCAGATCAGGAGTAGACACCAAGAGATGCAGCATTCTTGCAGCTGTGCGTCCATTGTGAGTCTAAGCAGCAAGTGGTATCTGCACCAGAGTAAATGCTGGCCTAGGCTGGGCTGTGCTGCCATCTTGCTGAGCACCTGGCAACCCAGGCATCCCTGCAACCTCTCTGCAGACGCTCAGCAACGTGCACCTTGTGGACTTGTTGAGAACGTGATTGCAGCAAGCGAAAAGCACGAAAAACAGCACGAAAACGCGTAAAAAGCAGGCACCCGTTGCCAAATTTTCTACTACGATTTAGTGTAATCGCAGTATCTTTTGGCAAAATTACAAAAAAGGTCACACGTTCACCAATACTTTCATTGAGGGATATAATGGTCGCACAGGGTTCGCCTAAAGTTATACCGACTGGGAGGTAAAGTTATACCGACTGGGAGCACTTTTCGATGGCGAACGGGCATGTTATCCAGGCTATGTACAGCCCGATCGACGGCACAGCCTGTCATTGAAAGCATCTGTCGAATTTTCGGGGTAACTATGGAGCTTCCAGGCATTTGCTCACTGCAGTACAGCTAAACGCCAAATGTTACGAAATGTTTGTCCCGCTCCCTTCGCCAATATTAGAGAAGTGAAACAACAAAAACAACAAATTTATTCCATTTACCAATACTTTTACCGTCAATACTTAAAGATATTACGGTAAGTGACGTGCTTCGGCTCCGCAATCCTGCTCTGATTTAGTTTTTCCGACATGCTACTTGTGAAGCCTACTAGCATTTGTCCTACTATGTATTCGTGCGTTTACGGTACTGTTACCAAAAAATGATGCATGTGCCTTGTCAGGTTCTGTTCTGTGCATCAGGCTGGCAGCCACTTCATATCATCCATACTGTTTGTTTCAGCTGTTTGGAGAAAGTTGATTAGTGTGCGACTTTTTCGAGTCTGGGCGCAACGACTGTACCATTGGTGCATGCGCCAAGGCTTGGTTGACCATATGATTGGTGTGTGGTTGTGTGTAAAGGGTTGCAGGGAAGACACATAACATAGCACAATGCAGCAAATGCAGCACGCACATTGCAAGAAAGGGGTTCCTGCCACCATGGCTGAACTGTTGTTTGTGGTCAACAATGGGTGCGCTAATTTCAAGGTGTGGCGGGAGGGCAGTCGTCCTGCAGTGACCAGGAGCTGCTCTGGTTGTTGGCATGTAAGGCAGAGCATGCCTCGTAGATGACCAGAACGTACACACACCTGTCTTTGCGTCTGAACGTGGCAACAGAGTCTTGCTGGCTGTGCATTGGCAGGCTGACACCTGCATGCTGCAGCTGCAGGTTCTTACAGCAGCCAGTTCATGGGCACTCAGTGGCCGGCGCTGCAAAGCAGCAGGCTCAGTCCGCACCGCCATGATGGGCGCGACGGCCTCTCTGCTGAAGACTCCACGATTAGTGCCTCTTGACGCATTGCCAAACCAGTTTATAGCATGATTGAGCTATACAGTCGTTCCATACATATGACATGAAGAATCCCTCGTCTCGCTCTCTAGCTCTGGTACTGCACCAAGTGCTGACAGCTGCCAAAGTACTGTGTCTGACTCTGCGGCTGCTGTCGCTTGTGGTGTTCTGCTTGCAGGCTGCACGGCCGCATGGCTCAATCCCACCATCCAGGGATGTGGAATGACGCTGGTCACATGTTCCAGGCCGCCGACCCCAGTCCCAGAGCAACCATCAGCACCACTGATGCTGCTGCACTGCGCTCCCCGGAGTGTTCCTTGGCTTCCTGCTGCTCAACAGCACCCTGCATCAGCTGCACATTGCCAGCTTGCCCCACAAGCAGACTGGTGCTAGGCTGCAGCAGGTCCTGCATGGCTGTTGTCACCTGCTGGCTGTCTGCTTGCTGGGCAGAGCCCCCTCCTGAGCCATCCTGCAGTGGTGAGGTGGCCGGCAGCCCGCCAGACCCTACACCTGAAGGCGCATTATTGCCTGTGCTGCCTGCAGCTGTTGGTACTGTCCCTGCATGTGACGCATCTGCAGCAGGCGGGTCGTTGAAGCGGTGCACTTGCATGCCGCATGCGCCTCCGCATGATTGGCTGGTGTTGCCTGGGCAGGCCATGTCGCAGGCCGCAGCGCCCAGCACCTTGGCACCAAGCCCGTCATAGCCTGCACAGGATGCCAAGACAACAAAAAGAGGGGAGGTGGACACGTGAAGTGCAATTCAAAATCAGACGCAACAGCAGACACCTCATGCAGTTTGATTTGGCTGCAGCAATGCTGCTGCTACTGCTGCTGCGGCTCCTGCAGTGCTGTGGCAGCTATCAGGTTGCACTTCACTCTCAGAGTGCAAACTCTGCTCGCCAGGCTGGCACGTGTGTGGTTACCTGTGAGCCACCGTCTGTTGCAACCTTACTGTGTACGACTGACTGCGCTGCGCTGAAACATAGCTGTGCGCAGCGCCTCACCTCCCCAGCACTGACGTGACGCAAGGCACGGATTGAGCATCACGTCAGTGGGTGCGGCAGAGGATGTAGTCGGCAGCAAAAGAGGCAGCGGCAGCGGCAGGGACAGGGACCGGCAGCAAGTGAGCAAGAACACATCATACCCTGTGGTGGGCTGTGCACTGAATGCTGGGCAACCCAATTGCACCTACAGGCTGTTGCCGCTGAGCCAGCGTCATAAGACCCACGCAGCTGCATCCAAGGCGCTGAGTGTTGTGCGTTGTTGGCTGCGTGGCTGCATCTCAACTACCGCTTGTAACAGGATTAGCTCATGTTGAGACGCAGTCACCACCTGAGGTGGTATCATAACATAATGGACTGCTGCATGTCATCAGCAAGTCCCACGCCTGGTGGGCAGGTAACCTCGTTATTAGGCATTTCATGCTGTGGTTTGACCACCTGCACGAATAAGGTTGGCCTGCGGCGCTGCAGGCGCACTGCTGCTTTGTGCACTCACCTCCATGCCGTACTGCAGGCCAAACACGGGCCACCTCTCCGCGTGTGCAATGTGGGCGCACAGCTCCACGCTCATGGCCACCGTGCTGGTCCACAGGAACATGGGCATGGTGCGGTTCTCAGAGTCCCTGCAGTGCAACGGGCCATGCAATCCTGTGTGCGAGCATGTGTGCATGCTGTGTTGGTGCCTGAAGGGTGCGATTTTGCATCTAAAAAGCAGGCTAACTTGAAAGTCCAGGATGCTGTGTGCTGCAGTGCTGTGCAGTGCTTGTCAACAGGAACTGCACCAGCGCGCCGCAGGTTGGCCTTGCAATGCTATGGTCTGGGTTGCTGGCTACTTACATGCATTTCTGATGCGTGGTGTGCTGCAGTCAAACAAGCAAGCCTGTGTGCAACTCCTCAGCTTGAACAGCCAACTGCATCTGAGGGTGAATGTTGTCTGCTATGTGTCCAGCAGCGTGCTAATGCGCTGACATGGTGCAGGCAGTAATGCACACTTTCAGCGCATGCTGAGCAGGGTTCAGTGCAGCACTCACCTGTAGCAGCCAATGTCCGAGAACCCTGACTCTGGCAGCACCAGCTCTGTTGGCTCGTTGCTGCTGGTGTAGAGGTCTATGGCGCACTCATCGCCGCAGGTGGCCTGGAAGTCGCCAGCGCAAAACATGGAGCACCTTTTGGAGGGGCCATACCGGGCAAGGTCAGCAAAGGTGCCATTGCCAGGATCTGCAGCCGCGTAAAGCGGGACATACGCATTAAAAATGGCAGGTTAGCTTCGGGATATGTAATGCTTCATGCGCAGGCCTCGGATGAGCTTGCTGCATGCACTGTCAGGCTGCTAGCCTGGCACTGCTGCTCAGCAGTACAGCCGTAGCCTACGGCACCTAAGAGCAACTCAGCAGCAGTAAACAGGCAATGTATACCTAACCAACATTCTCTGCCGTATTCCAAGCCGTATGCAGAAGCAAAGCGCGTCTTGGCCATTCTGCTGCAGAGCTCCGGTGTCATGGTGAGCAGTGACGCTGCTTTGAAGGGCATAGCCCTCCTGCCCATTTTGCAGTTGTAGTAGCATCCTCGGTATACATCTGAAGCGTTTAACGATTGCACTACGCAGGACAAAGTGACCAGCAACGTGAACGCTGCTTGGGCGGGACGCCACATTCTCACCAAGCTTGTGATTTATATTACAAACACCTATGTGAGGGACAACATGTAAAATATTAGCATTGCAATGTATCATGACGGCATAGCGCATGCGCTTATGTCGTGCAGCACAGCACAGCATGACTTGTCCCACGGCGTGACAAGCACCGCGGTGACATACCACCCAACACACCCCGTCTTTCATCAGCTTGATTCAAAACATTCTCATATTGTAGCTTAAAGGCTTTGAAGGCAGCCACGGCACCAACTGGACAGCAGGCACCCTCTACATATGTACTGCTGCTGCGATAACTGCTCAGCAACAGGATGCCTCAACACGCTACGTAGCGTGTGTATACACACGGCAGCTGCAAGTAACTGAACAAGCATGTACGCTGCAATGAAGTCGTAGCTGTCAACATGATTTCAGTTAGACATAAGGTGGCATATGCAGGCTTGCAGGCTTGTAGTGTCAAATCGAGAAGTTGCTGTACATGCACGCAATTCCAGTGAGCAAAGCAAGACGACTTCTTCTGTACGCACACCAGCCACACACACTTGCAACACGAGGTGCATGATAGTAGGATCTGGTGGTCAGCAAGAATAGATGTCACGCTCAGCACTCAACAACTGAGTTGCATACCGAGCGCTGGAGACGCACAGCCCTGCCTTGCGACCTCACTGTTTGTGGCGCCTGCCTGGCTTACCGCCCGACCATGATGACTCCGCGAGCTTGCAGGAAGGTCTGCGCTAAGGTTTCAGCAGCTCGGGGAACACCTCTGCGGGCACGCTGAGGCCACCCAGCTGCCGCAGCCGCTTCTTGCCTTCCTTCTGCTTCTGCAGCAGCTTGCGCTTGCGGCTGACGTCACCGCCGTAGCACTTGGCCAGCACGTCCTTGCGCAGCGCCTTCATTGTCTCTCGCGCAACAATGCGGCCGCCCGCAACAGCCTACAGCGAGACACACACGCTGTCACGCACATGAGGGCCGCTGCTTCGCTGGCCCGCTGCAGGCCTCCTGCAAATATGCACGTGGCCAAGCAGCGTACATGCCTCTGCGTTTGACTTGCGTTACTGCTTGCACAGGATACCGTGCCAAAGTGAGATGTGGAGCACGGCGAACCTGCGGTAACAACAAGCAGCGCGGGTCCCCTTCCTTGCGCCTCCCCGTGTGCACCGCACCTGTATGGCGACCTCATACTGCTGCCTGTCCAGCAGCTCCCGCATGCGAGTGGCCAGCGAGCGACCCAGGCGCACAGCGTCACCTGGCAGCAGCAGCAGCAGCAGCAGCAGCAGCAGCAGCAGCAGCAGCAGAGGTTGAAAGCAGCAACAAAGGGCACAGCCCAAGGCGGATCAATAAGGGCTTTGCAACCGCGGATTACCTTTGCCGGTCATCACCAGCTCCAGCAGCCACACATCCGTTACTGAGCAGCCTGCAACATTCAGTTCAGGCTCCACACATGTGGGTGCTGGCCTCCATCGTGCCACCCCTCCACCAGCCGTGCCTGTGGCCATCAGCCAGCTTCAGCAACAACATATGTGGCAGCCCAACACGCATTGAACAGCAGCAAGCGACGGCAGGACCTATCCCCCTGCGAAGCTGAACGCCGCCGCCGCCGCAGCGCTTGCACTGCCTTGCCACTGCCACCGATTCCAGCAGCAGCACGTGGTTTGTGCCTGCACACACGACGGAGGGCGCGTAAGCAGGCTGCATGTGTTGCTCACTGGAGGGTACCAGGCGTGCCAGCGCGTCCACTGCCTTGCCGTTGACCACCAGCTCCAGCAGTGTAAGGTCGGCAGGCCGCAGCGGGCCCTCCTCATAGTCAAACGAGGCGTAACTGTAGCACGGCAAAGCACAGAGCGCAGCAAAAGACACCGCATCATGTTGGCAGAGAGGTGCATAGCAGGGAGGCGCGTGCAGCAGGATGACAGCGGCTGCTGCTGTGGCATCAGCTCCGACAGTACGCAGCCAGCCAGCTGCAGTGCATGCAGCTGCACTGCTCGTGCAATGGGCAGCTGCAGCAGCGGTGCAAACCTGAGGGGAGAGCACATGCACTCGGGTACATCATGATCTTGTACAGCTGAAGCGACGGCTGCAGCAGTACCAGCTTAGCCTGCTCAGGTACCTGCAGCACTCGGCCCAGATCTGCAGCAAGCCTGTTGCAGCCTCACACACCCTCAAAGGGCACATCCCCCTCCCTACACACCCGCCCCAAGGTTGACAACCCATTTCTTTTTTTTGTTTTATTTTTTTTTCATGCAAAGCTGCGTGGCTGCCTACCCCTGGGTGGCCGACTTGAGCTTGCTGTAAAAGTCTCCTGCCAGCTCCGCCAGTGGCAGCTGGTAGCGCAGCAGCACGCGGTCACCGGCCAGGAAACCGGCAGCAGCTCTGCCGCTGCCAGTGCTGGTGTCGGCAGCTTCCGCTGCTGCTGCCAGTGCATCTCCACTCTGGTGGCTGCTATTGCTACTGGTGGTGCTGCTGCTGCTTGTTTGGTCACTTGCCGCAGCAACACTGCTGTTTCCTGCATGACTGCCACTGCTGCTGCTGCTGCTGCTGCTGCTGCCGCCCATGAAGCTGTAGTCCAGCTGCGTGCCCCTGCGAGCCACGGCCAGCTTCATGACGGCCCCGCAGTACTGCTGCGGGACGATGATGGTGGCCAGCACGGTGGGCTCGTGTATGACAGACACCTGTGCCGCAGCGCCCAGCAGCCGCCACAGCAAGGTGAACTTCAGGTACCAGCACAGCACATCAAAGCATCACCAGCTGCAGTAGGCCTGCGTTGGGCGCTGCTGGCGGAGATCAGCCAGGAGAGCCGCCACGAAGAACCGCCAGCGTGCAACTGCACAGCCAGATGTCGAGCCAAGCACGCCGCCGTACTACGCCAGCCACTTGCAAGCCGCTGAACCCCACCACCCCTGCGTGTCCTTTCTTACGAATAGAGCACATCGCAGCAGCTCGCAGGAAGCACCAGAGCTAGCAGCACCAGCAGCGCCCACCTTCTGGTTGCGCGGGTATTCAGCCACGCTCTCTAACACCAGCCGCTGCTTCTCTTTATGGCTGCCCTGCTGCTGCTGCTGCTGCTGGGGGTCCCCTGCCAGCTCAACCTCGTACGGCACTGTTGGGGCGGTGCTGATGACGTCGGCCTTATGCTCCTGCTGCAGGCGCTGCAGGAACACCTCCAGGTGCAGCGGGCCCAGGAAGCCGCACCTGCAGGACACAGCCATGTAACACAGATGTAACACATATGTGACACATGTTTGAACTGAAAATGACACAGCTGTGCCACTGCCTTGGACAGCTGCAGACCCAAGGAGGCCACACCTGCTGGCGAGCAGCGAGACAGCAATCACAAGAGTGACGACACGCTTGCAACATTGTACCAGGGCGCTGCAAGGAGACTCCGCATGCAGCAGCCCCCGCAAGCCACGCCTGCAGGGCGGCACCGCACGCTGAGTTGATGTCAACAGTTCCCTTCACCGACGACAGCTTCAACCACCTTGCAGCTGCGCGCAGAGGCGTCCCGGGCAGCCTCTTCTGAGTCCCTTTCCCCAACATGCTCAAGGTCGCCACTCTCAGCATCTTTGGATCCTATGGCACTGCACACGTTGCAAACGTTCTCACTGGCCGATCATAACTTGTTGGACCGGCATACACCACACACGCATACACCACACACGCTTGCGGCATCTTGAACATCTTCACGACTCATGGCACTGCACACCTTCCACGCCTGTTCAGGCTGGCCAGGTGCCCCGCACCTGAACCCCGCCCCCAGTGCGTCGCTGGTCTCCTTCTTGACGGTGACCGAGGCGTCATTCAGGCCCAGCCGCTCAATGG
Organism: Scenedesmus sp. NREL 46B-D3; assembly: GCA_014080715.1. Taxonomy (NCBI): domain Eukaryota; kingdom Viridiplantae; phylum Chlorophyta; class Chlorophyceae; order Sphaeropleales; family Scenedesmaceae; genus Scenedesmus; species Scenedesmus sp. NREL 46B-D3. The sequence continues at coordinate 692,723 of JACERP010000015.1, read as the reverse complement.
CGGCAGACAGGCCCTCGTACTCGTCAGCAGAGGCGGGGTACAGCCCTGCGCGCGACACCACAGGCGGCAGCAGCAGCAGCAGCAGTGCTGTTGGCTCCGCCCCCTGGACATGCACCTCCACAACTCACACACATGCTGACAGCAGGAGGTGCAACGCGCGGCGTGGCGGTTGTCGCTCCTGCCCCGACAGGCGAGCCAAAAGCGCTGTGCGCACTGGCTGCAAGCAAGGCGGGCTCAGCTCGAAGGGCTGTCCCCGTAGCCCGGCGCTGCCCCGCTCACCCGCAAACACCATGGGCTTGATGGGCTTGAACCCTGGCAGCGGCTGCACGGGCTGCCTGGCCAGGTGCCAGGTGTCTCCGACGCGCGCAGCCTTGACGTCCTTGATGCCCGGGATGACGTAGCCCACCTGGAACAGGCCACAACAAGTATCGTGGAGGAATGCAGCTGAAGATGCTTGAGGCGGCAGGTACATGGCAGGGTTGCGTGGCAGTTGCAGCTGCTTGCAGTACATGTGGCGCCAGGTTTTGACGCCACAGCCTGATGGCAGACGGGCTGGGGCACAGCAGCAGAACTGACAACCTATGCTGTGATGTGGTCTATCATAGCTGTAAGTTGCCGCCTGCACGTTCGTGGCACCAGGGTGCATGCAGCGCAAGCCTTTTGAGCTGGTTCAGGGCCAGTCCTGTGCCAACGCCCATCCAGGCAAGCAGAGGGGCAGCGCAGCACGATGAGACCTGTGCAAGGTAAGCACAGCTCGCTCCGACGTACGGCGAGTCTGTTGTGCCGTAGCGCTGCAGGTCACTCTGTGTCACGGTCGGTGAGCACACACAAACTGCGCAGCAGCAGGTGTCTCCTGCTGCGTCTCACCTGCCCTGTCAGCAGCTGGCCTGTGGGGTGGGGCTCTGGCGCAAGCATGCCAACCTGGCAGCAAGGCACATACGCAGGCAGCAACAGAAGGCGGCGAGAGCAGTTTCTGCCCCACTGCAAATGCCAGCGCGCTGCATTGCTTGATGCGCACAGCTGCAGAGGTGACACAAAATCTAGACAAACCCCGGTGCACGGCACCGCCACCGTCTCCCTGGAATGGTTGGTGCCACATGTCTGTGGTACAATGCAAGCTGCTGCTGTGCAAAGGAGGTCACAATATACCAGCTGGATGAATACAGCCCCGGGATTGTGGTGAGCCGAAAAGCTGCTGCGTTTGTTGAGGCGATGCCCGGCGTCAGGGATGGCAGCGGGCCCTCCCGAAGGACCCTCCCAACCCCGCTGCCTGCTGGTATCCGCTGGCCGCTCGATGCTGCGGCCGCCTTGTCGCATCAAAAGCGCAGCCACGCATACGTGCCCTGCATGCGCTGAGTGTGCCTTCCCCAGTTGCAACTACTAGAATGTTGCAACAAGTTGGCGGCTGATGCTTCAAGACACCGCACCTCCAGGGCCTCGTACTCCTGGCCGCTGGAGGCCGCCGCCAGCCTGTCGCCGGCGCGCAGCCGCCCGTCCACCACCGCCACCAGGCACACCACGCCGCGGTACTCGTCGTGGAAGGCGTCAAACAGCAGCAGCCGCAGCGGCCGGCCGGGCGAGCCGGCGGGCGGCGGCACGCGCCTGCAGCAGCGCACGGCAGGCGGAGCACGAGGCAGGACAGAGGGAGAAAAAAACACCATGACTACTGAGCACGTCCCATCCCTAAAACGCATCAGGGCAGTCCAAGTATCGTCGAGGCATTCCAGCAAGACCCTGTACTTTGGTTGGACATAAGCGAGGACAAAGGGCAACGTCACATCAAACAGCAGGGACTCGTCAGGAACGCATTCAGCCCTGGCTCACAGTGTCAGCGCACCATATGGTGCCAGGTCATCTGCTGCTCAACGCACACTGACACACCCCTGCTCAACCAACGTGTTGTGTGGCATGCAGACCTGCAAGGCACCTGTCAGGGTCTTGACGTACACACGTGTGTGGCAAACGTGCTGCAGACAAGAGCAACCGTCGAATGTATCAACCATCCCGGTACGCTGAGCTGGTGCAGCCAGCCCCGACTCACCCAATCACAGCAGGCAGCAGCTCCTGCAAGCCGTACCCGGTCTTGGCCGACACGGCCAGCACGTCGTCCGGTGACACGTCAAACGCGGCCGCCATCTGCGCGGTGACTGCCACGGGGTCTGCCGAGGGCAGGTCCATCTTGTTCAGCAGCGGCAGCAGCGCCAGCTCCTGCTCAAAGGCCAGGTAGAAGTTGGCCACCGTCTGCAGGCACAGCGGCCGGCGTCAGAGAAGGGCGGCGCAGCAACCGCACCCTGGTGGTCCATGCGTGCGGGTGCGGCTGCGCACCGCGGCATGGTGGCGGGAGCCACACGGCACTGGCATGTGAGCAGCAGCCTGACGGTGCAAGCTGTGCAGCTGTGTGAACGATGCCAGCGCAAGCACGGCTGCCCATGCTGCCACGCGGTGCAGCAGTTTGATCATGAGCAGTCGCCTACGCACAGCAGCAGCAGCAGCAGCAGCAGCAGCAGCGGTGGCGTCACCTGTGCCTGTACGCCCTGGCTGGCGTCCACCAGCAGCAGCGCACCCTGGCAGGCCGCCAGGCTGCGAGACACCTGCGCCACACGCGCACACCCACACCGCGGCAGCCGCAGAGGCTGAGCCTGTGACGCAGCAGCCTTGCAACTGAACTAGGGTGCTTTGCTCCTGTGCAGTGGTAAGCCGTCAGGACACGTGGACGCTGTCCGCCCACGGGCAGCGCAGCCTCCGGACAGCACACCATACTGGCAAGCCCCCGCCTCGCACCATACAGCGCATGAGATCCCTGCAGAGCTGCACACTTTCAATTGGTGGCTGCTGAATAATGAGTACGGATTGCAAGTTGGACGGGTTCACCCTACATGCGCCTGCTCATGCTGAAGTTCACGCGCTGTTCCCGCCAGACTTCGCGCCCACCTCGTAGCTGAAGTCGACGTGCCCGGGCGTGTCTATCAGGTTGAGCAGGTAGTCCCTGCCGTCTGAGTGGCGGCACACCAGCGAGGCCGTCTGCGCCTTGATGGTGATGCCGCGCTCACGCTCAACCTGCCGGAGAGGAACGACAGACCCCGTTCTCAGTCCGCTGAAACCCGCTGTTGCAGGCAAAGGCGAAATGCTGGTGCTACGTGTGGTGTGTGTGTCCGCGCTCAACGCCTGCATACGTTGCAAGGGTGTGCAAATCGTGTGTGGCGATGAGGTGGCCTCATGTGCCTTCTGTCGTGGTGGTGGTGCGAGGCTGCCGGCGCAGCTGCTGGCGTCTTGTGATCATCGCCGCATCCACGCCTGATGCACGGCTTGGCAAGTCATGCAGCTGCGGCCATCAGGGGGTGCTGCTGCAGTGACGGAGCAGTGACGGCCAGGCTGCCGCCACAAGCGCGGCCGGCTGTCTGCCTGCCCGCTCCCAGACCCAGCACTGCACGACGAGCTGGCGCGTGGGCCAGCAGATGCTTGTCTAGCGCCCGACCCCAGCTGCCGCAGGTGCTGTGCATGCCGCTGCTGGGCCGTTGCCGCGACCCTCGCAGCACTCGGCCCATAATGACGCTCTGCACATGCCGCAGCCGCGGCTGGCCTGCCTGCCCACCTGCAGCTTGTCCAGGTACTGCGGCCGGGAGCCCGCCGGCACCGCGCCCGTGAGCTGCATCAGCCTGTCCGCCAGCGTGGACTTGCCGTGGTCGATGTGCGCGATGATGCAGAAGTTCCTGGCGGGGAGCGGGGCAGGCGGCGGGTTCAGGGTGAACTTCCCGATGCGGTGCCTGCTGTGGAGGAGCTTGGAAGCGGGCCAGGCCTGAGTGCTGATTGAAGATGTCAGTTCTAATTACTACGTGGTGCATGTATGCATGCCAGCTTGCTTCTGCTGCTGCTGCTGCTGCTGCTGCTGCTGCTGCTGCTGTCGCACCTGATGCACTCTGGCGGGAACATGTCCGGTGTGAAGCCGCCACGCACAAACCCTAGCTCTGGGTCCAGCTTGCTACTGCTGCCACTGCTACTACTGCTGCTGCTCTTGCTGCTGCTGCTCCTGCTGGTACTGCTGCTGCTGCTGCCTCCACTGCTGCTGCTGGAACAGAGGTGCAGGTGCGAATGAAATGGCCCACAGCTTGACGCAATATTGGAGTGCACATGCAACAGCCTGCTTTGCAACTGTGCACTGCCTTGAAATCGTTTTTGACGAGGCAGAATTCCCAGCTGCTGCCACTGCTGCTGCTGCTGCTGCTGCTGCTGCTGATGGGGCTGATACAGCAGGTCGCTGCTGCGCCTGCACGCGGCACCACCCTGCTGTCCTGCTGCAGTGCCGGCACCAGCGTTGCATGTGCCGCCACCTGATGCTGACGGTGCCAAGCAGGTGTCACCATGCCATAGATCTGCTTGCTGTGCTCCTGGCGTGCAGCTGTGCCTGCTGTTCTGAGTGGGCCCCACTGGTGTACTGCTGCTGCTGCTGCTGCTGCTGCTGCTAAAGAGGTTGCCTACGCTGCTGAGCACTGCCAGCCAGCCTATTTGTGGCCTTTGATCACCGCATATACTAAACGTAGCATTGTTCAGTGGGCGCAGTGTCCGCACAGCAGCAGTTTGGCGCATAATTGATCATACCCTGACGTGCTGCTGCATGCCATCAATACGCACATGCATTCACGTGATGCCGTAGGTGGCAGATGCAGCTCTTAACTCTGTCCGATCATCGGACTCCGATGTCTCGCAGAAACAGTTGACAAATGAAGTGACACAGCAGGTGACCCTGTGCAAAGTCAGCAGCTTTTCCGTGTTTGTTGAGCTGATACACTGTGATGAATCAAAACCAATTGTATGCATACGACACTGCTGCGATTCGCCCTTGTATATGATGTGCAAATGAACTTCGTAGCATGTCGTTGTTTGCGATGCTCAAGCAATGAAACACATCAACAGCCTTACATTCCCCTTGTTGTTGCTTTCGATAGGTTTGATCGTCAGCGCAAGCACAGCAGGCCTTGGAGTGCAGGTGAGCCGGGACAACATCATCATCAACCAATTAGTAAGAGCGCAGCAGAATACCTGTTGGTGCGCAGCACTGATGCATGCCGTCCTTTGTGCGAGCTGCACCTGCTCATTTCGCAGCTGCTGCTACTACTTCTGCTGCTGCTGCTGCTGATTTTGTTGTGGTGACGCTGCTGTTGCCAGCAGGCACAAGCACAACAAGCAGCAGCTCCTGCATACACCAGCAGCCCAACCAGCACCTCTGGTTTACGCGTAACAATACCTCTCTGGGCGCAATCCCGCTCTAGTGACATCAGACTAGATTTCAGCACGGCAGACGCATCCACCCTGCAGCAGCATCAAGACCAGCCTGTCGCATTCCGTGGCCTGGCGTTGAATGTGACGCACAGGCAGGGCTACTACCACGGCAATGTGGCGGTTGCACGGCTGGGCTCGCAGTTTGTGCTGGCTGTGCGCAAGATCCAGTTCTACTTGACCCTGCGCAGCCAAGTGCCTGACTACCCACTGGAGGAGGACCCCAGTGAGCGGGGTGCTGCGGCCAGGGCTGTGTCAAATCTGTCGGGGCTCTGCATCGACTTTTGTTGCTCGTCATGCAGTTGCTACAAGTTGGCTTGACCTGTAGGCTTTGTAGGGTACCTGACTACCCACTGGATCAGGACCCCAGTGAGCAGGGTGCTGTGGTTACCATTGTGTCAGCCTGTCAAACTCTCCGTCGGCCTTCATTAGTCAGTACGCAGTTGTTGCACTTGGCTGAACTTGTAGGCTTTGTGAAGGGCCTGACTAGCCCCTGTTAGCGGGCCCCAGTGAGCGCTGCCTGCCCACTGCAATGGCTGCGGGGTGTTTCGCCTCGGGGCAGGGTTGAGTGTGCAGCCCCCGCCGTTGGTTCGTTGAGCAGCAGCAGCAGCAGCAGGAGTTGGGCTGGTCAGCTCCCCTGCTGCCAGGGAGTAACCAACAGGATTAAACACCGGACTCAGCAGGCCACACCAGGGGATGCTGTCAGGCTGCTCAGGCCATGCTGTGGTGCAGCATTGCGTGCCAGCCTCCCCGCTGTGCGTGCTGTGTGGGCCACCCCTCTCTGTCTGCCTGTCCGGCGTGCCTGCAGGCAAGAAGTGGGTCAGCTGGTGGGTGAGCAGGGTCAGCCTGTGCACGGCGGACGCGGCCAGCCTGCAGCCGCTGGCCTGCAGCGACTACGACCCCCGCCCCTGGAGGGGCGGCGAGTGCATGTGGAGCACGGGGTTCGAGTCGCTGGGTGAGGCGCGTAATGCAGCAGCGGCCGCTGTGCGTATTTGGGTTTCTGCGTGCAGTATTTGGAGGGTGGCTCTACTGGCATGCGGGTGTAGCAGCTCAGCAGGCGAGGCGCACAGGAGGAGTACCAGCCGTGGACCGCCTGCTGAGGTCCGAATGAGGAGCAGCGTATGCGGCCGTAACGTGTGACATGTTACACCTGTGTGGCCGATACGCCGCCGCAGTAGCTGGCGCCGGTCTCGCGGGTGGACTGCTGCTGGCGATGCACACAATGCATGCCAAAGGACACTGCACGGCACCAGCATGCAAGCAAAGGAGTGTCACACAGCAATGCATGCGCGACGCAGTGCGCCCTGACTGGCACCCCACACGCGTCGGCATTTCCTTGCATGGACGGCCCGGGGCGGGGGGGGTCCATACCACCTGACCAATGCAATGACAGCGTAAAAGGCAAGGAGCGCAATGCGGCATGTAGCAGTGAATAGGACTTGTTGACGAACCGGTGCATTAGTGCAGGCATGGCTCCCACCTGACATTCCAGATCTCACGAGATTTGATGATCATCAAATGACGGTTACTTTGGTGCATCATGCTTGCAGGGCCGGAGGATCCACGCCTGATCGTGTGGCCGGGCAAGGGCCTGTTTGTCATGATCACCTCCAAACCCTGGCCGCTGCGCCCTGGCAGCACTAAACCCTCCGACACGCGCTGTGCCGGACCCTGGGCGCAACAGCCGTGGCTGGCCCCGTTGTTAACATACCCACAGGGTGCGCGGTTCAGCGGTAGCAGCAGTACTAGCAGACCAAGTAGCATAGAGAGCAGCAGGAGCAGCGAGAGCAGCAGCAGCACCAGCAGCAGTGGGGATCCGTGGGTGACACCTGGCTTGATCAGGCTGCAGTACCTGCCGGAGCATGCCACACAAGTTGCTGGCAGCAGCAGCAGCAGCAGCAGTGGCGGCGGGGGCGCGTCAGGCTCCAGGCAGCACGGCCGCACCCATCACAGGCGCCCCAGCCTGCACAAGGAGAAGAACTGGAACCCCTTTGTGTACAACAATGAGCTGTACTTCTCGCAGGTGAGGACGGTGTGACGGGTCACATTATGGGTCGGCTGACTGCGGTGTAACGAGATGATGACGTGTGCTGCACACAAGCCGGGGCTGCTGCCCACGCCTGGCAGGCGGTACAGCACGCCTTGTGTGGGCCAGGACAGCAAGCTGTGCTGCACTGCTTGAGCAGCAGCAGCAGCGCATTATCATCTGCTTCGCAGAGCAGCGACCTGTATGCAACAGGACCAGCTACCTCCCAAGCGGTACCTGCTTTGCATGTTGAATGCACGACTCGTTGTAAGAGAACGTTGTGCTTGCTGTCTTGCTGTGTGTGTGCGGCGCCACCCTGGCATGCACCGTCGTGTGTGTGCACGCGCGCAGAGCTTCGACCCCCACGTGGTCATCAAGCCAGGCCCCAACGGCACATGCGCCCCGGCCCACCAGACCCCCAGC